>OX336885.1:29205766-29772212 GCA_946959425.1 Argyrosomus regius | reverse complement strand
GCGCTCACCTGACATGAACAGGAATTTGCGACACTTTGCGGTAAGCGTATTCTGTCACTTCCGGTTATAGGTGTTACTGCCACGGTGCTCTCTGCTCTGCTCACCTAAACAGATTTACGTATATTTTTCACACCAGTGATTATCTACATATCTCTACACTATCCTTAGACTTGTTCTGTTTGAGCACGAACAGGTCTCTGAACTTTAGTAACACTTTAAATCCGATAGTTTCACCAGTTTCTGTTAGTCACACTAACTAGCCTAGCTGTAGCAATGGCTTCTCTCTCCTCTCCTGCTCTCTCCTCTCCTGCTCTCTCCTCTCCTGCTCTCTCCTGCCCGGTGTGCCTCATGTTTAGTTACTCCTCGTCCTCCTTTAGCGATAACGGTACTTGTAATAAATGTAGTTTATTTGTAGCTTTGGAGGCGAGGCTCAGTGAGTTAGAGGCACGGTACCGCACCACCGAACAGTCAGTAGCTGCTATAGTTAGCAAGTCCCCTGTAGCCGCTGCGGTACCACCGAAGGTAGCTTTAGCTAGCCGTCCCCCGGCAACCCCCGAGCAGCCGGGAGGCTGGATGACTGTCCGAAGGAAGCATAGCCCCAAACTGAAGCCCACGGTACACCACCAACCGCTCCACGTTTCTAACAGATATTCCCCACTCAGCGACACACCCGCTGAGAGGCCAACTCTGGTCATTGGCAGCTCCATTTTACGAAACGTGAAGTTAGCGACACCGGGGGCCATAGTTAAATGCATCCCGGGGGCCATAGTTAAATGCATCCCGGGGGCCAGAGCGGGCGACATCGAATCTAATTTGAAACTGCTGGCTAAGGATAAGCGTAAATACAGTAAGATTGTTATTCACGTCGGCGGTAATGACACCCGGTTACGCCAATCGGAGGTCACTAAAATTAATGTTTCATCGGTGTGTGCATACGCCAAAACGATGTTGGACTCCGTAGTTTTCTCTGGACCCCTGCCCAATGTGACCAGTGATGACATGTATAGCCGCATGTCGTCATTCCACCGCTGGCTGTCGAGGTGGTGTCCAGCAAACGATGTGGGCTTCATAGACAATTGGACACCTTTCTGGGGAAAACCTGGTCTGATTAGGAGAGACGGCATCCATCCCACTTTGGATGGAGCAGCTCTCATATCTAGAAATATGGCCAAGTTTATTAGTCGACCAAAACCGTGACAGCCCAGAGTTGAGACCAGGAAGCAGAGCTGCAGTCTTACACGCTTCTCTGCGCCTCCATTAGGGCAGCCACCCACCCAATCCTTTAGTATAGAGACTGTGTCTGTCCCCCGTCCACCTACATTATTTAAAGATAAAACAAACAGAGGAGGAGCTCATCATAAAAACTTAATAAAAATTAAAACAACATCCCCAGCAGTCCAAAATAAGATAATTAAATGTGGACTGTTGAATATCAGGTCTCTGTCCTCTAAAGCTGTTTTAGTCAATGAATTAATATCTGATTATGATATTGATTTATTTTGTCTCACTGAAACCTGGCTGCAGGAGGATGAATATGTTAGTTTAAATGAATCCACTCCTCCCAGTCATTGTAATACTCATATTCCTCGAAGTACTGGTCGAGCTGGTGGAGTTGGAGCCATATTTGACTCAAGTCTATTAATAAATCCTAAACCTAAACTAAATTATAATTCATTTGAAAGTCTTGTTCTTAGCCTTACTCACCCAACCTGGAAAACATTACAGCCAATTCTATTTGTTATAGTATATCGTGCTCCTGGTCCTTACTCTGAATTTTTATCTGAAATTGCAGAATTTGCATCAGGCTTGATCCTTAAAACAGATAAAGTAATTATTGTAGGTGATTTTAATATTAATGTGGACAACCACAATGATAGTCTTAGTACTGCGTTTATCTCTTTGTTAGATTCAATTGGCTTCTGTCAGAGTGTAAATAAACCGACTCATTGTCTGAACCACACTCTTGATCTTGTTCTCTCATATGGCATTGAAATTGATCATCTAATAGTCTTTCCACAGAATCCTCTTCTGTCTGACCATTTTTTAATAACCTTTGAGTTCATATTACTGGACTATAAGCCTTCTGGCAGAAACTCCTACAGCAGATGTTTATCTGATAGTGCTGTAGCCAAATTTAAGGAAGTGATTCCTTCAGTATTGAATTCAATGACTTGTCTCAATGTAGCAGAGGACTTGTCTGCTTCCTTTAGCCCCTCACAAATAGATCTTCTGGTTGATAGTACTACAGGCTCATTACGAACAACTCTCGACTCTATTGCACCTCTGAAAAAGAAGATAATTAAACAAAGGAGGTTAGCACCATGGTATAGCCAGCAGACTCGCAACTTAAAGCAAGAGGCACGTAATTCTGAACGCAAATGGCGTGCCACTAAACTGGAAGAATCTCGTTCAGTCTGGCAAGATAATCTTAAAACATACAGGAAGGCTCTCCGTAGTGCCAGAGCAGCCTACTACTCTTCATTAATAGAGGAAAATAAGAACAACCCCAGGTTTCTCTTCAGCACTATAGCCAGGCTAACAGAGAGCCACAGCTCTATTGAGCCATCTATTCCTTTAGGTCTAAGTAGTAATGACTTCATGAGCTTCTTTAATGATAAAATTATAACTATTAGAGACAAAATTCATCACCTCTTGCCCTCAACAGGCACTGATCTGCATTCTGATACAGCAAGTTTGGAAACAGCTGTAAAACCTGATATATATCTAGACTGTTTTTCTCCCATCGACCTTCATCAAATAACTTCAATAATTTCTTCATCTAAGTCGTCAACCTGTCTCTTAGATCCCATCCCAACCAGGCTGGTCAAGGATGTTTTACCTCTAGTTAGCCCTTCTTTATTGGATATGATTAATCTGTCTTTATTATCAGGATATGTACCACAGTCCTTTAAAGTAGCTGTAATTAAACCTCTTCTTAAAAAGCCCACTCTAGATCCAGAGGTTTTAGCCAATTACAGACCGATATCAAACCTTCCCTTTCTTTCTAAGATACTTGAGAAAGCTGTAGCCAATCAACTGTGTGACTTTCTCCATAAGAACAGTTTATATGAGGATTTTCAGTCAGGATTTAGAGTACATCATAGCACAGAGACCGCACTAGTCAAAGTTACAAACGACCTCCTAATGGCATCAGACAAAGGACTCATCTCTGTACTTGTCTTGTTAGATCTTAGTGCCGCATTTGACACCATTGACCATCAAATTCTTTTACAGAGACTAGAACATCAAATTGGCATCAAAGGAACCGCCCTAAGCTGGTTTAAGTCTTATTTTTTAGATCGTTCTCAGTTTGTTCTTGTCAATGATGAATCCTCCATGCATACCAAAGTTTGTCATGGAGTCCCACAAGGTTCTGTACTTGGACCACTTCTATTCAGTTTATATATGCTTCCTTTAGGGAACATTATTAGGAATCACTCCATTAATTTTCATTGTTATGCCGACGACACTCAATTATATTTATCGATCAAGCCTGATGAAACCAATCAATTAACCAAACTCCAAGCATGCCTTAAAGATATAAAAAGTTGGATGACCTTCAATTTTCTGATGTTAAATTCAGACAAAACTGAAGTTCTTGTAATTGGACCCAAAAACATCAGAAACTCTCTTTCTAGAGACTTAGTTACTTTAGATGGGATCACCCTGGCCTCCAGCTCCACCGTAAAGAATCTTGGAGTTGTTTTTGATCAGGATTTGTCCTTTAATGTCCACATAAAACAAATTTCCAGGACTGCATTCTTCCACTTACGTAACATTGCCAAAATCAGACGCATTGTATCTCAAGCAGATGCAGAAAAACTAGTCCACGCATTTGTTACTTCTAGGCTGGACTATTGTAACTCTTTGTTATCAGGCTGCTCCAATAAGTCTCTGAGGACTTTGCAGCTAATTCAGAATGCTGCTGCACGTGTTCTGACAGGAACCAAGATCAGAGATCACATCTCTCCCATTCTGGCTTCCTTGCATTGGCTACCTGTTAAATCTAGAATAGAATTTAAAATTCTTCTCCTTACATACAAAGCTCTTCATGGTCAGGCACCATCATATCTAAAAGAGCTCATAGTACCTTACTACCCCTCTAGAACACTGCGCTCTCAGAATGCTGGGTTCCTTGTAGTTCCTATAGTTTCCAAAAGTAGATTGGGAGCCAGAGCTTTCAGCTATCAAGCTCCTCTTCTGTGGAACAAACTACCATTTTGGGTTCGGGAGGCAGACACGATCAACACTTTTAAGAGTAAACTTAAGACTTTCCTTTTTGATAGAGCTTATAGTTAGGGCTGGCTCAGGTCATCCCTTAGTTATGCTGCTATAGGACTATACTGCCGGGGGACTCCCCCTTTCAGGGTTATGCCTAGCCAGGCACGGTATTGGTTGAAGATGCAGTCACATCTCCCTTTACTGAAAACTCTCTCTCTCTCTCTCTCTCTCTCTCTCTCACCATCACCACCACCACCACCACCATCTGTAAACATACATGTCTGTCATACATGTACATTAATGCATCTTACTAACTAAACTTCTTCCCTGGAGTTCCTGTGCTCTTTCGTCCAGCAGGTTCTCATGGATCGTGACTGCTGCTGTGGTCCTGCTGACATCCACTACATATATTATTACTGTCATTAATGTTACCATACCTCCATTACAGTTTATAGTAACTTCGTTAATAATTTGTTGCTGCTGTGCATCTGTGTCTCTCTATCTCTATCACAGTTTCTACTGCTATTGTAATCATTTTATCATTCATTGTAATCCATTGTCAATTTTCTTTGTAATTGTACAATATGTCCCTGCTGACTTGTTGACTGTACACGTGACATCTATTGCATGTCTGTCCGTCCTGGGAGAGGGATCCCTCCTCTGTGGCTCTTCCTGAGGTTTCTTCCACTTTTTTCCCTGTTAAAAGGGTTTTTTGTGGGCAAGTTTTTCCTCACTCGAACCGAGGGTCTAAGGACAGAGGGTGTCACTCCCTGTACAGATTGTGAAGCCCTCCGAGGCAAAATGTATTTTGCGACTTTGGGCTATACAAATAAAATTTGATTTGATTTGATTTGATTTGATTCACCTCCATTGGTTGACACTGATGATGAGCATGATTACATTGCCACTATCGACATGTACATCTACTGCAAACACCGATACCAAATTCCGATATGGTTCTTAATACTGATGGTTCAGCTAGCAGACTATATGACAACATACACCTGGCTGGTTATGCAGTAGTAAATTAAAGTGTTTTAAATAAACTGAGAAGTTGTAGAAGCAGACTGAGATTTTTCAGAGCTGTAGCCAAGTCATATTTTCCAATTGCAATTTGTGAATCTCCTGAAGACCCAGCTCTTCAGAGATTACCTTCTCTCCTAGCACTACCTACAACTGGACATGAGAAAGCTACCCCTTTAAGAATTGTCATAGCACTGATTGTTGCAACGCTTTCTTATCGCACTGTACCTTGATTGCTCTCTTCTCTGTAAGTCGCTTTGGATAAAAGCGTCTGCTAAATGACTAAATGTAAATGACACATGTTACAGGTTACGTTACGTGACACCTGCTAAACATAAAAAAAATAATAAGATAACATTTCAGCTCCACTCATAATCATGTTTTCTAATGAATCTATCTATCAAGTTTAAATATTTGACCAACACTGTTTTACGGGAGGATCCTTTAAACAGCTGTTCTATGGATAGTTTTTGTCTTTTCAATATAATTCTCAATCTATGAAATCAAACTGATACTTTTGCCAAGTTTGTTTCAAGTTTTACTCTTTCAAATATCTACCATCTACAGAACTTTTCAGTATGTTATTTTTCTACTCCTTATCATTATCAGTAATAATTATTATTGATATTGTTTTAAGTGAGCCTCTTATCATTTAACAGAAAAATACTTCATACAAACAACACCAGGACTAAATAACAATAAGAGCTAATAGAGTTAGTAGAGAGTGAATAATCAAAATGAAGCTCTGAGACTTTAGATTTGTCACGTACACTTATTTTATAAGATTTCAGCATTGAGGTACAATCACGCTACATTCATGATTTTGTGCAGTTAAAAAAAAAACAACAACAAACTAACAAACAAAAAGGTATTGATTATCATTACAAAGTTTCTGGCGTTCCCGTAACTATAGTAACTCACGGTCCTAGAGGGGAGGGAGAGACTCTAAATAAAGACGTTTACAGTACTTCGGACTATAGTTGTTATTTCACACATGTAGCACACAACAGGAGAGAGACTCTGTGTCAGACGAGTTCTCACATGTTGACTAAACTTTACCGAGTCTCAAAATGAAAACACAGCTCGGTGACACAGTCAAAAAAACTGATTGATAATGTTGCAGCGTGACAAGTCCACGGTAGCTTAGCAGCTAAATGTTAGCGCAGATGCTCCATGTTTTGATGCCACGCTGGGTGGGTCATTACACTGTCATTGGTCATGCGGGCGCACACGGCTGTAAATAGTACTATTGGCTGTGTAGAGCATGACAATCTGTCAATAAAAAATCAGCTTTCAGCCAACACTTTTTCTCCTCCGATCTACATTGATCTCATAAGTGACCTCAGTGAACTCTGAAAGACGGAAATCCGTCGTAACAACTGAGAACTTTAATCCATGTATTTTGTGCCATGTAGTTTGCCCACGAGCTCTCCTACGTGTGCTGGCATGTGTTGCACACGGACCAACACATGTCGGAAGAGGGGTGATAAATGATATTTGCTCAAAATGGTTTGTGCATTACACTAGTTTCACAAACTTTTGTAGATAGTTGTATGATGTGCCAACAGACCAGATAGAAGAAGAGCACAGTGAAGCATCTGGAACCTCTGTCAGGTTCTTTTTGTACATTTGCAAATAGACTTTGTACATATGCAAAGTTGTCAAGGCTACAAATATTTGTTAGTCATAACTGATCATTTCTCAAAGTGAGTCGAGGGTTTCGCAACAAGAAAAGAAGACACTAGAACAGTTCTTAAGTGTTCTAAAGAGGTGATCCCCAGGTTTGGGGTACCACAGAATATAGATAGCAACAAAAAATCCAGTTTTTGTATAAAAAATCATGCAGGATCTGTCAGAAATTTTATGGTTCAAGTTGCAGTTGCATGTTTCGTATCACCCACAAAGTTCTGGTTAAGTTAAAAGAATGAACGCAACTATCAAAGAACGGTTGACCAAAACAGTACTACCAAAAGGTCTGAAACGGCCTGATGCACTGCCTATTGTGCTGTACTCCATCCAAAGCGCACCAAGTGCAACAACAGGACTGAGTCTTCATGAGGTGTTAATGGGGAGACTAATGTCCACAGGGACAAGTCAACCTCTGACACCACACTTCACCAAACTTCTCTGCTTTTGGACGGATGAGTTTATGTCTGAATATGTAAAAAGATTAACTGACATTTTGAATTTCATCATTACAGGTGCCTGAACGGCTCCCAAAACCATCTGAGGAACCAATTCATACTTCTAATGAAGGAAATGTTGTATTAATCAAATGTCTAAAAGAAAAAATGTCTTTGTCTCCCAGGTGGAACCAGGTGTTGGTGACAACTAGGACTTGTATTTCCTGTGCTTTAACCAAACTGCCTATTGACCAAACTAACTGTTAACCCTGTTACTGTATGTTTGACTGTCCAATTGACAGATGTGATGAAAATGAATGTTATATTGCTCACCCCCTGACTTTCTCTCGAGGTAAATGGTCGTGGACAACGCATGATAAAGCTCTGATTAAGACGGTGCTGAGTGCACCCAGGTAATGAAGGTAACATTCACAGCTGCTGTACCTTTGACTGAACCTCTGGAGCTGTGGTGTTTCACTAAACAGCATTTGAAAAGTTATCCTGATTAAACTGTGGGGTGTTAATTACCAAGATGTTCCAGGGGAGGTGCAGAGCGGTAAGATCTGTACTATGGTGAAACTGATAAGGACGATAGTTTTCTATATATTGGTCAGTTTTCTTCCATAAATTCACTCAATGTAGCCAAAGCTAAACTAAAGGTGCCTAATAGAGTTACAGGTAGTGTTTCTTAACCTGTAGTGGAAAAGAAAAAAAAACTAATTCGGCCCTCAGTCTAAGGATTGATTATGCGAGTGATCGTAATCACAGTAACTGATAAAACACTCTCCAATGACCGACCTGATTCCATTCACCAGAGCTGACTGTGAAATGTTTGTGCAAAACAAAGTTGAAGAAACATACTTTTCTATTTTCAGACAAAAATACCAACCTTCTGCTACCTCTGAGTTCAATTTTAGTTTAGCTTTATTTTGATGTCTCTAGCTTTGCTTGTGTATATGATTGTTGTTCTGAATAAAATGTGTGACCTTTGATAATTTAGGGATTCCAATGTTAAGAATCAATTTAAAATCTACCTCAATGATAGTTTTCACAGTAATATGGTATTATGATTAAATTGAAATGTTACAATTATTTTATGATGATATGCAACTGATGGATATCGACTGTTCATGGGATTATTCTACGAAGATGGATTCCACGCCACCATGCATCGTATGTGCTAGTAACCTCTCCATGGTGGTGACCCTCGACTGTACATAATGTACATGGGTTGAAGACTTTACAATACCTTGATCGCAACAATGATCGTTGTGATTGATTTTTATTTTTAATTGGAAAAAGGAAAGAAATTTTGATCTACAATATTAAATCAATTGTTTTATGGAACCCCTTCTAATTGCTAGGGTTTTATCTACTAGGTGATAGAATCATTTTGATCTTTCTCCTCTCCCAGTGGTATATTTGCACGTGATATGTGACCTCCCTGATGACCTCCTTTAACACCTTGGTGTTGTAGGGGATCTTCACTCGCTTAAAGGCCCTTGTTGACCTGAAAGTGGAACTCACACATCATGGGGATGGGATGAGGGGGTACATAAGAGGGGTTCTTAAAGTTTCTCACTGATTGTATGAATTCATTTTAACTGACTGTTTTGTTTGACAAATAATGTCTATTGATGTTCTTTTAGAATAATTTGGATTTCAAATACTCCTGATTTCTGTGTGATTAAGAATGTTTTGTAATGTTTGTGTCGATCCCATTCTGACTGTACTCCCTGGTGGTCTCTAAATTTGGTAATTATTAGTATTCGGTAGTTAGTATTGATCTTATGATCAATAAGAGGGGATTGTTATGTAATTTTCTATCCTTAGGTTACACGAGGTCACGTGTGGACCTTGATGTCCTCGGCAGTACTAATTGTTTGGCTTTGACTGGGAGCAGTAGGTGTCAGTCTATCTCAACACTGTGGTGGCCAGGGTCGAAGAGACTCTTGCTGCCTACTTAGACATAATAGATAGCTGGCCGCTGACGTAAACAGACATCTGTGTCTCCAGAGACTCCTAGAATATGTTGACAATAACACCGTCCTTGGTAAAAACGTTCTCTTTGTCTCATGTATAGTATTTGTGGTGTTATCTTGAGGTTTAAAGTCTATCCACCAGCACGAGTTCGGCAGAATGTGAGACCGACTCAGGCACTTCTGATGCACCATGAGAGTGTCTCTAATTCTCCTTGATCAAGTGTCAATAAATATTACAGCATAAGACATCAGAGGCTCCTGAACACTTTCTGAACTCCTGACCTCACCATTGACCTTTGACTTCAGCAATTTCTCCACAACAGTTTAGTGTCAGTGTTTTTTGTAAAACTGGTTTTGAAATGAGTGAAATAAACTAAACTGTGATTCTGACTACAGCACACTGACCACAGACACTAAACAAGTAAAGGTGTGTAATAAAGAAAGAAGTCTCACCATAGACAGGCACGTAGGTCTCAGCAGAAGTCTCATGGTGGATTTCCTTCTGCTTGGCGACACAGCGGAAGCGGTCGGTCTTGGTCACGGTGGTGACGAGGATCACGGTGTAACGGTGTCCTCTTTCAAAGACCTGAGGCTTCTCAGCAGGAACGATGTTTCCAGCACTGTCCTGGAACTCTACTTCAGGTTTTGGAGAAGCACCTTGAACAACACACTGCAGCTGGACCCCGTCCTCTGTGACATTGAGTATCCTGATGTTCGGCTCTGGAGAAGCTCCTGTTAACGTAACAAAAACAAAAGTTTAAGAACAGCTACAGCAGTACAAATGTAATAATGTCATGTTGTTGTGTTTGTCCTTTCCCTGACTGTGGATGTGGAATATGTTCTGTTAAACAGAGAGAAACAGAAAAGCACAATGCGAGCCTTAACTACACACCCAGCACTGTTTGAAACAACACCATACACACTTTGACCTCTTTTGATAAATCTGGTAATTAATGAACACTGAAAGCTGACTGTCTGACTTTCTTAAAATATCTTTTGGTTTAGATCAATGAAACTATTTCTGAGGCTCTGAAGTGATGCTGAAATTCTACATAAAACAATTTTCTCAAGATCATCGAATCAATCAATCAATCAATCAATCAATCAATCACAATATTGATTATCATCTGTCAAACAAAAAATCCAAAGTATCAGTTTCTAAAACATCATACATTTTCTCTGTTTTATATCAAAGTGAAGTGAATATCTTTGGGTTTGGATTGTTGGTCGGACAAAACAAGACATTTGAAGACATTACATTTTCACTCTTTTCTTACAGGTATGAACTAAAGGATTAACCAAGTAACCAAAAAGAATAAAAATCAAGAGTTTAATCAACAATGAAACTGTTAGCTGCAGCTGTGCACTAAAGTACTGCAACACAAAAAATGTTAAATTCAAATATGAAGAAATGTCTGATGATGTCACTGGTTTCTACATCTGCAATGTGTGTGCTACACCTGTGTCACCCAGAGATGGTTTGTTATTCAAAATACAATCACTTCACTTAAGTACATTGTCCTGTAGTAATAGTGCTTCCAAAAAATGTGAAAAGCAACACAAAAAAATTATATAGGAACTGAGGATGCTAGGGATGGGCATGATTAATCAATGATCGATAATTGATCGTTCAGTATTCCGTGATCGATCAAATGAATTTTTTTCGAATGCACACCCTGGTACATACAGGAACTGAGGAAAAATCCACTCACACCAAAATCAAATTAACAGCAGCTAGTCTTGGCTGCAAGTGCTGTGCAGGACTCTTTCCTCCGACTTCCCCAAGACAACTGCCTCACCTGTCTGTATGCTACACCTCCATCAGACCATCCTCACTACAGAGTGAAACCAAATATCTTTCATCGAGATACAACAATCACAAAACGTCATTACTGAAAAGAAACACAAATTTCCCAGGGTGCATGAATGCATCACCTAACTCCGTATTCTCCACCATTCACAAAATAAGAGCGGAACAGAAATAAAATAATCGACACATTCCCCCTTTAACCTGGTAAGAAATATAACGCTGCACACAAACAGACCCGGGATAGTTATGTGCGCCTGAGTTGTCAGATGAGATGAATTCATTGTTAACGGTAATGACACTAAACAAAGCAGGTGTACAAACAAGATAACAAGGGACATAACAGGTGTGCATTTATATGTATGTATGTATATATATATAGTTTGTTCAACATGAAGTCTCTGCAGCTAAGGTCTGGATGACACTGTGTTGTAGCACACACTTACAAATACTGAAACCAGTGACATACCTTGAACTTCTCTAATCTTCATCACAGGTACTGAAAGACAGAAAAAAAAGAATATAAGAACTCTAATTTTTCAACTTTTCATGTGTGATCAGTGTTCATCTTATTTTCACTCACAATTCTGAGCCCCAGATTTCATTTTTTCATCTAAATGTCAAAAAGCTGGAAATTAAGTCAATGAAGACACAAAAGGCAAACATGAAAAATCTGATAGAATGATTCTGAGGTCATTTTAACGTTATAACATCAAAAACATCATCATCATAATCAGCGGTCACTCGTAGTCGAGCATGACTGTCCTCCTTCTTGGTCCTTGTGGGTCTTCAGATGGGCGTAGAGGCCGATCCTGGACTTGATCATTCTTGCACAGTGTGGGCAGGTGAAAGTGGTGGTGGGTTTGAGTTGGGCCTGTTTGGTGGATGATGAAATGGATGATGAAAACCAGGGCATCCCTAAGTTGTGCAGGGATTTTCTCTTGTTCCCATATTTCGAGAAGCAGGGCATGGATGTGTTTAAGGTGTGTTCCTACCATCCTGCACCTCTTCCAGGCTGGGTGGTTGCCCCATGTTCTCAATTACAGGCTGTTGAGGTAGTTTTTCAAGGGCCTCCATATCAGGAGTGGTGTCCCTGTTCAGATGATCCTTGTAATGCTCTTTCCACCTGTTTGCTATTGCTTCCTTATCTTTCAGCAACGTGAGCACATCTTTAGAGCGAATGGGGGTTAGGCAATGGTAGCTGGGGCCATACACAGCTCTTGTGGCATCGAAGAATCCTCTGGTATATCCAGAACCTCAGTCCAAGAGCTTAGTGACTGAATCTGACACCCACCGCCTGTGTGCCAGGTTGTGGCTAGGAGCTCCCAGACTACACTGTCCTGCCCCCGTCGTGCCCTTCCTGGTCGCCCTTAATCCAAAGAATACTCTTTCGAGAGGACACCTGCGAGATATATTTTAAGGTGAGGAGACTGATGCGCCTGCAGCCACCACGTGATCCTTGGCAGAAGGGGGCCTGGTTCCAATGGCATGGAAGTCCACAACGACTGGAGACCACCCTCTGTTGCAGCCTTCATCCGCCTTCCGTTCCGCTGTGACTTTGTCATCCTCCGCCATCTCCGCCGTTGAGGTCTTTGGCTCGCGCTTTGTCTGGAAACTCCCCTTCGACCTCAACGCCATGGGTGACCCTACCAGGAGCTTAAGCTCAAGACGGCATTGCTCTCAGGCTCATTGGAACACACAAGGTTCTCCACCACGGCAAAGTGGGGATCCAGGGAGAACTTATGGACATACAGCACACAACAACACTGCTGAAAACATTCTCAGGGAAACACTGGGGCAATGATGAACTTGTGAACTTGATTAACATGGACACAAGCAGAGGTACTAATTCACACAGCAAAGGCCACATATTTAAAGAGTGAGATGCATGATTACACAATAATCTAGCGACTAAACGAATGAAAAGAAGGGTCAGAATCTGTAAGCTCAGCAGGTGAAACACAGGTGAAAGACACATGCACTTCACTTACCCAGTTCGTCACTTTGTTGCAAAGAGTGAGACAAATAAGAAAGAAGAAGAAAGTCAGCAAACATTTATTTGTTAGAGCATGCAGGAGCAGCAGCAACTTCAGTCACCTCAGTTATTTAGATTAGAGCTTGATCAGTTAGCAGAAGCTCAGTGCTCGCATGATGCAGAGACACTGAAGATCATTCAACAGAGCAGACAGAAGAAGAACATGTCCGTTGATTAAAGCTCGTTATGTGAAAAGAAAAGACCGAGAGAGGTAAAGGAGGAAGAGCACTCACCAACAACAAGCTCAATGTAGAATTCTTCAGCTGGTTCAAGACGTGGAAAAACACAGGTGTAGTTTCCACTCTCCTCTATCTTTGTATTTCTGATGATGATGGAGGCGTTGCCGTTCTTCACTTCAGCCGTAAAATGTGAGACTCGACCTTTGAAC
This sequence comes from Argyrosomus regius, assembly GCA_946959425.1. Lineage (NCBI taxonomy): Eukaryota > Metazoa > Chordata > Actinopteri > Sciaenidae > Argyrosomus > Argyrosomus regius. The sequence goes on along the minus strand of OX336885.1, from coordinate 29,758,633 downwards.
TCCTTGGCTCCGGTGTGAATAATGCCTGCTTCATACATGAACACATCCACATCCTTCTGACTGTCGATCTTTTTCCAGTCGAACAGTTTTCCTAACAGGTTCTCCTTGGTGCTGGGGGAACAGGGCAAGATGGCATCGCTGCCTTCTTGCACGACCACTTTGACGACACCTGAACCAGAGAGACAAAATATATTTGAATCATCATTATGTTTAACACATAACTGACTGTTGAGCAGCGTCTGAAAGGAGGCTGTCCTACCCGTCTCTGAGCTACAGAAAGACGCTTCTCCAAAGACCCCAAACTATCTGTTAGATACTAACATGAACTGAATAAGCCTGACATCAGACAGCGGGCTAGTAATGATCCAGCTGTGATGCACCATCTCACATCAGAAGCAAAGTCCAAAATCAATGGCCCATAGCAAGCATCCCCAACAACACTCACACTTTGTGCAGCTTCATGCTGCCTTCATGGAAACGGGACGTCAGAGTATCATCTATAAAATTTCACCCACGTTTTCAGTGCAAACTCTGGAAAATTGGCGCGCTCTTTCTTGGTATTACCCATGGAAGAATCTATTTCTCTTAAAAGGTGGCTGAGGTATACACTGTGAACGCACTGTTATCGCAGTGACTACACATTTACAAGATGGCCCAAAAAAGGTTGAGAACCAGTGCTGTAGATACACACACCAGCACCCCGGGTTTTACCACTGAGAGCGCAGCTCCTACATTTACATTTAGTCATTCAGCTGAAGCTTTTATCCAAAGCGACTTACAGAAAAGGGAAACAATCAATAAGAAAGTGTTAGTGCAGCAGTAAGTGCTCTGACAGTTGTAGAGGGGGTAGATTTATCATGTCCAGTTGTTGGTAGTGTTGTAGAGGAGGTCCTCTCTGAAGAGCTGGAGGTCTTCAGGAGGTTTGTGAAGGTAGAGAGGGACGCCCCTGATCTGGTAGGAACTGGTAGGACGTTCCACCAACGGGGAACAACAGACGAGAAAAGTTTGGATTGTCCTGAGCGTACGGGTGGCAGAGCCAGGAGGAGGTAACATATGTCTGTGTGAGGACGTTCAAGAACCGGAGACTACTTTGTAGTCAGCGTTAGAGATTTGAATTTAATGTGGGCTGCTACAGGTAGACAGTGGAGCTCCATGATTGAAGACGTTCTGGATCATCTTAAGAGGTTTCACTGTGCAGGCTGGGCGGCCCGTCAGGAGGACGTTACAGTGATCTAGTGTTGAGATGAACACAGCCTGTGTCAGGAGCTGAGTGGCATGTTGAGTTAGGCAAGGCCTGACTGGGCAACTGAGGTGACATGACTGGAGAAGGTTAGCTTGGTCATCGATCATAACTAGGGCTGCAATGAAGTCGACGTAATCGATTATATCGACAATAGAAATCCGTCTATGCTGAATTTTAAAAAACCCACTGTATGATCACATAGTGTTAGATAAAATATTTAAAAAATAAAATAATAATAAATAAAATAAAAGATTTCAGCCGGAGCAAATCTCATTAACAACATTACAAGCACACACACTACAGGAAATGTACTACTGGAAGACTGGCATGGTATCATAGAAGAAGAAGAAGACGGGTTAAAAGTAAACTCTGTCAAGCTGAATGAATAATGAATAAATGTACGTGTGTCTTTATATCAGCTTACAAACCTACAAGCAAATCAAACCCAAATGGATACAAAGACATATTCATCCATAAGTGTGCAACCAAAACTGATTCATTAAAACACAAAATGTGAAGCTCTGTGGTGGTTGAGAGGTGTCATCAGACCAGAGGTGCAGTGCAGATATACAGGTCAGGTGACACTCTTTGAATTTGTTCATCATGTGCACAGACTTGAAGGGTGGCAGGAGAATCATTTATAAAAATAAGAGGTTTCTGCCCAACAGTGACGATATCAATAATAATTCATGTGTAGGATATTAAATCAGTATAAATCAGTGACGTCATGAATTGGATAATACACTGACTAGTAAACCTCCACTTCATGTCAGTGATAATCTGTGATTTGGAGCATATTAATAATTCATTTTTAAGATATTTAATCAATTAAAAAATCTGTAATAATTTGTATTATATATTAGACCAGGGGTGTCCAAACTACGGACCGCGGGCCGCAAATTCTGAAAGTATAATTGAATATGGCCCGCACAAGAAGCTTGAGCTCAACTCTGTTGCACTTCTCAGTTTCAACACTAGATGGAGCCAGCCTTAGAAAAACTTTTACCGCGAGTCACCAGAAATGGCAGCACCGAAGAAACGCAAAATAGCAAGTGAGTGTAGAAAATTTCAAACACGGTGGGAAAATGAATATTTCTTCAAAGAAATCAACGGAAAGTGTGTCTGTTTGATTTGCAATGAAGATGTTGCTGTGATGAAAGAGTATAATGTCCGTCGGCACTATGAGACCAAACATCAGAGCTACACATCGTACACCGGTGCCGAACGAACACAGAAAGTCAACCTAATGGCAGCTAGCCTGCAAGCTCAACAACAGGTTTTTTTTCGTGCTAACAAAATACAGGAAAACGCCACAACAGCAAGCTATGAAGTCGCTAAACTTATTGCCCAGCACGGCAAACCGTTCTCAGACGGTGATCTCATAAAGCAGTGCCTCATCAAAGTCACAGAAATAATGTGCCCGGAAAAAGTGCAGGCTTTCAACAACGTGAGCTTATCCAGAAATACAGTGGTGCAGAGAATCGAGGACTTGTCAGCTAACTTGAAACTTCAGCTGAGAGACAAAGCTTGTGCTTTTGATTTTTACTCGATAGCATGCGATGAGAGCACAGATGCCACAGACACCGCGCAGCTGATAATGATGATCATTTTTGCTGTACGGAGGAGCTTCTTGATATGATGAGCCTAAAAGGAACAACGACGGGTAGAGATATTTTTGAAGCTGTGTCAGAGGCAGTTGAAAAGATGGGGCTTAAATGGGACAAGCTCTGTGGAGTAACCACGGATGGAGCTCCAAGGTAAAAGAGAGCGGAGGTGAGGCTGTTAGGATGCACTGTATAATCCACCAAGAAGCACTGTGTGCCAAGACTGTCCAGCTGGGCGATGTGATGAACACTGTTGTAAAAACTGTCAACATAATTCGAGCTAGAGGACTGTACCACAGAGAATTTCAAGCTTTCCTATCTGATGTGGATGCTGAACACGGGGATGTACTCTACCACTCTGATGTGCGCTGGCTCAGCCGCGGCTCTGTGCTACAGCGGTTTTATTCGCTGAGATCAGAAATCGACCAGTTTTTGAAAGAGAAGGGCCGACCTCTTCATGAACTGAGTGACCCTCTGTGGCTGGCAGACCTGGCATTTTTAGTCGATCTTACTCATCATCTGAATACACTGAACAAGAACCTACAAGGCAAAGAACAGCTGGTGCCACACCTGTATGCGCACATGAGAGCCTTCTGTGTAAAGCTCCGCCTGTTTGAGACACAACTACGAAGCTTTAATGCTGCACACTTCCCTGCGCTGTCTGAAATCAAGTCTGCTTTTCCAAAGGCCGACCTTTCTGCTAAAAAGGAGAAATATGTGTCCGTGATTGCATCTCTCGTGACAGAATTCAACCAGCGTTTCCAAGATTTTTCTGTCATTGAAAAAGAAATCAAGCTGTTCTCGACCCCCTTCCTGGTGGATGCAGAAGAAGTGGAAGAGAGTCTGCAGTTATGATGATTCTCTGAAGAGTCAACATCAGCTACTCTCCCTCCCTGACTTCTATCACAGTTTGGATAATGCCAAGTTTCCTCTGATGAGACGCCACGCAAAAAGAATGATGAGCCTGTTCGGCTCAACATACATATGTGAACAAACATTTTCTCTGTTCAATCAGAACAAAAGCAGACTGAGAACTAGAATGACTGATAGCCGTCTCTGTGAAGTCCTTCGTGTCTCAACCACCAAACTTTCTCCTGACGTGTCAGCATCACTGCTCCCACTGAGTGCAGTGTTCTTCACATTATGGGTGAGTTAGAAATACACACAGTATTCATGTGTCAATATGTCACCTCTAGTGTGTGGCCCGGCCCTTTGTTTATTTTTCTGTATTTGGCCCTCACTAAAAAAACTTTGGACACCCCTGTGTTAGACTGTCATAAAACATGAAGCATCTTTCTGTTTTGTTCTATTTCAGTAGAAATAATCGAGACTAACCGACAACCAAAATAATCGTTAGTAGCAGTCCTAATCATGACCCCTAAGTTTTTCACCACCCTGGTGGGGGCAAGACATGTAGGTCAATGTAGATGTTGATGTCGTGGTGTACAGTAAGTCTGGCTGGCACAGTCCAGTTTTAGAGTGTTGTTGTTGTTGTTGTTGTTGTTGTTGTTGTTGTTGTTGTTGTTGTTGTTGTTGTTGTTGTTAGCCCCTCCGTGCTAACGGGCGTCATCAGGTATGGAGGAGTGTAGCCGTGTCTCGGTCAGAATTGTGGCACAGCAGTGTCTCATTTCACGATTTGTTGTTAAATCAGCTTCAAGTAATCCTCGTTGTTCTCCGGAGAGAGGACGTTAGCGAGCAAGAAGGATGAAGAGGTGACCTGAGGGTTAGCCGTTAGCTTTCCTCCCCGGCTACCTGTTCGTGTGTCTGCCGTCGTTGATTTGCAGGATGCGTAATTCTAGCACGAACTGACTGAGATCGTTTGTTAGTTTGATATTATTGTTTGTTTCTTACCGTGTTTGTGTCCAAGTGTTGATCCGGACAGCAGACAGAGGAGGAGAGACAGAGCTGTCAGCTTCATGGTCATATACATGCTACACTTCCTTCGGAGTCTACACTGAGCTTTTTAACTTCGTTAAAGTCCGTCAGCTGAGATATTTGAAGTTAATGTCTGAATAAACTGACAGTGAACGCTTGTACAGGACAATAAATGATAAAGTATTCAGTATTTAACACTAATAACTGAGTTGAAAGCAGGAAGTACAGTGCATCAGAAATGTCCTTCTTCTTCTTCTCTGGAGTTTCACGGCAGTTGGATCTGTACTGTTGATTTGCTGCCACCCTCTGGTCTCCCGTCGCTGTTTTCCATTATATTCTTTTTTATGAATCCAGTTTTAATCAAACAGTTAAAAGTCTTCATCTCCTCCTCTCTCTAGATCTCTCAGCTTCCACTCCTCCTAACCTCCACAGCCCTGAACGCATCACCCTCCTCTGTCTGCCATCCCTCCTGCATGATATTAATACATCATCTACTTGCCCCACAGTCACAGTGCCCTGTTTGATGTTTGCATAATTAAGAGTGAACTGTTCAGATTGATGTCTCGTTCCTCTCTGTAAATGTTTTCCTTTGTCTCATTCTCTCAGAGTTTATTACTTTAACAATTTATTTTTTATTATTGCAGTTTTGGTTTTAATTTTTAATTTTAATGCAGCTGTTCTGTTGCTTAAAAACGGTTCAGTTTGGTTTATTACTGTCTATTTTTCTCTGTGAAGCACTTTGGGCTGCATCTCTGCATAAAGGTGCTATATAAATAAATAAAGTTGAGTGGAGTATTCATTTCCCTCCAAACTCTGATTTTGATACTTTAATATTCATTTCCACCTCATCTTTTCACCATCTTCTCCACCTGGATTCCTAAATGTGTCTGTGCCTCCACCCACTCTAATGCCAACAATATTGCACATAATTCAGCTGCATATTCATTTAAATAATCTGATGTTCTCCTGGAAACTTTAATCTGATGATGGGAATCATCACTGCTGCCTCAGTTAGTGGATCTTTTGACCCGTCTGTATAAATGTGAACGTACTCCTCATCATTCCTGTCTCTATCTGTAAAACCTTCAGTTGTTCTGCTACCTCCTTGTTGTTTTCTGCACTTTCCCCTCTCCCAGCAAGTTTGTACAATGCTCTTTAGTCTCCAGCTGCAGCTTCTCCAATTCAGACTCCATGTCGTCAGAGATGTGGGCACGAGCAGTAAAACAACAGTTTGTCTGACTTGATGGGCTGTTTGCTTCCACCTGGTGGTAGCTTGTTGAATCTCTGTCAGTCGTTGGTCGTTCAGGAGGCTGTAGATTGTAATGTTGATGAGCTGTCTGATGTTGAAATGTGGATTTGTCAGAATCAGCTGTGTCAGTCTAAACAACAACTGATCAAGCTTCACACACATCTCCTGTAAGGAGACACTGGAGAGAGAGAGGGAGAATTTTCTTTGCACTTCACTGTCTCACATGACATGTTGTCTGTTTCTTCATACCTGAACATGCATATGACTTTAAATTCAGAAACACACACAAACCACATCCAAAATATACTGACTCATCTTTACTGCATGATATATACAGACATGTAACATTCCTGTCCACAGTGTAGAGCGTAACATAAAACAAGTGCACGCTCGTTATCAGTCCAAAGAGTCATTATATATTATTATGATATGAAAATGCAAAACTATTTCTTCCTATGTGAATAAAAACAGGAGAAAATTTAAAAGAAAAGGACGTTCACTGTGTCTGTTTACAAATGTACAAATATACAAGAACCAAGCTGCATCTTCAGCATCTTCAGCTACAGACACAAACAGCTGACTGGAACATGAAGAACCAGCTTCAATAAGATTTAAAGTTCTGTCATGATTGTTATTCAATGATAAATACAAAGGAAGTTTTTAAAAAACTCACATGAACAAACATTTAAAAATATACATTTCATTTAAAGTCAAAAAGATATTTACACACACTGATGCAGTACAATACTGTGAGTAACAGAGTCAGAATCAGAGCTTCATTCATGATGATAACAGATCATCAGAAACATGTACGCTGAATTCTCCTGTCACTAACAGTCACAAAGGCACTGGCTTAAAACTGGAGTTGGTCCCTGATAGCTGCACAGAGGACAAATTAGAGAATTTCACTATCCTATGAGCTGGTGTAACTATGAGGCAGAGGAAGTCTGTATTTATATGTTCATCCTTTATATCTAAGACACATTTATTATTTGTCATACTTAAAGTTATCTTCAGTATTTTAGTTTTTGCACTAGATTTAAGGCTGGCTCAGTCTTTACTGTGCAGTAAAGCTGTAAATCTCTGAACTTTTTATGTGCTGATGTTGTCAATGTTGCTGCTTATCAGGTGACCAATCACAGCAGGTGAGACAGAAGAGTCACCCTGAAACCTCACCAGGCACGTCTCTGTCACTCATGAACAAACAGTGACTGTTTACAAATGTACAAATATACAAGGCAGAAGAGTCAATGCTGCTGGCAGCATCTCATTCATTTAGCCTATCCCAGCTGACTTCAGCAGAGACACCCTGGACAAGTCGTCCATAGAGACAAACAACCATTCACACTCACATTCACACCTTTAGACTACTTAAAGTATTCAGAGTATTTAGTGCATGTCTTTGGACTGTGAGGAAGCTGGACTCAGACACAGACATGGGGAGAACATGCAAACTGTTCACAGAAAGGTCCAGCAGAGGACACCAGGACACTTCTTACTGTGAGGCAACAGAGCTAATCACTGCACCACCGTGCTGCCCTCCTTAACGAACGAGGCAACACGGTGAGAGAGTGAAAGATACAAATGAAACAAAGAAAAACATTCAAAGTAACACACAGAGTTCATCCATACAAAAGCCCTGAGGATTGTGAAACCTGTTGAGAGTGTCAGTCGTTCATTCAGCAGGCTGCAGATTGTAACGTTAATGATGAAGCTGCAGCATCAAGCAGGTGATCTAAGTGGTTCAACACTTTCAGTAGGATCTGTCAGAGGATTGTTTTTAGAACTCTTTGTCTGCTGACAAGGACCTGCAGAAACAAAAGAAAAGTTTAGATTAGATAAAGTCACTTTTCTATGACACAGAAATGATTTTGGTGGCTCAGACAAATAGATTTGAATGTTTGTATCATCTTTCAAAAGTCTGTTTTCAAATTGGAGATGAACTGAAAGTTGCTCTGAATGGTTTCAGTCTGACTCTTCTTTTAAGAAGCTACAAACCAGATGATGACAGCCAAAAAGAAATCATGTTCTGCTGTTTGGTTCAATGATAAACTGGGATTAGATTTTGTAATCATTAGGTCTTGTTATTTATTCATTTAAGATTTTTTTGGGCTTTTCAAGCTTTATTTGACATTTTGGGGAATTAAAATGATCAGTGATGATGATGTATTTATAACTTAGTATATTTATTTTCATTTTTTATGAATGTAAATACAAACATAATGAATCTTTGATCTGAGAAGATGAGAAATGAAATGATCTGTTCTGTTGATGTCTGCACATTATGTTGATGTTGATACAATTCATGAGATACACTTACCTTTATGTATTGTGATGTACTTTGTACGTACAAGCAAAGCTTGAACTGCAATGACAATTAAACCTCCCAAAAATATTCCACCGAACCATCCTGTGACGTCCACTTTGCTGTGCGTGTCCTCAATCTGTTTCTCTGAAACACAAAACAAAACCTGAGTGTGAAACTCTGAATGTACTCAAATATAAGCTCATGTTTAAAGTGATGATATTTCACTAATGAAGTGCTATCAGTGTTCATTTACCTGTTTTTATAATATGTGACTGTCCAACTCAAGAAAAATAACAAAGTTTAAACCTGGTTTTATGTTTTTTGTTAAAGTCCATGTAAAGGTAATTCTGAGATTTATTTCCAAACACATTAAATATGTTGGACAATAGTTGCTGAAAACACATATTTATTCTGACTTTACAGACTTTTTGTCTTCCTGCTTCTTTTTCAGTCAAGTTGAGGTTGTTTAGTGTCACAGTGTTTTTTATAAAATTGAAATAAATAAATAAATAAAACACTTTCTGAACTCCTGACCTCACCATTGACCTTTGACTTCAGCAATTTCTCCACAACAGTTTAGTGTCAGTGTTTTTTGTAAAACTGGTTTTGAAATGAGTGAAATAAACTAAACTGTGATTCTGACTACAGCACACTGACCACAGACAGACACTAAACAAGTAAAAGTGTGTAACAAAGAAAGAAGTCTCACCATAGACAGACACGTAGGTCTCAGTAGAAGTCACATGGTGGATTTCCTTCTGCTTGGCGACACAGCGGAAGCGGTTGGTCTTGGTCACGGTGGTGGCGAGGATCACGGTGTAATGGTGTCCGCTTTGAGAGACCTGAGGCTTCTCAGCAGGAACGATGTTTCCAGCACTGTCCTGGAACTCTACTTCAGGTTTTGGAGAAGCACCTTGAACAACACACTGCAGCTGTACCCCGTCCTCTGTGACATTGAGTATCATGCTTGGCTTTGGAGAAGCTCCTGTTAACATAACAAATATAAAAGCTTGTTAAGGACAGCTACAGCAGTACATGTGTAATAATGGCACAGGTCACCTGACTCAAGTTAAGTTGTTAGCTACAAGTTTGTCACCCAGACACAAGAGGCTGCATCAGCTTCAAGTGATCAGTCAAATGTTACTGTTGGAAGTTTCAATGCTACAGCCTCAGAGGAAACTAATGTGGTGGACTGGCTGCATGTAGGCTGCCATCAAGTCTGCTGACTTATAAATAAATAAAAGCTGTGAGTACATTTCTGTTTGTGACATTTCATTTTTTGTAATATTTTCTAGAGATAGGATATGTAGATGTGTGTTCACACACATAGATATATGGATATAGTGTGTATGTATATATGTATGTGTATATATATGTGTATATTTATGTACACATGCACACACACACACACACACATATATACATACATACCTTCTATTTCTCCATATCTGTCTTTAAGAACAGGTTCTGAAAGAAAGATAAAGCACATAACACAGGTCAAAGACAAAGACAGGTTAAAGACAGGTCAAAGACAAGGACAGGTCAAAGACAGGTCAAAGACAGGTCAAAGACAAGGACAGGTCAAAGACAGGTTAAAGACAGGTCAAAGACAGGTCAAAGACAGGTCAAAGACAGGTTAAAGACAGGTCAAAGACAGGTCAAAGACAAAGACAGGTTAAAGACAGGTCAAAGACAGGTTAAAGACAAAGACAGGTTAAAGACAGGTTAAAGACAAAGACAGGTTAAAGACAAAGACAGGTTAAAGACAGGTTAAAGACAAAGACAGGTTAAAGACAAAGACAGGTGCTTTGTTGCAAAGATCGAGACAAGCGAGAAAGAAGAAGACCCAAAGTCAGCAAACATTTATTTGTTAGAGCATGATCAGTTAGCAGAAGAAACTTCAGTCACCTCAGTTATTTAGATTAGAGGTTGATCAGTTAGCAGAAGCTCAGTGCTCACATGATGCAGAGACACTGAAGATCATTCAACAGAGCAGACAGAAGAAGAACATGTCTGTTGATTAAAGCTCGTTATGTGAAAAGAAAAGACTGAGAGGTAAAGGAGGAAGAGCACTCACCAACAACAAGCTCAACGAAGAATCTTTCAGCTGGTTCAAGACGTGGAAAAACACAGCTGTAGTTTCCACTGTCCTCTATCTTTGTATTTCTGATGATGATGGAGGCGTTGCCGTTCTTCAGTTCATCCGTAAAATATGAGACTCGACCTTTGAACTCCTCGGCTCCGATGTGAATAATGCTTGACTCGTAGAAGAACACATTCCTCTGACTGTCGACCTTTATCCAGTCGAACAGTGTTCCTACGAGGCTCTCCTTGGTGCTGGAGGAACAGGGCAAGATGGCATCGCTGCCTTCTTGCACGAACACTTTGACGACACCTGACCCAGAGAGAGAAAATATATTTGAATCATCATTATGATTAACACATAACTGTGACTGTTGAGCAGCGTCAGAAATGAGGCTGTCCTACCCGTCTCTGAGCTACAGAAAGACGCTTCTCCAAAGACCCCAAACTATCTGTTAGATACTAACATGAACTGAATAAGCCTGACATCAGACAGCGGGCTAGTAATGATCCAGCTGTGATGCAACATCTCGCATCAGAAGCAAAGTCCAAAATCAATGGCCCATGACAAGCATCCCCAACAACACTCACACCCTCACTGGTAAGATGGTGACAGTCTTGAAACAGGACGGGACGACAGCATGGGTCAGCGAGGTCCGTGAGGACGTGAGCCAGCTGGTCAGCACAGTCTCTGAGCAGCCATCCTGGTATATCATCGGGGCCTGCTGCTTTTCGTGTGCTGACTCTTCTCAGAGTCCTCCGGACATCAGCTGTCTCAAGACTGAGTGCCTGTTCATTTGGGTGAGGTGTGGATTTCCTCACAGGAGTGTTGTTGAGTGCTTCAAACCGACCAAAGTAGTTATTGAGTTCATTGAGGAAGTCTGTGTTGCCCTCACAGGGTAAAGCAGCAGCCTTGTAGTCTGTGATGGTCTGGATGCGTTGCCACATGCGTCTGATTCACAACAACACAAGCTTAAACTTTCAACTACTTGTAAAAAACTGTCTGCAACATTAAAACCTGTCAGTTTACGCCACTACGACTGGACGAGACGGTGTATCGTAACCTATGATCGTAACTCTTCTTCTCCTCAGTGTTTCTGTCAGCTTCTTTTTGTGCAGCTTCATGCTGCCTTCATGGAAACGGGACGTCAGAGTATCATCTATAAAATTTCACCCACATGGTGTAACAAAATAAAAGTCCTTGCCCTGAATGACACACTGTCCCAACAGCTGTGCCAAAGAAACGACGACACGTTTGAGCGTCTTCTTCTCCACACTGATGTCTGCTGGCTCTCATTGGGAAACTGACTTGTTTTTGTGGGCTGTTTGACACCATCGTGGAGTTTGTCCAATTTGTCCCACAGCTGACAAAGGTGATTATTAGGATTCATATATTTTATACATTATTATTATTGTTGTTATCATCATCATTATTATTATTATTATTATTATATTATTTTTATTATCATTATTATCATTATTATTATTATTATTATTATTATATTATTTTTATTATCATTATTATCATTATTATTATTATTATTATTATTATTATTATTATTGGCAGCAGCAGTCGTAGCAGAGTAATGCCATTATTATTTTTATTTTATATGCCTAGGTCTATATGCTTATTTTATTCTATTTGCTTATCTTATATTGCTGGTACTCATTACAGTGTCTGAGGTTCTTACTGATGACCGTCTCCTCATTCACGTTGACCACCTGAACATGGTTAAGGTCGAATTGGAGAGTTTAGTCCTTTCAGGTGGACGTGGCTGACTGTGAGCTTGCCATCCAGGAGCACCTTGTAGACATCCAGTGCAACGCTGAGGCCCAGGCTACTTTTCACACCTGTGGCTGCTGGGGCAGCATGTGGGCCAAACATGCCACTCCACATGCAGTCCAAGTACTGCAACCGCTTGGACTTGATGGCTTCAGGTGCACGTGCAGTGAAGAAACTGGCAGAGAAACACCAGGCGCAGGGCTCTCACTAAGTGAATTATTATTGCCTGTTTAATTAAGATTTGAATGTTAAATTGCTACCTGTTTCTGTTTGGCTGTTTGAAGAAGAAGATTCTTTCTTCACTCAGTTTTACATGCACTTTAACCCGAAACACACACACACATATGTTTATGTACACATGGTTCACATGCAAAGGTGGAGAGAGATGGTGGAGTGATGGGCAGCCACCCAGAGGAGCGCCCTGCGAGCAGTTGTGGGGGATTCTGTGTCTTGCTCAAGGGCACCTCGGCAGTGCCCAGGAGGTGGACTGGCCACCTTCCATAGTTTGTTCCATGCTGGACTTGAACCAGCCACCCTCCTGTTCCCAAGCCAAGTCTCTCTATGGACTGAGCTAATTTGCAAGTTGCATTTTCTTTTTAAACACCTGTAAATATCATTTATCTTTTGTTCACTGGGAAATGGATAGATCTGCTGTTTGTCTTCATCATTTTCTGATGACTTCTGATGATAAAAATAGTAACAACAACAACAACAATAATAATCATCATCATAACAACAACAATCAATATTGGCCCACTGCTGTAGGTGGGCGTCATCAGGTATGAATGAGTGTAGCCGTGTCTCGGTCAGAATTGTGGCACAGCAGTGTCTCATTTCACGATTTGTTGTTAAATCAGCTTCAAGTAATCCACTTTGTTCTCCGGGGAGAGGACGTTAGCGAGCAAGGAGGATGAAGAGGTGATCGGTAGCTAGCCATTAGCTAGCCGCTAGCGGCCTTCCCCCTTCAGCTTGGCCGTCAGCTAAGCTAGCCGTTAGCCTCCGCGTCTACAGTACCTGTTCTGGCTGTTCAGAGTCCACCGTCGTTAATTTACCGACAATTATTTACCGTAATTTTAGCACGAACTGACTGAGGTCGAATGCTAGTTTGACTTTATTATTTGTTTCTTACCGTGTTTGTGTCCAAGTGTTGATCCGGACAGCAGACAGAGGAGAGCGAAGAACAGGAGAGCTGTTAGCATCATCTTGTCACTGATCTGTGCTAACTACGCCGAGAAGATAAACTCCGTTAAACTTCGTTAAAGTTCGTTAAAGTTCGTCAGCTGAGATATTGGAAGTTAAATGTTCGAATAAACTGACAGTGAAGCTCAATAAATGATAAAGTCGTCAGTATTTAACGCTAATAAATGAGATAAATGGAGAGCTAACTCTGCTGAGAAACCAAAACACCAGGTGCAGTATGATCCGTGTTGTTGTTGTTTGCTGCCACCTTCAGGTCTGAAAGTCTTCATCTCCTCTCTCTAGATCTCTCACACTGAAGCAGCTTAAAAGAAAAATACGGCAAATCTAAAAAGATATAAACAGTCTAAATATGGCAAATATAGCAGTGTAACTGTCACAGCTTTCATAGGATTGTTTATATTATTTCATGGTATACAATTCATAGTTGATAAAGACATTAAAAAATGTAATACATAAGTTTGTTAAAAGGGTAATATTAAACATTAAAATGTTATGTTAGATATTTATGCAGCCCATTGTCAGTGAGCTATGTTGTGTATGATATGAAGGTTTATGTGTTTTAATATGAACGATGTTTCAGTGATTTCATCTGAGTTCAGCATCCTGACGGCCTGGTGGATAAAATTCTCTCTCAGTCTGCTGGTTCTCGCCCGGAGGCTCCTCATCCTCCTCAGGGCAGAGCAGGAGGCTGAAGAACAGTGGTTGGGATGGGTGGAGTCACCTGCAATGCTGAGTGCTTTGCGGGCTAGGCGTGTGTTGCAGATGTCCTGGAGGGAGGGGAGGGGGTCACCGATGATCCTCTCAGCTGCTCTCACTATGTGCTGCAGGGTCTTCCAGCAGGATGCAGTGCAGCCTCTGTACCACACAGTGATGCAGCTGGTCAGGATGCTCTCGGTGGTTCCACAGTAGATGGTGCACATGGTGGACACTGGTGCTCTGGCCCTTCTCAGTCTGCGGAGGAAGTAGAGGCGCTGCTGAGCTTTCCTGGCAGTGATGCAGTGTTGCTGCTCCAGGAGAGGTCCTCACTGAGGTCCTCATCTTTTTCAGTATCTCCAGATCCACACAAGCTTCTTGTAGCGTCCACTCTGGTCTCACAGGCCACAGAACAGTTGGACAAAATTCTGTTTGATGGTCTTTCAGTTGTTCTGCTACCTCCTTGTTGTTTTCTGCACTTTCCCCTCTCCCAGCAAGTTTGTACAATGCTCTTTAGTCTCCAGCTGCAGCTTCTCCAATTCAGACTCCATGTCATCAGAGATGTGGGCACCAGCAGTAAAACAACAGTTTATCTGACTTGATGGGCTGTTTGCTTCCACCTGGTGGTAGCTTGTTGAATCTCAGTCAGTCGTTGGTCGTTCAGGAGGCTGTAGATTGTAATGTTGATGAGCTGTCTGATGTTGAAATGTGGATTTGTCAGAATCAGCTGTGTCAGTCTAAACAACAACTGATCAAGTTTCACACACATCTCCTGTAAGGAGACGTTGGAGAGAGAGAGGGAGAATTTTCTTTGCACTTCACTTTCTCACATGACATGTTGTCTGTTTCTTCATACCTGAACATGCATATGACTTTAAATTCAGAAACACACAAACCACATCCAAAATATACTGACTCATCTTTACTGCATGATATATACAGACATGTTACATTCCTGTCCACAGTGCAGAGCGTAACATAAAACAAGTGCATGCTCATTATCAGTGCAAAGAGTCATTATATATTATTATGATATGAAAATGCGAAACTATTTCTTCCTATGTGAATAAAAACAGGAGAAACATGAAAAGAAAAGGACGTTCACTGTGTCTGTTTACAAATGTACAAATATACAAGAACCAAGCTGCATCTTCAGCATCTTCAGCTACAGACACAAACAGCTGACTGGAACATGAAGAACCAGCATCAATAAGATTTAAAGTTCTGTCATGATTGTTATTCAATGATAAATACAAAGGAAGTTTTTAAAAAACTCAAATGAACAAAAATTTAAAAATATACATTTCATTTAAAGTCAAAAATATATTTACACACTGATGCAGTACAATACTGTGAGCAGAGTAACAGAGTCAGAATCAGAGCTTCATTCATGATGATAACAGATCAACAGAAACATGTACGCTGAATTCTCCTGTCACTAACAGTCACAAAGGCACTGCCTTAAAACTGGAGTTGGTCCCTGATAGCTGCACAGAGGACAAATTAGAGAATTTCACTATCCTATGAGCTGGTGTAACTATGAGGCAGAGGAAGTCTGTATTTATATGTTCATCCTTTATATCTAAGACACAATTATTATTTGTCATACTTAAAGTTATCTTCAGTATTTTAGTTTTTGCACTAGATTTAAGGCTGGCTCAGTCTTTACTGTGCAGTAAAGCTGTAAATCTCTGAACTTTTTATGTGCTGATGTTGTCAATGTTGCTGCTTATCAGGTGACCAATCACAGCAGGTGAGACAGAAGAGTCACCCTGAAACCTCACCAGGCACGTCTCTGTCACTCATGAACTAACAGTGACTGTTTACAAATGTACAAATATACAAGGCAGAAGAGTCAATGCTGCTGGCAGCATCTCATTCATTTAGCCTATCCCAGCTGACTTTAGCAGAGACACTCTGGACAAGTCGTCCATAGAGACAAACAACCATTCACACTCACATTCACACCTTTAGGCTACTTAAAGTATTCAGAGTATTTAGTGCATGTCTTTGGACTGTGAGGAAGCTGGACTCAGACACAGACATGGGGAGAACATGCAAACTGTTCACAGAAAGGTCCAGCAGAGGACACCAGGACACTTCTTACTGTGAGGCAACAGAGCTAATCACTGCACCACCGTGCTGCCCTCCTTAACGAACGAGGCAACACGGTGAGAGAGTGAAAGATACAAATGAAACAAAGAAAAACATTCAAAGTAACACACAGAGTTCATCCATACAAAAGCCCTGAGGATTGTGAAACCTGTTGAGTGTGTCAGTCGTTCATTCAGCAGGCTGCAGATTGTAACGTTAATGATGAAGCTGCAGCATCAAGCAGGTGATCTAAGTGCTGTATGACTTTCAGAAGAACCTTTAGAAGAATCATCAGAACTCTTTGTCTGCTGACAAGGACCTGCAGAAACAAAAGAAAAGTTTAGATTAGATAAAGTCACTTTTCTATGACACAGAAATGATTTTGGTGGCTCAGACAAATAGATTTGAATGTTCGTATCATCTTTCAAAAGTCTGTTTTCAAAGTGGAGATGAACTGAAAGTTGCTCTGAATGGTTTCAGTCTGACTCTTCTTTTAAGAAGCTACAAACCAGATGATGACAGCCAAAAAGAAATCATGTTCTGCTGTTTGGTTCAATGATAAACTGGGATTAGATTTTGTAATCATTAGGTCTTGTTATTTATTCATTTAAGATTTTTTTGGGCTTTTCAAGCTTTATTTGACATTTTGGGGAATTAAAATGATCAGTGATGATGATGTATTTATAACTTAGTATATTTATTTTCATTTTTTATGAATGTAAATACAAACATAATGAATCTTTGATCTGAGAAGATGAGAAATGAAATGATCTGTTCTGTTGATGTCTGCACATTATGTTGATGTTGATACAATTCATGAGATACACTTACCTTTATGTATTTTGATGCACTTTGTTGCTACAAGCAAAGCTAGAACTACAACGACAATTAAACCTCCCAAAAATATTCCACCGAACAGCCATCCTGTGACGTCCACTTTGCTGCACGTGTCCTCAAACTGTTTCTCTGAAACACAAAACAAAACCTGAGTGTGAAACTCTGAATGTACTCAAATATAAGCTCATGTTTAAAGTGATGATATTTCACTAATGAAGTGCTATCAGTGTTCATTTACCTGTTTTTATAATATGTGACTGTCCAACTCAAGAAAAATAACAAAGTTTAAACCTGGTTTTATGTTTTTTGTTAAAGTCCATGTAAAGGTAATTCTGAGATTTATTTCCAAACACATTAAATATGTTGGACAATAGTTGCACATATTTATTCTGACTTTACAGACTTTTTGTCTTCCTGCTTCTTTTTCAGTCAAGTTGAGGTTGTTTAGTGTCACAGTGTTTTTTATAAAATTGGTTTTGAAATGAGTGAAATAAACTAAACTGTGATTCTGACTACAGCACACTGACCACAGACACTAAACAAGTAAAGGTGTGTAACAAAGAAAGAAGTCTCACCATAGACAGACACGTAGGTCTCAGTAGAAGTCTCATGGTGGATTTCCTTCTGCTTGGCGACACAGCGGAAGCGGTTGGTCTTGGTCACGGTGGTGACGAGGATCACGGTGTAATGGTGTCCGCTTTGAGAGACCTGAGGCTTCTCAGCAGGAACGATGTTTCCAGCACTGTCCTGGAACTCTACTTCAGGTTTTGGAGAAGCACCTTGAACAACACACTGCAGCTGGACCCCGTCCTCTGTGACATTGAGTATCATGCTTGGCTTTGGAGAAGCTCCTGTTAACAAATAGAAACAAACAAATATAAAAGCTTGTTAAGGACAGCTACAGCAGTACATGTGTAATAATGGCACAGGTCACCTGACTCAAGTTAAGTTGTTAGCTACAAGTTTGTCACCCAGACACAAGAGGCTGCATCAGCTTCCAGTGATCAGTCAAATGTTACTGTTGGAAGTTTCAATGCTACAGCCTCAAAGGAAACTAATGTGGTGGACTGGCTGCATGTAGGCTGCCATCAAGTCTGCTGACTTATAAATAAATAAAAGCTGTGAGTACATTTCTGTTTGTGACATTTCATTTTTTGTAATATTTTCTGGAGATAAGATATGTAGATGTGTGTTCACACACATAGATATATGGATATGGTGTGTATGTATATATGTATGTGTATATATATGTGTATATTTATGTACACATGCACACACACACACACACATATATACATACATACCTTCTATTTCTCCATGTCTGTCTTTAAGAACAGGTTCTGAAAGAAAGATAAAGCACATAACACAGGTCAAAGACAAAGACAGGTTAAAGACAGGTCAAAGACAAAGACAGGTTAAAGACAGGTTAAAGACAAAGACAGGTTAAAGACAGGTTAAAGACAGGTCAAAGACAGGTCAAAGACAAAGACAGGTTAAAGACAGGTTAAAGACAGGTTAAAGACAGGTTAAAGACAGGTCAAAGACAAAGACAGGTCAAAGACAAAGACAAAGACAGGTTAAAGACAGGTTAAAGACAGGTTAAAGACAGGTCAAAGACAAAGACAAAGACAGGTTAAAGACAGGTCAAAGACAAAGACAGGTCAAAGACAAAGACAGGTTAAAGACAGGTTAAAGACAAAGACAGGTTAAAGACAGGTTAAAGACAAAGACAGGTTAAAGACAGGTTAAAGACAGGTCAAAGACAGGTCAAAGACAAAGACAGGTTAAAGACAGGTTAAAGACAGGTTAAAGACAGGTTAAAGACAGGTCAAAGACAAAGACAGGTCAAAGACAAAGACAAAGACAGGTTAAAGACAGGTCAAAGACAGGTCAAAGACAAAGACAAAGACAGGTTAAAGACAGGTCAAAGACAGGTCAAAGACAGGTTAAAGACAAAGACAGGTTAAAGACAGGTCAAAGACAGGTTAAAGACAAAGACAGGTTAAAGACAGGTTAAAGACAAAGACAGGTTAAAGACAGGTTAAAGACAAAGACAGGTTAAAGACAGGTTAAAGACAAAGACAGGTGCTTTGTTGCAAAGATCGAGACAAGCGAGAAAGAAGAAGACCCAAAGTCAGCAAACATTTATTTGTTAGAGCATGATCAGTTAGCAGAAGAAACTTCAGTCACCTCAGTTATTTAGATTAGAGGTTGATCAGTTAGCAGAAGCTCAGTGCTCACATGATGCAGAGACACTGAACATCATTCAACAGAGCAGACAGAAGAAGAACATGTCCGTTGATTAAAGCTCGTTATGTGAAAAGAAAAGACCGAGAGAGGTAAAGGAGGAAGAGCACTCACCAACAACAAGCTCAACGAAGAATCTTTCAGCTGGTTTAAGACGTGGAAGGTCACAGGTGTAGTTTCCACTGTCCTCTATCTTTGTATTTCTGATGATGATGGAGGCGTTGCCGTTCTTCACTTCATCCGTAAAATGTGAGACTCGACCTTTGAACTCCTCGGCTCCGATGTGAATAATGCCTGACTCGTAGAAGAACACATTCCTCTGACTGTCGATCTTTATCCAGTCAAACAGTGTTCCTAACAGGTTCTCCTTGGTGCTGGGGGAACAGGGCAAGATGGCATCGCTGCCTTCTTGCACGAACACTTGGACGACACCTGACCCAGAGAGACAAAATATATTTTAATCATCATTATGTTTAACACATAACTGTGACTGTTGAGCAGCATCAGATCACATCCAATAGAGTCAGGTTGTTAATGTGAGCTGTACGGGCAATTCATAAACTGACGTGTCTATCATGAAAACATCAGACTCATGAATCATTGCAGTATAAATCACAGCGTCATGGCAGAAATGTTTGACAAGTCATTGCAGGAAACAGGTTGTTATGAACTGTCACTCCACTGCTAAGAGCTCGCAACAGTCCCGTTCTTCAGGCTCCAAAGGAGGCTGTCCTACCCGTCTCTGAGCTACAGAAAGACGCTTCTCCGAAGACCCCAAACTATCTGTTAGATACTAACATGAACTGAATAAGCCTGACATCAGACAATGGGCTAGTAATGATCCAGCTGTGATGCACCATCTCACATCAGAAGCAAAGTCCAAAATCAATGGCCCATGACAAGCATCCCCAACAACACTCACACCCTCACTGGTAAGATGGTGACAGTCTTGAAACAGGACGGGACGACAGCATGGGTCAGCGAGGTCCGTGAGGACGTGAGCCAGCTGGTCAGCACAGTCTCTGAGCAGCCATCCTGGTATATCATCGGGGCCTGCTGCTTTTCGTGTGCTGACTCTTCTCAGAGTCCTCCGGACATCAGCTGTCTCAAGACTGAGTGCCTGTTCATTTGGGTGAGGTGTGGATTTCCTCACAGGAGTGTTGTTGAGTTCTTCAAACCGACCAAAGTAGTTATTGAGTTCATTGAGGAAGTCTGTGTTGCCCTCACAGGGTAAAGCAGCAGCCTTGTAGTCTGTGATGGTCTGGATGCGTTGCCACATGCGTCTGATTCACAACAACACGAGCTTAAACTTTCAACTACTTGTAAAAAACTGTCTGCAACATTAAAACCTGTCAGTTTACGCCACTACGACTGGGCGAGACGGTGTATCGTAACCTATGATCGTAACTCTTCTTCTCCTCAGTGTTTCTGTCAGCTTCTTTTTGTGCAGCTTCATGCTGCCTTCATGGAAACGGGACGTCAGAGTATCATCTATAAAATTTCACCCACATGGTGTAACAAAATTAAAGTCCTTGCCCTGAATGACACACTGTCCCAACAGCTGTGCCAAAGAAACGACGACACGTTTGAGCGTCTTCTTCTCCACACTGATGTCTGCTGGCTCTCAATGGGAAACTGACTGTTTTTGTGGGCTGTTTGACACCATCATGGAGTTTGTCCAATTTGTCCCACAGCTGACAAAGGTGATTATTAGGATTCATATATTTTATACATTATTATTATTGTTGTTATCATCATTATTATTATTATTATTATTATTATTATTGGCAGCAGCAGTCGTAGCAGAGTAATGCCATTATTATTTTTATTTTATATCCCTAGGTCTATATGCTTATTTTATTCTATTTGCTTATCTTATATTGCTGGTACTCATTACAGTGTCTGAGGTTCTTACTGATGACCGTCTCCTCATTCACGTTGACCACCTGAACATGGTTAAGGTCGAATTGGAGAGTTTAGTCCTTTCAGGTGGACGTGGCTGACTGTGAGCTTGCCATCCAGGAGCACCTTGTAGACATCCAGTGCAACGCTGAGGCCCAGGCTACTTTTCACACCTCTGGCTGCTGGGGCAGCATGTGGGCCAAACATGCCACTCCACATGCAGTCCAAGTACTGCAACCGCTTGGACTTGATGGCTTCAGGTGCACGTGCAGTGAAGAAACTGGCAGAGAAACACCAGGCGCAGGGCTCTCACTAAGTGAATTATTATTGCTTGTTTAATTAAGATTTGAATGTTAAATTGCTACCTGTTTCTGTTTGGCTGTTTGAAGAAGAAGATTCTTTCTTCACTCAGTTTTACATGCACTTTAACCCGAAACACACACACACACACACACACACACACACACATATGTTTATGTACACATGGTTCACATGCAAAGGTGGAGAGAGATGGTGGAGTGATGGGCAGCCACCCAGAGGAGCGCCCTGCGAGCAGTTGTGTTGTTCTGTGTCTTGCTCAAGGGCACCTCGGCAGTGCCCAGGAGGTGGACTGGCCACCTTCCATAGTTTGTTCCATGCTGGACTTGAACCGGCCACCCTCCTGTTCCCAAGCCAAGTCTCTCTATGGACTGAGATAATGCTCTCTTTGCTTTTTAAACACCTGTAAATATCATTTATCTTTTGTTCACTGGGAAATGGATAGATCTGTTGTTTGTCATCTTCATTTTTTGATGACTTCTGATGATAAAAACAACAACAACAACAATAATCATCAATATTCAGGCCAATTAGCTTATTTGATTGGGGGCGGTAAGGGACCTGGATTATGGATGGGCCACCCCGGGTTTTACCACTGAGAGCACAGCTCCTACATTTACATTTAGTCATTCAGCTGAAGCTTTTATCCAAAGCGACTTACAGAAAAGGCAATTTATTGTCTTTTGTGTGTGGTTTTATATTTGAGTGCTGTTTTTCTTAACAGAGACGGGGTCTATTTTATTGTTTTTGGTGATTTTTATTCAAGTGCAATTTTTGCTAACAGAGACTGAGAGTCAATTTTATTTTTTGTTTATTGTTTTTTGTTTGTTTTATTCATTTAGGATATTTAAACGTTCTTGAAATTACAATGGTAAAAAACACTGAGAAATATAAGTTTATTGTATTTGAAAGGGTGTGCATTATTATGATATATTATCATGTTGACAATAATATCGTTTATCGGCAATAATTTGGCGGACAGTATTTCGTCCAGCAAAATGTGTTATCGTCCCAGGCCTAGTCAAGCTAAGCTGTCATATCATGGCAGCACTACAGCGATGCATGAGCACCTCACACCTAAGACAAGTTTTTATTTTCAACTAAAATAAAATACAAGTTATTGCACATAAAGACAAATTTGTCCTGATTTGTAACATATCATCGCTGTCAGGCCTCTTGTCTCCCACCGATAGTTTTATCAAATCAATCAAACTTGGTCAGAAATGTACGTGTGTCTTTATATTAGCTTACCAACCTACAAGCAAATCAAACCCAAATGGAGTTTTTTTTAATACATATTCATCCATTAGTGTGCAACCAAAACTGATTTATTAAAACACAAAATGTGAAGCTCTGCGGTGGTTGAGAGCTCATGCTGCCCTATGTCATCAGACCAGAGGTGCAGTGCAGATATACAGGTCAGGTGACACTCTTTGAATTTGTTCATTATGTGCACAGACTTGAAGGGTGGCAGGAGAATCATTTATAAAAATAAGAGGTTTCTGCCCAACAGTGACGATATCAATAATAATTCATGTGTAGGATATTAAATCAGTACAAATCAGTGACGTCATAAATTGGATAATACACTGACTAGTAAACCTCCACTTCATGTCAGTGATAATCTGTGATTTGGAGCATATTAATAATTCATTTTTAAGATATTTAATCAATTAAAAAATCTGTAATAATTTGTATTATATGTTAGACTGTCATAAAACATGAAGCATCTTTCTGTTTTGTTCTGTTTCAGTAGAAATAATCGAGACTAACCGACAACCAAAATAATCGTTAGTAGCAGTCCTAATCATGACCCCTAAGTTTTTCACCACCCTGGTGGGGGCAAGACATGTAGGTCAATGTAGATGTTGATGTCGTGGTGTACAGTAAGTCTGGCTGGCACTAGCAGCAGTCCAGTTTTAGAGAGGTTCAGCTGGAGGTGATGAGCCTGTGGAGCTGTCCTCAGATATGTGATGAGTGTTGTTGTTGTTAGCCCCTCCGTGCTAACGGGCGTCATCAGGTATGGAGGAGTGTAGCCGTGTCTCGGTCAGAATTGTGGCACAGCAGTGTCTCATTTCACGATTTGTTGTTAAATCAGCTTCAAGTAATCCACTTTGTTCTCCGGAGAGAGGACGTTAGCGAGCAAGAAGGATGGAAGAGGTGACCTGAGGGTTAGCCGTTAGCTTAGCCGTTAGCTTAGCCGTTAGCGGCCTTCCCTCTTCAGCTTGGCCGTCAGCTAAGCTAGCCGTTAGCCTGCCCGGCTGCCTGTTCTGACTGTTCAGAGTCCACCGTCGTTAATTTACCGATAATTATTTACCGTAATTTTAGCATGAACTGACTGAGGTCGAATGCTAGTTTGACTTTATTATTTGTTTCTTACCGTGTTTGTGTCCAAGTGTTGATCCGGACAGCAGACAGAGGAGAGAGAAGAACAGGAGAGCTGTTAGCATCATCTTGTCACTGAGCTGTGCTAACTACACCGAGAAGATAAACTCCGTTAAAGTCCGTTAAACTCCGTTAAAGTTCGTCAGCTGAGATATTGGAAGTTAAATGTTCGAATAAACTGACAGTGAAGCTCAATAAATGATAAAGTCGTCAGTATTTAACGCTAATAAATGAGATAAATGGAGAGCTAACTCTGCTGAGAAACCAAAACACCAGGTGCAGTATGATCCGTGTTGTTGTTGTTTGCTGCCACCTTCAGGTCTGAAAGTCTTCATCTCCTCTCTCTAGATCTCTCACACTGAAGCAGCTTAAAAGAAAAATATGGCAAATCTAAAAAGATATAAACAGTCTAAATATGGCAAATATAGCAGTGTAGAGACAGCTTTCATAGGATTGTTTATATTATTTCATGGTATACAATTCATGGTTGATAAAGACATTAACAAATGTAATACATAAGTTTGTTAAAAGGGTAATATTAAACATTAAAATGTTACGTTAGATATTTAGAGCCTCATTCGTAAGGTTATATTGTTAATACAGAGTAACTGGTCACATGATCAGAGTTTGTTTGAGCGCCTAACTGTGGCATTGTGTGTAGAGAGAGAGCAGAGATACAGAGAGAAGACCTGCAGCCCATTGTAACGTTTATTCTGCATGTGGGCCAAGAGGAGCACACGGTAGATATATTTCAGTGAGCTATGTTGTGTATGATAGGAAGGTTTATGTGTTTTAATATGAACGATGTTTCAGTGATTTCATCTGAGTTCAGCATCCTGACGGCCTGGTGGATAAAATTCTCTCTCAGTCTGCTGGATCTCGCCCGGAGGCTCCTCATCCTCCTCAGGGCAGAGCAGGAGGCTGAAGAACAGTGGTTGGGATGGGTGGAGTCACCCAGCCAGGCGTGTGTTGCAGATGTCCTGGAGGGAGGGGAGGGGGTCACCGATGATCCTCTCAGCTGCTCTCACTATGTGCTGCAGGGTCTTCCAGCAGGATGCAGTGCAGCCTCTGTACCACACAGTGATGCAGCTGGTCAGGATGCTCTCGGTGGTTCCACAGTAGATGGTGCACATGGTGGACACTGGTGCTCTGGCCCTTCTCAGTCTGCGGAGGAAGTAGAGGCGCTGCTGAGCTTTCCTGGCAGTGATGCGGTGTTGCTGCTCCAGGAGAGGTCCTCAGTGAGGTGCACACAGGAACTTGGTGCTGCTCACTCTCTCTGCAGCAGCACCGTTGATGGTCAGTGGAGGGTGCTGGGTGGAGGCTCTCCGGAAGTCGACAACAATCTCCTTCGTCTGTGTGTGTCTGTACCTCCACCCACTCTAATGCCAACAATATTGCTCATAATTCAGATGCATATTCATTTAAATAATCAGATGTTCTCCTGGAAACTTTAATCTGATGATGGGAATCATCACTGCTGCCTCAGTTAGTGGATCTTTTGACCCGTCTGTATAAATGTGAATGTACTCCTCATCATTCCTGTCTCTACAGCTGTAAAACTTTTGGACTAGATCTGCTGTTTGTATCTTTTTCAGTATCTCCAGATCCACACAAGCTTCTTGTAGCGTCCACTCTGGTCTCACAGGCCACAGAACAGTTGGACAAAATTCTGTTTGATGGACTTTCAGTTGTTCTGCTACCTCCTTGTTGTTTTCTGCACTTTCCCCTCTCCCAGCAAGTTTGTACAATGCTCTTTAGTCTGCAGCTGCAGCTTCTCCAATTCAGACTCCATGTCGTCAGAGATGTAGGCACCAGCAGTAAAACAAGTTTATCTGACTTGATTGGCTGTTTGCTTCCACCTGGTGGTAGCTTGTTGAATCTCTGTCAGTCGTTGGTCGTTCAGGAGGCTGTAGATTGTAATGTTGATGAGCTGT
Source organism: Argyrosomus regius (assembly GCA_946959425.1). Lineage (NCBI taxonomy): Eukaryota > Metazoa > Chordata > Actinopteri > Sciaenidae > Argyrosomus > Argyrosomus regius. The sequence goes on along the minus strand of OX336885.1, from coordinate 29,732,879 downwards.
CTGATGTTGAAATGTGGATTTGTCAGAATCAGCTGTGTCAGTCTAAACAACAACTGATCAAGTTTCACACACATCTCCTGTAAGGAGACACTGGAGAGAGAGAGGGAGAATTTTCTTTGCACTTCACTGTCTCACATGACATGTTGTCTGTTTCTTCATACCTGAACATGCATATGACTTTAAATTCAGAAAAAAAAAACACACAAACCACTTCCAAAATATCAAATCAAATTTTATTTGTATAGCCCAAAGTCGCAAAACACATTTTGCCTCGGAGGGCTTCACAATCTGTACAGGGAGTGACACCCTCTGTCCTTAGACCCTCGGTTCGAGTGAGGAAAAACTTGCCCACAAAAAACCCTTTAACAGGGAAAAAATATACTGACTCATCTTTACTGCATGATATACACAGACATGGACTGGAATATGAAGAACCAGCTTCAAAACGATTTAAAGTAAAGACTGTCAATGATAAATACAAAGGAAGTTTTTCAAAAACTCAAATGAACAAAAATTTAAATATACATTTCATTTCATAGCTTTAACCCTCAAGGGGGCCTCACTTTTTTACTCCTTTAAAAAGGTCCTTGCGCCAAAAACTGCTATAAAAATTATATATATATATATATATATATATATATATATATATATATAATTTTGCTTTTAATAGCCAGTTAAAGCACTGTGCAATGCCTTTCTTCGTGTCATGCTTACTAATAATTATTGCGCTGCCTGCGTTTGTACATGGAAAGGTTGTGATAGTTTAATGCACACATTTCTGTTGTTTGTAATTAATTGGCAACATGTGGTTAACATTTACAATGTCTGCTGTACCTTGTGCATCGAAATGCAATTCGCAAAATACCGCGAGATGTGCCCTCCCACGTCTCCAATATAAACGCGGCGTTCACAGGTGAGAATCACACCTTATGTTGCTGCTTCCCGCAGATACACACACACAGGTAAGTCCAATTGCGCTGTCCGTGATACGTCCTTTGTATTACTTTGCCACACAGATGTGCAATGTATTTCATATATCATTTAATCATGATAGTATGCATTGGCGGGTTAAGCTCATAATGCCTTTCTGTTGTTATAGATACAATGGCACAATACAGTTCGCCAACAAAATTCCCCTCCATGCCGTCCGAATCCAGCGTGGAAAGGGTCAAGCTGTCGCTGCAAATGGCTTCTGTAAGTATTCCATATGTCTTTTTCTGTGTTACAGCAGTTTTATTGCGACATGAATTCTTCATGGAGTCCTTATTCTCCACACCAACGCAATCATGTCAGTATATTGTGTCCGCGTTACCTGCATCTAAATTATCTGCACTGTTATGCCCGTTAGATGATAAACGTCTAAACGTAGGCATAAAACACTTTATCATGTTTGTTGCTGCGACGTCGTTACCAGCAACACTACTTGCTTTCACGCTAACACAATTTATGTCGATACAGAACGTCATTGGCAATATTGTTTTATTCGCATTTTACATTACACGGGTACGTTAGTACCTTAGAGAGAGAGACAAAGACAGTGCGTGTGAGAAACCACAACTTAGTGTGATGCTTGAGCTCCGTTTACATGTATCAAAAGCGAAACAGACAAAGAAAAAAGGAGCGAGCGCGACTGCGAGTCACACGGCGCTCAGGACAAGCCGATTGAAATATGCAATAAGTTATTCTGTGCAGTTGATAAACACTTCTACTATGTTGTATGTATAACTAATATTACTTTTGCTTGTTTGCTTATAGTACGCTATCATTGATCCCACAATGGCCACAGAAGAAGTGTATGCCACTGGGCTCAAAAGCCACGGATTTGCACTGGAGACCATCATTAAGGAGGTGCGCTGCAAAAATAGCGCACTTCAACAATCACAAACATTGCGGGTGGAACTGCAAAAAGTCAACCACCGACTAGCAGCAGTCACAAAAGAAAACGCAGACCTACGAGAAAGACTAGAGCAAATGGAAGCAATGATGGCCCTGCTCAAAGACGGTACGTTTGTTACATTTTACTCATGTGTGTGGCCCTCAATACAGGGAATACACCTTTATGTCAAAATTGCTAATATATATTTCTTTGCATGTGTACAGGTCCATGGCAGGACATACAACCTGCACCTTCCATGCGCATATATATATATATATATATATATATATATATATATATATTTATATTTATATTTATTAAGTATATATTCATATTTTTTTCTACTTTAAACACATCAGTCTTTTAGAACTACTTCAGCCTGAAATATACATATCAAATATTAATTTATTTTTTTGGTTTTTAACCCTTTAAATGCCAGTATGTTTCAACTCTGCTGTTTTATATCCAAAAAAACAGAAAAACAAAAATAATTTCCTAAAAATACATTTCAATGAGTACACACACTTAAAGTTATCTTCAGTATTTTAAGGCTGGCTCAGACTTTACTGCGCAGTAAAGTAAATCTTTCAACCTTTAAGCTTCATTGCTACTTATCAGGTGACCAATCACAGCAGGTGAGACAGAAGAGTCACCCTGAAACCTCACCAGGCACGTCTCTGTCACTCATGAACTAACAGTGTCTGTTTACAAATGTACAAATATACAAGGCAGAAGAGTCAATGCTGCTGGCAGCATCTCATTCATTTAGCCTATCCCAGCTGACTTCAGCAGAGACACCCTGGACAAGGTCCAGCAGAGGACACCAGGACACTTCTTACTGTGAGGCAACAGAGCTAATCACTGCACCACCGTGCTGCCCTCCTTAACGAACGAGGCAACACGGTGAGAGAGTGAAAGATACAAATGAAACAAAGAAAGACATTCAAAGTAACACACAGAGCTCATCCATACATAAACCCTGAGGATTGTGAAACCTGTTGAATCTTGAATCTGTTGAGTGTCAGATGTTTCTCATTCAGCAGGCTGCAGATTGTAACGTTAATGATGAAGCTGCAGCATCAAGCAGGTGATCTAAGTGGTTCAACACTTTCAGGAGGATCTGTCAGAGGATTGTTTTTAGAACTCTTTGTCTGCTGACAAGGACCTGCAGAAACAAAAGAAAAGTTTAGATTAGATAAAGTCACTTTTCTATGACACAGAAATGATTTTGGTGGCTCAGACAAATAGATTTGAATGTTTGTATCATCTTTCAAAAGTCTGTTTTCAAAGTGGAGATGAACTGAAAGTTGCTCTGAATGGTTTCAGTCTGACTCTTCTTTTAAGAAGCTACAAACCAGATGATGACAGCCAAAAAGAAATCATGTTCTGCTGTTTGGTTCAATGATAAACTGGGATTAGATTTTGTAATCATTAGGTCTTGTCATTTATTCATTTAAGATTTTTTGGGGCTTTTCAAGCTTTATTTGACATTTTGGGGAATTAAAATGATCAGTGATGATGATGTATTTATAACTTAGTATATTTATTTTGATTTTTTATGAATGTAAATACAAACATAATGAATCTTTGATCTGAGAAGATGAGAAATGAAATGATCTGTTCTGTTGATGTCTGCACATTATGTTGATGTTGATACAATTCATGAGATACACTTACCTTTAGTAAACTGTATTTTGATGCACTTTGTTGCTACAAGCAAAGCTTGAACTGCAGCAAGTGAGAAAACTCCCAAGAAGTATCCACCGAACAACCATCCTGTGACGTCCACTTTGCTGTGCGTGTCTGAAACAAAAAACAAAACCTGAGTGTGAAACTCTGAATGTACTCAAATATAAGCTTATGTTTAAAGTGATGATATTTCACTAATGAAGTGCTATCAGTGTTCATTTACCTGTTCTTATAATATGTGACTGTCCAACTCAAGAAAAATAACAAAGTTTAAAACTAAATTTATGGTTTTTGTTAATAATAATAAAAAAAAAAAAAAAAAAAAATATATATATATATATACATACATAATATATATATATATAATATATATATATATATATATATATATTATATATATATGTATGTATGTGTATGTGTATATATATATATATACACACAAACACACAATTTTTACAAGTGTCTAACAAAGAAAGAAGTCTCACCATAGACAGACACGTAGGTCTCAGCAGAAGTCTCATGGTGGATTTTCTTCTGCTTGGCGACACAGCGGAAGCGGTCGGTCTTGGTCACGGTGGTGGCGAGGATCACGGTGCACCGGTGTCCGCTTTGAGAGACCTGAGGCTCCTCAGCAGGAAGGATGTTTCCAGCACTGTCCTGGAACTCTACTTCAGGTTTTGGAGAAGCACCTTGAACAACACACTGCAGCTGGGCCCCGTCCTCTGTGACATTAACTGTCATGATGCTTGGCTTTGGAGAAGCTCCTGTTAACATAACAAATATAAAAGCTTGTTAAGGACAGCTGTTAGCTGCAGCCGTGCACTAAAGTACTGCAACACAAAAAATGTTGACTTTTATCAAGTTAAATTCAAATATGAAGAAATGTCTGATGATGTCACTGGTTTCTACATCTTCAATGTGTGTGCTACACCTGTCACCCAGACACAAGAGGCTGCATCAGCTTCAAGTGATCAGTCAAATGTTACTGCTGGAAGTGTCAATGCTACAGCCTCAAAGGAAACTAATGTGGTGGACTGACAGAACAACGTCAAGTAGAACAGACTGAGCTTTGTGTAAAAGCTGATCAATTTTGCAGATCTAGAAATCAATAACATCATCATATCATTCATGTGCTTATGCAGTGATGATTCAGACAGTTCAGTGGTGATTAACTACCATGAAGCTAGAGTCACTGCAGTCAGATTGATAAACTAACAAGTAGTTTGTTAACCTGTGTGACTACAGTAAGTTCAACATGAAGTCTCTGCATCTAAAATCCTGGATGACACTGTGTTCTAGCACACACTTACAAATCATGAAACCAGTGACATACCTTGGATTTTTCCATATCTGTCTTTAATAACAGGTTCTGAAAGAAAGAAAAGCAAGAACTCTCATTTTTGTACTTTTCATGTGTGATCAGTGTTCATCCTATTCATTCACGAATCTGAGCACCACAGCCAAAATTACCACGATCGCTGATATCAGTGGGTTACTAATGATTTTCACTCATACACAGTGAGCATGGTAACAACCTACAGTTGACCTCTGCTGGTTCTTTAAAGGACATCTATGGAAGATGTGCTCTAGCATAGCACAGGAGTTTTTTAAAGAGGTAGAGAGGGACGCCCCTGATCTGGTAGAACAGACAGAAGAACTTGTGCATTGATGTGATTGTGTTTGTCATTGTCAGTGGTTTGAACAGACGAGAGAAGATTAATGAAAACACTCACCCACAACAAGCTCAATGTAGAATGTTTCAGCTGGTTCAAGACGTGGAAAAACACAGCTGTAGTTTCCGCTGTCCTCTATCTTTGTATTTCTGATGATGATGGAGGTGTTGCCGTTCTTCATTTCATCCGTAAAATGTGAGACTCGACCTTTGAACTTCTTGTCTCTGGTGGTAATAATACCGGAGTCGTACATCACAAAGTCCGTCCGATTCTTTTTCCAGTCAAACAGTTTTCCTAACAGGCTCTCCTTGGTGCTGGGGGAACAGGGCAAGATGGCATCGCTGCCTTCTTGCACAAACACTTTGACAACACCTGAACCAGAGAGACAAAATATATTTGAATCATCATTATGACCCAGAGAGACAAAAAAAAAAAGTATATAAACACAGGTGCATCTCAAAAAATTAGAATATCAAGGAAAAGTGAAAATTTCAATAATTCAGTTCAAAAAGTGAAACTCAAATATTTTATAGATTGATTACACACAGAGTGAAATATTTCAAGTGTTTATTTCTTTTAATTTTGATGATTGTGGCTTACAGATAATGAAAACCCAAAATTCAGTATCTCAGAAAATTAAAATATCACATAAGACCAATAAAAAAGGATTTTTAATACAGAAATGTCGGCCTACTCAAAAACGTGTTCATATACATGCACTCAGTACTTGGTTGGGGCTTCTTTTGCATGAATTACTCATCGATGCGGCATGGAGGCGATCAGCCTGTGGCACTGCTGAGGTGCTATGGAAGCCCAGGTTGCTTTGACAGCGGACTTCAGCTCGTCTGCATCGTCAGGTCTGGTGTCTCTCATCTTTCTCTTGACAATACTCCATAGAATCTCTATGTGTGGTTCAGGTGAGGCGAGTTTGCTGGCCAATCAAGCACAGTAATGGTCATTTAACCAGGTATTGGTATTTTGGCAGTGTGGGCAGGTCCTGCTAGAAAATGAAATCAGCGTCTTCATCAAGCTTGTCAGCAGAAGGAAACATGAAGCGCTCTAAAGTTTCCTGGTAGACGGCTGCGTTGACTTTGATACTTGATAAAACACAGTGGACCAACACCAGCAGAGGACACAGCTCCCTAAATCATCACCGGCTGTGGAAACTTCACACTGGACTGCAAGTAACTTGGTTTTTGTGCCTGTGGCTCAGGAAACCTTTGCGTGTGTTTTGAGTGAATTAGCTGATTCGAGTGGGACATTATGAGTCTATAATATTGAACTTTTAACAATATTTAAATTTTCTGAGATACTGAATTTTGGGTTTTCATTATCTGTAAGCCACAATCATCAAAATTAAAAGAAATAAACACTTGAAATATTTCACTCTGTGTGTAATCAATCTATAAAATATTTGAGTTTCACTTTTTGAACTGAATTATTAAAATAAATGAACTTTTCCTTGATGTTCTAATTTTTTGAGATGCACCTGTACATACATACATACATACATACATACACACACACATACATACATACATACATACATACATATACACACACACACACACACACACACACATACACACATACATACACACATACATACACACATACATACATACATACATACACACATACATACACACATACATACATACATACATACATACGTGTGTGTGGGACACAGAGAAGAGTTACACACCCTGTGCTCATCACATCATTACTTTGTGATGGTAGAGGTCTGAGCTAACTAGCTAGCTAGCTGTTATGATCACTGTCAGTTATCTGTCAGTTATCAGTCAGTTATCTGTCTGTCAGTTATCTGTCAGTTATCAGTCTGTCAGTTATCTGTCAGTCACACGGTGGATGAAGAATAAGATAATAAACTTTCTTACCGTGTTTACCTCCATGTATTGTTTCAGACAGCAGACAGAGGAGCACAGACGAGAGCAGAGCTGTTAGCTTCATGTTCATACTGAGCTTCGAAGATAAACTTCGTTAAACTTCGTCAGATATTTGAAGTTAAATGTCCGAATAAACTGACAGTGAAGCTCTCGAACACTTCTACAAGACAATAAATCATAAACTACTCAGTGTTTAACTCGAATAACTGACACTGTGGACTCTACTATCAACAAACTCCATTACTCCATTACGGAAGTAAATGAGTCAACCCATTCTGCAGGTTACAAAATAAAGCTAACATCTCTGTTCCTATCTGTTTCCTGTCTGCACAAAGGTCTAGCTCATACCGCGGCAGCTAGCAGTGGCATCTCGTAGTACCTCATCTTTTCTTAATGCCTCCTTCACCATCTTATCCACTTTTTTTCACCCCCCTGGATTCCGAGTTTTAATGTTTAGTACCGCTGCTCACAAACGAGGACCTTTATTTTGAAATATGAAACCGGAAGGCATGATGCAGAAAGGGAGCTGAGCGCATAGACGTATATACATGAGCTGTGTCCCAATTCAGGGGCTGCGTACTTCGAAGGATGCGTACTTCGAAGGATGCGACCCTGAATTGGGACGCAGCTACAGCTACAGACGCCTCGTCAGCGCGTCCGCCATATTGGATGTGGCATATCCGCCCCCTAAACTAATAAAAGGAAATGGACTGAACTTCATAAAGCGCCTTTCTACGAAGTGCTTTAAGTTAATGCCTCTTATTCACCCATTCACACACACACACACACACACACACACACACACACACACACTAATATATCTGGGAAACAAATAGGCACCAAAAACAACGTATGTAACTTTTAAAGTGATGATTATAAATGTTTACTCCTTATGTTCAGGATATAAGTAAGCACCAAACCAACGTATGTATTTTTCTAATGCTGAGTGTTTACAGCTACTAATGTGTGTAACACTGTCACTGTGATGATAAATATTGAAATATTTATATTTAACATTTAATCTGTGTCTATAATAACCAGATCCTGAAATGTAGATGTGACATGAAGGTTTTCTGAATAAAGAGCACTAACATTTACATTTAACTGATTGATTAATCGTTTTTATATTCACATTGATGAACATATATATATACACACACACATATATATATGTGTGTGTGTGTGTGTGTGTATGTAACATGTTCCTATGAGTCATTACTCTAATTTCTAAAATATAAAAATAAAAATAAAAATCACATGCTTGTCTGTTACCCTGTTGGCAGCGTGCAATCCATCTTTTGTTTGGACATCATTCAGATGAACGATGTATCTCCAGTTGATCTGGCCACTGGTGCTGGTTAATGGACTGTAAGCCTGCAGCATATTCCGTGCCAACTTCAACATGTGGCAAGCATCCATCATCACAAACACCCTCTCACCAGTCACTGGATGTGGAAAGAATGTTTTTAAGGGCTCAACAGGGTTTCCCTTTAGCTGGCACCCAAGTAGGTTGCACATGCGGACATCGGAGGCATGCCCATCCATTGTGACACATACCACTCTTATGCCGCACTTATGCAGTTCCTCCAACGCATGAACAAGCAGAACCTCCTGAGTCTCTGGCGACAGGCACTTGGTCAGATAGTAGGCAATTGGGGCCTTCCAGTGGCCTTGAAGGCCTACCACCATAAAAACAAGAGCCTCAGTGGCAACATCTGTCTCATCCAAACCATCCCCCATATCCACAAATCCAGACATTTTCTGGGTAAGGGGGTTGTACTGGACATTTATTAATGGCCATGGCATCCAACATGAGACACACACAACCATATTTAGCTGGGTCTTCCTCTTGTCTTCCTTTCAACATGTCCAGCATCATCATGTTAAGGCCAGGCTTGGCATCCACAGAGCTCATCCACCTTGGTAAGAAAGAAAAGCAGTCATTTAATATGGGTGCCCTGATCAGGATATTTTGGCTGATCAATAATCACTGGAAGCAGTATTGGCAGATGTTAATAATGCTAGGTGTAGGTATGTCCGCCTTTCAATCTGTTCAGTCATAACAGGATAAAATATTATGCACAGCTAACATGGAAAAAAAGGTTTCAAATAACATGACCAATACCTTTGCAATGTATGTGGATGTTTGAAGGGTTTTTTGTGGGCAAGTTTTTCCTCACTCGAACCGAGGGTCTAAGGACAGAGGGTGTCACTCCCTGTACAGATTGTGAAGCCCTCCGAGGCAAAATGTATTTTGCGACTTTGGGCTATACAAATAAAATTTGATTGATTGATTGATTGATGTGGGAGGTTGATATTAAGAGTCTCCCACAGATAGCTGTATGACTTCGGACCATGTAAGTGGAGAGTGATGGCAAACTCCCTCTGGTCTTTGGTGTATTCGTGGCTCTGTTTTGACAGGAGGTGTATTGGAAGATCTGAAATTCAATAGCACAGGCAAATTAGTAAGTACCATTGAAATAACTAGGAAGTCTTAACAAAGAAGAAAAAGTATTGTACACTAAAGACCAAATTTTCTCCATATTTGTATTTTAACCTTACCTGAGTATATATCGAGCTGCTCTTTCAACTCTTCATTTATTAGTTTCTTCACCCTGAGATCCTGCAGAAGACCACTCACAGTGTTCTTTGTCCTCCTCTCTCTGTCCTTCGCGTTCCTCCTCTCTCTTTCCAGACTCTCCACCCTAGCCAGGGCTTCCCTGAGTCTGGCCCTCAGATCATCATGTGATGAAGGCAGAGCATAGGAGTGGTCCTAGTACAAACAAGGATGAAAATATTATAAATCATGTTATATATATCATCATCACATCTTTACTAGTACAATGTGTTGGCAACATTCTTTCTGAATCTTATCACTCCTCAATTGTACTGCCAACACTGTGTGTGTGTGTGTGTGTGTGTGTGTGTGTGTGTGTGTGTGTGTGTGTGTGTCAAGGATGCATATTCAGTACTGACATGTTTCAGTGTATGTGCATATGTGTATGTGAGTCTGCCTGAAAGAGTGACAGAGAATGGGAGGTGTTGTTAGGGCATGGGGGGTGGGTTTGAATATAACCAGGGTCATAATGCTCATACCTGTTTGAGGCATAGCTAGCACTTACTCACAACACTGGGCAGAGGCAGGGGCTCGGCCTCTTGGACAAGCTGGGAACAGTCCAGTGACAGGGTCTCCTGTGCCTTCTTTGAGGTCTGAGACGTCCTGGTAACCACAGGCTAAAGCGAAGGATAAAATATAGAAATGATCTCACAGTGTAATACAAAAAACATCACTGATTCCTTCACATTCAAATGGGAAAAAACATCCTCAGCATAGTGTGGTATTGAATTATGGTATCCTTACAGCATAGTGATACACCTACCCTGTGGAGATGAGCTGGGAAACAGAAGACTGAAGGAACAGCTCCAGCTCTGATCCTGACTGTCTGACCTGTCCTGTCAAAATCCTCCGGTCTGAAATGCTCACTGCAGAGCATGGATGACGGACTAGCAGAAAATCTTTCCCTTCTGACAGCTGTTTCCCATTGCTTTCTCAGCTCTTTATCTTTTGGAAACCTACATAGTATGAGAAAAGTTAGCAAAGCAACTAACAACAATCAGAGTAGTTACTTCGGGCCAATTTAGTTAAATAGGAAAGAGTTCTTGGTTGTTACCTGTGAAAGGTAATGCCATGAGATCTGGTTTGTACTGTAAACTGGTTGGTACACTTCCATGCAGCACATGAATGAGGCATCTTCTCCACTCCACTTCGCCACATCCAAAATGGCGGCGACGTCGACGTACGATTCAGTGCTCAGTGCGGCGTCTATGTACATTATGTTTATGGCTGAGCGCTCCAGGGTGAATCTTTGGCTGTAGCTTCAGGTGCTGCATGCTTCGAAGGAGTCGTCTTCGTCAGTTGGTACTCTGGAACGTAGGCGTTGTCTGTCAGTTAGTCGTCAGTTGAGAAAACGAAGCTAATCCTGTTATAAATTGTACTGAAGTCGTTAATACTAAATGGAATAGACAACGTGTAACAATTAACAATATTTTAATTTATAACAATAACATAAAAACATAAAATATTTTTATCAATAAAAACAATCAATAAAATAAAATAAAAAGAAAATTCATTAATTAACTAAATAACAATAAAACAGTAAATAAACACACACAAAATATTTATCTACACTTGCCTTGAAGGCAGCTAAGGCAACAATTTAAATTATGCAATATGAAATCTTCATTAGCCTAATAATCAGCTTGCAAGGCACTAATCTCTGCAATCAGCCTTTCAGGCTGGTGCCCTTTGTATCAATAAATAAACTAGCTAAGCTAACGTCAATTAACGACAATTAAAAATTTCAAGCAGCTCAACTAACCAGTTTATTTACAAAAATACTCTGTGTATAGTCTTGGTTAGCTATAATTTAATAAATAATATATAATTTTTAAATCTAGCTCTTGTTTGCATTAGTCAAAACAATCAAATAGCTTAAGGCAGATTCACCCTGGAGCAACCTGCGCGGTGTAAAAATAAAAGCATGAATAAGAAACTCCCGGACAACTACGTGGACCTGGCATTATTTTATATTTTATTTTATTTATTTGTTACAACATGGTGTCAGAGTGAGCAGTTAGACTATGAACCTACTTGTAAAGCAAGAAATAAGAAGAAAGTGGAGTCTTTCGGTGTCATCCAACTTACCTGAAGACAGACCCGCTTCATAAGAAATCAGAGAAACACCTGGATATGAACGGAGGACGATACTAAACTGCTAAAAACTTACTATGATGGACCTTCAGCATACCTCACGCTGAAAGCTAACCCCATATTTGCATGTTACAAATTTCATGAGAAGACACAGTGAAGTGGAGAGTCATTCAACATTTTGTAACAGAGTTTAAAGGTCCAGTGTGTCAGATTTGGGGCCTTTATTTTCAGAATAAGACAAACATGGAATATAATATTCATAACTATGTTTTCATGCATGTATAATCACCTGAAAATAAGATTCTTTTTATTTTTGTTACTTAAAAATTCTCCTTTTATATCTACAGTGGGAGCAGGTCCTCTTTCATGAAAGCTGCCATATTGAAACACTGTGTTTCTACAGTAGCCCAGAACAGACAAACTAAATAGTCTGGAGAACTCCAGGTCGTAAAACTGCCCCCACAGACTTGTACGGTGGGCACTAGGCATGATGGGTGCATCACTTCATGTGCCTCTCTTCTTACCCTGATGTGCCCAAGATGATGTCTCACCAACATCTTTCCAGGTTTTTATAATGCGTTGGACAGTTCTTAATCCGTTTGAGTAGTTTCATCAGTTAGTTATTTTCTTTGCTTGATGCAGGCCAATAATTTGACCCTTCTGAAACTGATTAACATCCTCTCCACAAGCACAGGGCGTGTTCAGAAACGGTTGTTTAAGAAAGGAGAAGCTACTCGCAGCATCAGCTCGGGTTAAATAACTTGTTGTTAGCTGAAACATATTAATCACTGCAGTGGTTATCCGATGGAAGGCTCTTACCGATTTGCTTAGTTAAATCCAGGTGGTGACTTTTTTTTTTTTTTTTGAACAGGCAGTGTAAATAAATAAATAAAGGTGTGTCTGTCTGTTTCAGCACCGTGGACAGCGCCTCGTGTGATGTCATCATTTCAGAACAAACGCACACCTGCATCTGCACAGTTTACAGAAAACACGTCATAGGATGTTACTAATCTGGGAGCTCCCTGTGGATTACTGTAAACTATGAAGTCTGATCAGCTTTCTGACAAGTGAAAGAGTAAAAGTATAAAAATACTCCCAAATTTGTATTTGAGTAAATATACTTGGTTACTTTCCTCTGCTGTCTACAGCTGATTTCCTTGTTTGTGATTTCAGATTTTCAGATTGATTAATACAAATTCATCTGACTCTTTTTGTCTGTTATCATTGGAGAGCTGTCAGTTTCCACAATTTTCAAGATTCCTGCTGTTCATGCTCATTGTTCATTTTCATATCTAAGGTTCATTACTGTATTTTTCAGCTGAGTAAATACATAAAGTTTAGTTGTTATGTTCCTAATAGTCCATTCAGAGCTCAGAATATGCCATCGCTTGTATAATGGGCGTTAGTGATGCCTTCCTCAGGGTTTGTTTCTGTCCTCCGTCATGTGCACACTACACCAAAGAACTGCTGAAAGCTAAACTTTTTGCTGCTGCCTCACCAGCGATGGAAATGTACTGGTTACACTGAATCCTCTTAAAGTGATCTGAGTGACATGAGGACTGTGTGTCTGTGTGTGTGCATGTTGATGTTTGTTAAAACTTTCCATCCACAGTGAGGGTAGTGTTACCAGAGGAGCGGTGGTGCGTAAAGGTGTGAGTGGTCAAGAGAGAGTGAGCGAGCAGAGTGAATGCGTGTGGATGGCGGAGCGACAGAGCGGCAGGTTAGCTTAGAATCACCTGTACAGGTGTAGGTTAGAGTGCACGTGGCCCCAGGAGGACGGCATCTCCCGATCACGGTCTGGCAAGGTTCACTTTTTCGGACATTTAACTTGAAATGTTTGAGCTGTTTATTTCAGCACAGCTCAGGGTCTCTGCAGGACAACATGAAGCTCTCAGCTCTGTTCTTGTGTCTCTGTCTGCTGCCTCAAACACTTGGAGAAGGTAAGAAAGTTCACGTCCACTGCGTACATAGACAATAGACAGTGAGTATAACAGGGAAGTGAGCCTAAACTTTGTGTTGTTTCATGTTTCTTTGTCCACTCCATAAAGTAAAGTGTGTCATGTTTGTTAGACAGTCACACCCTGACTGACTAACAAGACTGTTTCCTGCTTGTTGAGTGTTTCTTCATTAATAATTATCGTTTTTTTAAACATGTTTTTTGCTTTTAATAATCTAATTTGAAGTTCGAGTTACTAGAATGAAATATTACTGTCCGTCTTAGTATGTGTTGCTGTGCTGTTATCAAGTTCTCAGACCTTTTTCACAGCAGCCACTTTGACATGAGATAGTAGGGTGAACTCAGGTGTTATCAGTGATACTAATTAAGGTTTGGTTACATTCAGGTGTGTGTGTTGCTGTCAGTGGTGCATGTCGGCACAGTGGAAAGTCACTGCTGCACTAAATGGAACTGAGTCTTAACACCTGTGCTGGTCCTTCTGTGTCATGTCAAAATAGCTGCTGTGAAGAAGTTGACTTGTAGCTGTGGAGCGGAAGATTGTGGCTCTGGTCGTGTGGGGTGTGCTCCAATAGTTGCTCAGGAAGGTCTCTAACTTTGTAATATGACCTGTCAGTAATATGTGGCAGTCATGATAAGAGCTCTTCACATTTACTGGAGGATACATCCTTTACCAGAGGAGGAAAAAGCAAGACACCATTCAGCTGTTCACAGCCAGACATTAAAAAAGATGAAATAATAAACAAAAGGTGTGAATATGGACAGTTAACAGAATCTGTACAGTCTGGATGGTCCAGTTGATCCTTTGCTGAAGGAGATAAGGAATGAGTCAGAGTCTGACATATATCCAAGCAGAGGAAACATCTCAATATTACATTGTTAATGCTGTAATTGTTCTTCATCATCTGTTGTTTATATTTTATTCACAGATGCAGCTCCAGAGCTGTCCGTTAAGATAAGGCGTGAAAGAAAGCACCATGCTCTGCTGCAGTGTGACGCTCGCAGCGCTCCAGAACTTGAAGTACATTGGCAGTACAGCGCTGGAAACATCCTTCATTCTTATAAGTCACACGTCTCAGAAAGAGAAGGTCATTTATACATTACTATCAGCACTCTTGTGACCAAGACCGATCACTTCCGCTGTGTAGCCACGCAGAGGAACATCAACTATACAATTTATGCTGAGATCTACGTGACTGTCCATAGTAAGTGGAGTATTTTAATCTTCAAATAACTTTGATTATAAATTTGTTTTCATTTTAAT
Organism: Argyrosomus regius; assembly: GCA_946959425.1. Classification (NCBI taxonomy): domain Eukaryota; kingdom Metazoa; phylum Chordata; class Actinopteri; family Sciaenidae; genus Argyrosomus; species Argyrosomus regius. Next base: position 29,717,805 of record OX336885.1, on the reverse strand, counting down.
GTGAACTCAAAGTGAATGAGCTCAAAGCGGTTAGGGTTATTGAAAATGAATTCAAAATGAAACTGTCAACAGGTGAGTAACAGATCAGGTATAAAAGGGGCATTCAGAGTCAGAGTCTTTGACATTGGGTGAGGTTTACCACTCTGTGAAAGACTGTGCTGGCATCCATCCATTCTCTTCAGCTTATCCAGGGTCTGGTCGAGGTGGCAGCAGGTTTAGCAGGGCACTCCAGATGTTCCCCGGGCAACACATTCCAGCTCCTCCTGGGGGAACCTGAGGTGCTCCCAGGCTAGATGGGCTATGTAGTCCCTCCAGCAGGTTCTCCATTGGACGTGCCTGGAACACCTCCAAAGGGAGGCGCCCAGGGGGGACTCCTAATCAGATGCCCGAACCACCTCAGCTTGCTCCTTTCCATGTGAAGGAGCAGCAGCTCTACTCCGAGCTCCCTTCGGATATCCGGCCTCCTCACCCTATCTCTAACCCTGAGTCCAGCAGTTTGTATCAGTCACTACCCAAAGCTCATGACCATAGCTGAGTGTTGGAATGTAGATGCACTGGAAAATCGAAAGCTTTGCCTTCCAGCTCAGCTTCCTCTTTCTAACGGTCTGATACAACGTCTGCAGTACTGCAGACGCCGCACCAAACCGCCGGTCCATCTCCCGCTCCATTTTCCTGTCACTCGTGAACAAGACCCAGAGACACTTGAACTCCTTCGTGCAGCAACTCACTCCAACCCAGAGGGAGCATTCCCGTTACCAAACCATGACTACCACAAAAGTCCAATAAGAAAACACAGCTCTGGTTCAGATCAGGCAGACCGTTCCTCCCAATCACTCCCCTCCTGGTTACTCTGTCGTCACGCACGTCATTGTTGAAGAAGAATCTGTTAACAGACTCCGGTCTGGATGGTCCAGCTGATCAATCTGTAGGGCAGCTCAGAGGATTTGCTGAGGACAGTGTGCTAAACAAAGTCCAAAAAACAAGTGGTGTGACTTTTCCGTGACTGCCAAAGTCGGTCTTTGGATGCTTGAAAAGAAAAGAGTCCCAACTCATTTTGCATTGAATAATTAGGACTTCAAAGAAACAAGTGAGTTTGAGATGCATCTCCTGATAGGATCCCTTCCAAACCTCCATGCCGAATTGTCATGCTGAATTCTGAGCCCTCTTCTCCCGGGCTTGCTTTTATACCCACAGGAAAAACCCTAATAAACATTCAGAAAATGTCCTTTTAAGGAACCAACTTCTATCGTTGTCTTTCATGACTTACTTTGCCACATCTGTTTTACCTCTCAGAGAGAGATGGCAAAGGGTCATGACACAGAACCACTCAGAGAGAGAAAGGTAGAAAAGTTCAGCAGAACCTCCTGCTATTTCCCCAAGAGAGGTCATAAATACTATTGAATGTTTAGTCTTCACTCAGAGAGAGGTCATTGCAAATTCATACAGACATGCACTTCACACTCAATTGTAACCTTAAGAGAGACCAATGAAATACTACAAAATGCTTAAATATACCACACAAGAAAAGTTAGTTGTTCTATCATAAGCTGACGTGTTAAAACAACAAACATCCATGTGTCTGTCTTCATTAATTCATGTTTTTATCTTTCAGAGAGAGTGGTCGTGGAAGAAGGTGGTGATGTTATTTTACCCTGTTCCCTCAACAGCAACATTGAGTCTGAGCTGTTTGAGTGGAAGAAAGGAGAGAAGGAGGTGTTTGTGTATGATGCAGGCATTCATCATAACAGCCGGACAGGTCAAGATGGATGGTTCAAAGGTCGCGTCTCACATTTTCAAGATGAACTGAGACACGGCAACGCCTCCATAAAGATCAACAGGACGAAAGTGGCTGACAGCGGAGACTACACCTGTGAATTCCCAAATCTTCAGCCACGTCGAACGTTCTACATTACGCTTCTTGTTGGTGAGTCCCACATAGACTTTAGTCAAGTCGTCAGAATAAACATCTGGCAGAGCCTCGACCCCACAGAGCTGCAGCCACATCTGGACTGATTCCCTCTGTATCAAACATGCCTGATGTTAGTGACACATTGCCCATTATGTCACTCTGCACAATGAAATGTCACCTGACACGTTTTGTTTTTCCTCTTTAGATGGTGAGTTAAAAGACAGATCGGATGAAGACATCCCAGGTGAGTCCTGACTTTGAAATTGCAATAATTGTTTATTTCCCACATTGTTTTCAATCCCAGTAAAAAACACATTACAGGCTACATACACTCATTTTCAGTTTATGAAGTGCACATATAAAACTTATAGAAAATATTTCTCATTAACACAACTGAGACTCAATGACACATCGATGTTTATAACACGATTTTTAAATTTAAGCCCAATAAACTGACTGTATGTGTGTGTCTGCCATGATGTGAGTCAGAATGTGAGTCAAATTAGAAGAAGTTAAAATGTTTGAAATATCATGTCCTGTCAAACAGTGCTGGAATATGGAACTGAGGCGTTTTCTCTTCACACTGTAAACCAGATATACAAGCAGAGGAAACATCTCAATATTACATTTTTAATGATGTAATTGTCCTTCATCATCTGTTATTTATATTTTATTCACAGGTGCAGCTCCAAAGCCGTCTATAAAGACACTTGGTCAAACAAAGACCTCAGCTGAGCTGCAGTGTGAAGCTCATGGCGCTCCAAAACTTGAAGTAGAGTGGCAGGACAGCGCTGGAAATGATCCATTCTTTCATGCAATATTGTTTCCTAATTGGGTGCTTCAGATCTCAGAAAGAGAAGGTCTTTCATACATCACTCGCAAGACATTTGTGACTAAGACCGGCAGATTCCGCTGTGTAGCCACGCAGAAGAACATTGGCCACAGGATTTATGCTGAGACCTATGTGCGCTTGAATGGTGAGTGGTATTTTAATCTTCATATCATTTTAAACATTTGAATGTGTTCAGACTGAACACTAGCACTCACTGTGAAACGACCCAGAAGTATTTCCATGTGGCATGCATGATCAGAGCTGTTCGAAATAAGGAAACATGTGTCAAGGCTTCCTGTCTTATCGCATTTAGTGGAGGATACACTGGACCATCCTTTACCAAAGGAAAGGAGATACTGCCGTCCCACAGTGCCTTGTGCTAACAACAAAAAGGCCACACACCTTTTGGTTGTTAGGCGCAAGGAGCGCCTTTCACAACCAGACATTAAAAAACAGCAACCCATAAGCAAAAAGTGTGATGCAGACTCTCAGCTGAGGACTTTGTCTCCAGTTGAATTGTCTTTTTGCACAGGAAGAGTGAAGTGACTGAAGTATTTATGTGGCAGCCATGATGAGAGCTGCATGACAGCAAACTTGAACACCTCCGTATGTCAAAGCAGCTCCACAGTCAACCACACAGAACTAATGCAAGAGTCTGCAGACTGAATGACTCTGCATGTAAACAAACTGATTACTACATGTTTTTATCTTTCAGGGATCGTGGTCGTGGAAGAAGGCAGTGATGTTATTTTACCTTGTTTCCTCGACAGCAACATTGAGTCTGAGCTGTTTGAGTGGAAGAAAGGAGAGAAGGACGTGTTCACATATGATGCAGGCATTCATCACAATAACAGCCGTACAGGTGAAGATGAGCAGTTCAAAGGTCGCGTCTCACATTTTCAAGATGAACTGAGACACGGCAACGCCTCCATAAAGATCAACAGGATAAGGAAGGTTGACAGAGGAGACTACACCTGTGATTTTCCACGTCTTCAGTCGATCAGGACAGTCACCATTACGCTTCATGTTGGTGAGTGCTTTCATTAAACACTTGCTATTTGGTCCCACAGTAAAAAACACATTACAGGCTACATACATTCAAACTGTTTCAGAGAGGTGTGGATTCAATCAGATTGTCATTCTGGAGGCTGCAGTTTGTACTTCTGACTAACTTTACACTCATTGACATTCATCAGACATTAGACACAGCCAGTGAAATCTTTCATAACCTTCTCTTTGATACCAAGACACAATTTCAATTTTCTGATTATTATTTTAATTTTTTTATTTTTATGAGCTGCATAATCCAAATATTTCTCATTAACACAATTAAGACCCAACCTCAACTAATTTAACCTCAACAAATTTGTCATCTGTTGTTCACAGTTGCAGATCCAGTCAGAATTGACTGGGCACAAGAAGAGTGTATGGCTAACGGCGTTAGAGGTTATGCAGTAAGATGGGAGGACAGCGCTGGAAAACCACTTCCTGTCGATAAGCATCAGACCTTAGATGGATATCGGGTAAACGTCACTCTCAACACGACTGTGACCGACCGCTCCCGCTGTGTGATCATGCAGAAGCGCATCGACCCTGTGATTTCTGCTGAGATCTATGTGCATAGCCATGGTGAGTGATATTTCAAGTAGTAGTATTAAAGACAATTGTATTTGTAGTGGACATCAAGCAGGTCCACAGCAGCAGGCTCGACTTAATTAGTTTAATTTGGCTTGATCGTTAAATATAATTGGGTGTCATCTGCATAACAATGAAAGTTAATGGAGTGATTCCTAATAATTTTCCCTAAAGGAAACATATATAAGCTGAATAGAAGTGGTCCAAGCACAGAACCTTGTGGAACTCCGTGACTGACTCTAGTGTGCATGGACGATTCATCACTGACGTGAACAAACTGAGATTGATCTTATAAAAAGACAAGTACAGGGACGAGTCCTTTGTCTGTGTGACAATGGGAATGTGTATAAAAGAAAGTCCGAATGTTTGTTCAGTATTGAGAGTTGTGGAGAACAGGTTGAAAGTTGGAGTATATTGATTGTTTGATTTGGATTGTGATTATTGGTAAAATGTTTGCATTGTTTGTGTGTGTGTTTATGTTTATAATACAAGCACTGAGGAACAATCAGGCTACATTCATGATTTTATTGAGATTATAGAAGTCACGGCCAGTACTGTAAGTCACAGTGCCAGAGGGGAGGTAGAGATACTGTGCTGTGAAAGCATGTGAAAAGGGAAAATTGTGTGAGTTTACAGTCATTGCGTGAGAGTTTGCAGCTCCTCAGCGAGTCAGTCAACTCATCACCGTATAAAGTGAGGAGCGAGCAACAGAGCGATTATGTCAGCTGCCGACTGTGAGAGTATAGACGAAAAGGAAAGTCTCAATATTACATTTGTGAAGCTGTAATTGTCCTTTATCATTTGTTGTTTATACTTTGTTCACAGATGTAACTCCTGTCCAGATACTTGGTCAAACAAACATATGGGCACGTCTGCAGTGTGAAACTAATGGCCCTCCACAACGTGAAGTCAAGTGGCAGGACAGTGCTGGAAACATCCTTCCTGCTGAGGAGCATCGGGTCTCAGAACAACCAGGCCGTGAATACATTACTCTCAGCACGACTGTGACAAACACCGGCCACTTCCTCTGTGTAGTCAAGGAAAACAACAGCAACTATGTGTATTTTGCTGACATCGGCATGTATATTGATGGTGAGTAGTGTGTTTTTATTTTTCAAACATTTCAGTGTGTTCAGATTGAACACAAAGTGAATGAGCTCAGAGCGTGTATCAGTACACATGCTGCAGCGTTCTGGATCAACTGCAAAGTCCTGACAGACTTATTGGGGCAGCCTGATAACACAGAGTTGCAGTAATCCAATCTAGAAGCAACAAATGCATGGACTACTTTTCCTGCATGTTTGAGACAGGATGTTTTTGAGCTGTTACGTAGGTGCTTTATGTGGATGTTAAAGGACATATCCTGATACATTTTTAATGCTCTAATTGTCCTTTATCTTCTGTTTATATTTTATTCACAGGTGCAGCTCCAAAGCCGTGTGTCAAGATACTTGATGAAACAGATAACTGGGCTCTGCTGCAGTGTAAAGCTCATGGCATTCCAGATCTTGAAGTAACGTGCAGAACAGAGCTGGAAAGACCCTTCCTGCTAAGAAGCCACAGATCACAGAGAGAGGAGGTCTTGTATACATTACTCTCAACAAGACTGTGACCAAGAAGGGCTGCTTCTACTGTGTAGCCACGCAGAAGAACATCAACCATACGATTTCAGCTAGCTGCCACGTTTATATTAGCCGTCTCAGTGAGACATGAAGCTCACTGAGCTGCATGTGTAATATTTTCCTTTAACAAAGCTCATGAATACGAGCTGTAACAACAAGCATCCTAAAATAAAGATGTGATGAACGTGATCCAGAGTCCGTCACAGCCTCGGCTCAGCGTGTAGAGAACCTCGGCTGTACACAGATTGTCACACACATTTGCAGATCTCAGGCACAGCAGGAGTTTAGCACAAGTCACATGTAAACAGCCTGAAGTGGAGGTGGAGGACGGGGATTCAAACCTTCTTCCTGCTGATGAGCAGCACGTCTCAGAAACAGGACGATGCTGCAACATCACCCTCCTCACTACTGCGACCAAAACCACAACCAAAGCTCTCAGCTGTGCAGCCGAGCAGGAGGAAAGTGTCTGTAAGATCAGAGCTAACATCACTGTTCCTGCTGAGATTCATCCCAGTGCTGTTTTTATCTGCAAACAAGTTCAGATTTCAGGAGCAGGAACACCTTTAGTTCTTCTTTGTGTCAGCTCTGATGTTCAGTCTGCTCTGTATGATCTGCACTTACATTCAGAGTGTGACATTAACTTTGTCTCTTCTGTTTCAGGCTCCTCGATATGGATTTCTGTTTCAGTGCTTTATCGACTCACTCCCTGTTTCCTCCTTTTCATTGTTTTCATTTGCTGTCATGACAAGAAAGAGAACAGAGGTAAGTTTAAATCATGTCTTGTATGAACATATTCATGACGAGCAGACAACAAATTCTTTCCATGTTTCTCATGTTTAGAGTCTTGACAGTAGTTTTATCTTCTCATGAAGCGTTCTGTTGGTATTTACACTCAGATTAGGATCAACAAGTTTGGACTGTCTTGAATAAAACTTTAAATTACTTCCTGCAAAGAAGAAAACACAATTAATCAGGAAATGTAACTATCTTCACATGTCCTGTGAAGTATGTGTGTGCTGTATCAGTAAAATTTTTTGAGAACCAGCTTGAGTTTTTGTCCAGACTGTGTGATAGTGAGCCAAGCAGTGACCTCTGTGTAGGCTTGTGTTTTTTTGTGTTTGTAGCAAGGTGAAAGTTCAGGATGTTTGGGTGTCAGTGTAGCTCATTGTGCTTTCATGCAGAAGACAGACATTTATGTCCCATTACCAGGAGGGAGCAAATCTATTTGTCTGAGCCACCAAAATCATTTCTGTGTCATATAAAAGTTAACTTTATGTAATATATACTTTTCATTTGATTTCTGTAATCAAGCAAGATTAATGGTAAGTCACTCAAGTCGTCTGTCTGTCTGTCTAATGGCTTCTAGAGTTGTGACCAAAGGGGTCTTCAGATCAGGGCTGGGACGGATACAATAATTTCATGTTTTTAGTGTTTTTTAGCTTTCAAACTCTAAATTATTTCTATGTTTTATTATCTCCAACAGTGACAAACGTTCTCTGGTTCCATCTTCAACAACAATCATAGAAAAGTTGACTTTATTTAATATATACTTTTTTTCTGCAGGTGGTGTTGATCGTTCTATCGATTCTGGTGGTGGTGGTGGTTGGGGTGGTGGTGGTGGTGGTGGTGGTGGTGGTGGAGATGGCGGTGGTGGTTGTGGTGGTTGTGGTTGATTCTGACAAATCCACATTTCAACATCAGACAGCTCAACAACGTTACAATCTACAGCCTCCTGAACGACCAACGACTGACGTCGTCTCAACAAAGATTCAAAGAGTTTGACAGACAAAGATGCTTCAGGTTCTTCTCGGTTTCTTGGCTTCCTGTTTGTAAATGTGAACGCTGCACTTTGATCCTGGCTTGTATGAATTCATGGTGTCACATTAAATTCAGCTGACTGAAATAAAATACAGTGAATCAATAAAAACAAGTCATTTCATGTTTGTTTTCTGATTAATAGTTAAAACAGTCACGTTGTTTTGATGTAAAGCTCTTGGATGTTTTGACAAATAGATTTTCAGCTGCTGGATATTTGTTTTATGACTCCATCATTGATCTTAAAATAAATCTTTAAATTGATCTCTGAATTCAAACTCAATAGTTTATTAAGTCTTTTGTCATTGAAGTTGGTGCTGTTCAACCAAACTGTCAGCACAAACAAAGCATTCTTTATTTACATTTATTAATCAGTAATAATCACTTAAAATCAACAGGGACACACAGAGCTGTCAGCACCATGGACAGCACCACACCTGCACTGTGACACTGTCCATGGTGCTGACAGCTCTTCCTCTGCTGAACTGGAGGATTGCGGATGGATAACATTCATACATTATATTATATATATAAATATATACATATACATTTTACAATAACACATAAATTACAGTCCAAATTAAAATGTTCAAAAATGAATTGAAAAGAAATATTTCAGAATACATTTATTACCATGTGTCCTACCATCCTACCATACAGAGATCATTTGGTTTTCAGACACTAGAGGGCGCCACACTGCTGAGAATGGAGACTAAAACAACTTTATCACTGAGAGAACTACAACAACATGACAGCCAGAGATCAGAGAAATATTTAGGTTTGAATAGTCTCTGATCAACATGAACCTGTCTGTGCAGCAGTGTGTCTCGGAGGCTTCTTATGAGGAGTTCAAAGCGTTTTACCTGATTCTGTCTCATTAATTATCGGTTAATGAGCAGGATTAGTGACAGACAAACATCTGAGGAACAGTGCCAAAATGTTTCAGCCTCACAGGCTGTATACTCAGTGTGATGAACAGTTTCTTAGCCAGGTCTCTGCAGCAGTGAGGAGCACATGAGGAGCGTACTCCACCAGACAAGCCAGCAGGAGTTCCTTCTGAAGTGTTATGAATGGCGGAGCTCAATCAGAACAAAACCAAAGTTTTTGTGACTGGTGCTGAAGCTGAGAGAGAGAAACTAAATATGAACATCCTCAATGAGACATCGTATTGACCTCCAGGACCAATTAGACATCTGATCGTCTTCTGGGCATCGACATCTGGGCACATTGTAACGTAACAAAAACATGATTCTTATTTTCAGGTGATTACACGCCAATGAAAACAGTTATGAATATTATATTCTGTGAGTGAAGCTCCCTAAATCTGACACACTGGACCTTTCAGTACTTTCTGATGATACTACTTCATGTGTATTTTTACTTTTGATTTTGAATTCAGGCTTACTTGGAGTATTTTTATTTATTTTATGATTAAATATGAAAATTATTAATCATAAAACAAACATGAAATTACTTTTAATAACTTGTTTTTATTGATTCACTGTATTTTATTTCAGTCAGCTGAATTTAATGTGACACCATGAATTCATACAAGCCAGGATCAAAGTTCAGCGTTCACATTTACAAACAGGAAGCCAAGAAACCGAGAAGAACTTCCTCAAGACCAGCTCAAAGTCCAACACACCTCAGAAATAATCAACAAGAACATTTCTGTACACATGAAAATAAACAGATGGAGAATACATATTAATGAATCAGTTACAAACTTAAACACATACAAATCAAATGCAGCTGTGAAGCTCTGAAATAAAAACGATGTTTGTCAAACTCTTTGAATCTTTGTTGAGACTCTGTCAGTCGTTGGTCATTCAGGAGGCTGTAGATTGTAACGTTGTTGAACTGTATCAAGTTAGTCACCACCATCGTCACCACTGTCATCACTACCACAATCACCACCGCCACCACCACCCCAACCACCACCACCGCAACCACCACCACCCCAATCATCACCACAACCACCACCACCCCATCCACCACCACCATAATAGATAGGATGATGAACACCACCTGCAGAAAAAAAAGTAAATATTAAATAAAGTCAACTTTTCTATGATTGTTGTTGAAGATGGAACCAGAGAAAGTTTGTCACTTTGGATTGATGAATTCAATAATTAGTCATCAGACATTTTGAAAATGGATTAATTAATTCAACAACTCATTGTTTCAGCTCTACAACGGCAGTAGCTCAGTCCATAGAGAGACTTGGCTTGGGAACTGGAGGGTGGCCAGTTCAAGTCCAGCATGGACCAAAATATGGAAGGTGGACTGGTAGCTGGAGAGGTGCCAGTTCACCTCCTGGGCACTGCTGAGGTGCCCTTGAGCAAGGCACCGAACCCCCCCAACTGCTCGCAGGGCGCTCCTCAGGGGGCTGCCCATCACTCCACCATCTCTCTCCACATTGCATGTCTATGAGCCCTTGTATGTGAGTTCGGGGTTAAAATGCATGTAAAATAAACTGAGTGAAAAAAAGAATTTCCCCATTGAGGGATTAATAAAGTATCTCTTCTTCTTCTTCTTCTAACTAACCAAGTGTTACTGAATTACTGAGCTGCTAGTATGAATGATCAGCTAGTTGGAGTCTGAACCCTTTTAAGAAGCTACAAACCAAAAATCAATCATGTTCTGACGTTTGTGAATATTTTGGTCACAAACATTTCATTTTGACATTTTCAACATTTCAAGAATCACGCTGAAACATGACACGAAGTTTGCTTTTACAAAACCACTGTTGGAGATACTAAAACATAGAAATAATAGACCTGCTCTGTATGGAACGTGTCTCAGGTACATCACAGTGATGTACCTGAGACACGTTCTTCTCATTAGTTTCTGCAGAAACAAAAGAAAAATATAGAAATGATTTTGATGGCTCAGACAAACAGACTTCCCTCCCTACTCCTCCCTCTCAAAAAGATTTTTAAATTTGTATCATCTTTTTATGAGCTTGATTTTTTTTATCAAACATGCATTGAGTCACGTACCTCCTTTGATGCCTGACTCCAGACTGAATCCTGAAGAAAGTAAAAGAAAAATGTATATTACATGGTCAACTTTTCTTGCTCCCTCCCAAAAAGATAGAAGAAACATGTAACTACAGTGACGTTCCATCAAACGTGCGTTTCTGGAAGGCAGGACCTGAAGAAAACAAAAGAAAATTATATGTTACATAAGGAGATCTTTTCTATGACACAGAAATGATTTTGGTGGCTCAGACAAATAGATTTGAATGTTTGTATCATCTTTCAAAAGTCTGTTTTCAAAGTGGAGGTGAACTGAAAAGTTGCTCTGAATGGTTTCAGTCGCCTCATGAATTCATCGTGTTTTACAGATGACACTCGATGCTCAACGCTCCCCTGAGGCCGAGCACCAAACACACATCCCAAACCTGTGAAATCACTGCATCGATTTCAGCTTCATGGACAATCCAGTTATACAGTCTACAGTTTATTCATCTCCTTCTATAGAAATGACTCCACATCACTTCAGCTACACAAACACTGAAGAAACATTCAAGATGCAACTGTCTCATAGACAGAATCCACTCTGTAAGTCTAACCAACAACTGATCACATTTTAAAATATCTCATATAAGGCTGCAGATTGTATATTTACACTGTGCAGAGTATAAACACACACACACACACACACACACACAAACATGTGACTTGAGTGGCGTACCTATAAAGCCGTGTATATCTGCAGAAATCAAAAGAACAATAAATATTACATGACTTGACTTTTTATCCATGCTGGAGTGTGAATGTCAGTCCAAGATATCTAAAAGGGAACTTGTGTCATTATGTACCAGCCAACAGTGGACTGCTAACATTTCATACACAACAAGAGTGGACCTCAAATACAATTCCTATGAATATAGATTGAGCACACAATGACATTATACTATTATAGTTTAGATAGATTTTGGAGCAAATTTAAGGTAAAGAAAGGAAAAGAATGGTCAGCAGTAAGACTCTTTCTATGGCCTAATCTCATGCTGGTTGATTTTGTTAAACACGACGTGTGTGAAGTGGGTCGTTGATATTCTTTGTTACAGCCAGCAGAGGCGCTGCTGAGCAGGGACTCAAACACTCACACACCTGAAGGTCCCTTCTTAAAATAAAATAAAATAAAATAAAAACAGTATTTTAGACATGATTTTAGGATGATTTAAAGCATGACTAGCAGGGGACCTAAAATTGTGCCCTGTTAGCTTTCAAGTCCACTGTTGGTGAATATGTTATGAAGCCAAAGTGCACACTTAGTTTGGCGTACGCACACACATGCACACACACACACACATGCACACACACACACACGCACACACACACAATCACACAAATCTACACCATCAAACATGCATTGAGTGACGTACTTGGGATGTATGCGTCCATGTGACATCCTGAAGAAACTAAAATAAAAATGTATATTACATTAAGTCAACTTTTCTTGCTCCCTTCCAAAAAAAGGTTTGAATGTTTGTATCATCTTTCAAAAGTCTGTTTTCTGAAGAAACATTCAAGCTGCAACTGTTGTTGGGGCGTTTGAGGCATTTTGAGAATGGATCAATCAATTCAACAACTCATTGTTTCAGCTGTACCACGAAAACGATGTTTGTGAAACTTGTTGAATCTTGACTCTGTCAGTCGTTGGTCGTTCAGGACGCTGTAGATTGTAATGTTGTTGAACTGTCTGATGTTGAAATGTGGATTTGTCAGAATCAACTCTGTAAGTTTAACCAACAGCTGATCAAGTTTCACAAACATCACCTACAAACCTTCAGTATCAAACATGTGAGTTAAATGACATACCTGAAAAGATTCCTGAATCTTTGGTCATAGCTGCAGAAATCAAATGAAAAGTATATATTACATAAAGTTAACTTTTATATGACACAGAAATGATCCTGGTGGCTCAGACAAATAGATTTGCTCCCTCCTAAAAAGATTTGAATGTTTGTATCGTCTTTAAAAGTGGAGATGAACTGAAAAGTTGGTCTGAATGGTTCTAGTCGACACAAACACACATTTTCACGTGTATTCAAACTTCATCTAATTCATTTAGATAAAACAGGTTGCAGATTGCATAATTACACACACTCACACACAAACACGGATAAACTTACTGTTGCGAACAAGTGCTTTGTGTTGCGGCACGTTCGATGGAGGAGAGGGCTCTATCACCTGACCATCACCTGTGGAAAACAAAAGAGAAGTATAGATTACATACCGTGAACTTTTATATGATACAGAAATTATATGGACTATTTCATGATACACTGGGTGACCCGTTCATAAAACGCCATGGCTCTCTGGTTTATACTCGAGAACATGTTGGGGGGGGGATAAACACACACACACACACCAGATAAACCAATAGTATCAAACATATGACTTGAGTAACGTACCATCAGACTTGCGTGGGTTCGGACAACAACCTGAAGAAACCAAAAGAAAGTGATACATTACGTGAGGTGAACTTTCCTATGACAGGTTCGGTGGTTCAGTGGGTCAGTCAAGAAAGAAGAAAGCCAACAGAGTCCCCTAAGAGGGAGAGGAAGTCTTTTTGACACAAAATACCTGAAATAAAAGTTATAAAAGTTAAATCCTTTTTAGAAGCTGGAAGAAAAGAAAAAAAAATATGTATCACATGAATGAAGTAAGAAACCTTCAACTTTTATGTGACGCAGAAATGATTATGGTGGCTCAGACAAATAGATTTGCTCCCTCCTAATCTATGTGGCTGCAGATTTTCACTATGCAGAGTATAAACACACACACATATTATATATTGTTAGTTAGCTCAGTAGTTTGTGGGAGGCACGCTGTTATCTTCCTGTCCATGATCTCATTATGAGGACAGTACATAAAAACTTGGTTCAGGTCAGAAAGATTGTGGTCGTGGTCGTCTGCATGAAAGCAGAATGAGCTGCATGCACGTTGACACCCAAACAACATCAACGTTCACCTTGCATCATCACAAATAACCACAAGTCAAATCCCAACCTTCAAACTTCAAACCAAACTGCATGAAATAAGTGAGGACCAGCCAAAATGTGCTCACTATCACACAGTTTGGTCGTAAACTCAAGTTGTTTCTCACAAAATGTAACTGATACAGCACGCACACACTTCAGCAGACAACTTCACAGCACATGTAAAGCTGGTTAGATTTCTGGATGACTTGGGTTTTCTTCAATGTCTCTTCTTTGCAGGAAGCAAAACAAAGATTTATTAAAGACAGTCCAAACTTGTTGATCCTAATCTGAGTGTAAATACCAACAGAACGCTTCATGAGAAGATAAAACTACTGTCAAGACTCTAAACATGAGAAACATGGAAAGAATTTGTTGTCTGCTCGTCATGAATATGTTCATACAAGACATGATTTAAACTTACCTCTCTCATCAATCAGGTTCCACAGCAGAAGAACTCCAACAAGAAGACCAACAGAACATAAATCAGCAATAAGGTCCCAAGTGCGTTCTGAAACGAGAGAAAAGGTTAATGCAACACTCAGAATGTAACTGCAGATCATGAACAGCAGATTGGACTTCACAGCCGACACAATGCCTGTAGGAGGCATGTGAGAGGAAACTCTCCAAATATGATGTTCTGATCAGAGAATGCCAGCAAGGTGGCTGGAAAGTAAGATGCTACGCAATGGCAATTGAGTGCAGGGCTTTGCAGCCCGATCTCTATACAGAGCCTTTAGTTTAGTAACCGTTTTAAACTGTTTAACCGTCATTAAATCGTCCATCGCTGTGACGACCCTCAGGATCAGTAATTTCTAAATTTATGCCTGAGTTTGTGTGAAATATTTACTGAACTGGGTTTCATGATTTTATCTTAAAGGATGTCCAAAAACTGGTTGCAAGGCAACATCTGTGGTGACGTCTGTTGTGGAATTTAAGGAAGCTCTTTGGGTTTGCTTGGGGAGGGAACTGAATGCTGGCTTCCTAGACATCATAGCTAGCCAATGATGTTCCATAACAATAGTCAGTCAACAGTGGCCCACATTCAAATGTTTGAAAAATAGAAATACATATTGTAAATGGCAGCAAATTATGTTTGTGGTAAACGAAGCAGTTCTGTCACTTTACGTTTTGTGCTTTTATTTTGAAGAGCACCGCTCTTCTTCTACTACTTCCTGTTGTATACGCTAGACTTCCTGCTCCCGTCTCATCGTAACGACATGCTCACGTTGCTCCAGAGTTGGTAAAACATGCAAACAAATTATGTATTTGTCATATTCTACATGGAAACTTGTGAAAGGGTATTTTATAGTGGTTCGCTTCGTGTTTGTGCCGTTTGTATGTCATGTTTAAGGAACGTCACTGTGAGGTGTGTGGAAGATAGGCTGCTAGCAGGCTGAGCTCAAACTTAGCGCCCTTGGAAGCAGAAGGAGGTAGGAGGAGACTGACGGTGTATTCAATGTGAAACGAGTTGTTCATTTTATTTCAAACAGAAGGAAACTGTCATTATTTTATTTAAATAAGGACTACAACTCATAACGGCTTAAAAGGCTAATTTCATGTAAAATTCATTATTTGTTTACTAAAAATATTTGTGTTAAGTTTAAAATGTAAACATGATTTCTATGCATTATTTGTGGAAATAATATGGTACTGTGGCATTTGTATTTTCTGTTCATATAGTTTTCACGGTGTCATAAGGCGAGGCGAAAAGAGGAGAGAATTAAAGTTGCACCAGTCGAAGCTCTCTGCATCTTGCGTGGTTATTCCAAGTGGGCCGCTACAGTGAAAACTCCCCGGCTGCAACAGACCAGCCATCCCTGCAGAGAAACTGAAGCCATCTCATCTGAGATCCAGCCACCAACCTGTTCCCAGCCACCTAACTCCGCTCGCACTCACATCCAGCACAGGCAAGATTAAAAAAGGACAGCACGCTAAAGGTATAACTACAGATGCTGGAAAAGAGACATTTGGTACCAAGGAGCAAAAAGGAACTATTTACGCACAACCAAGCTTGCAGCGTAATTGAAGTGCCTTAAATACTAACATAATATTTTGAGGTCAAAATAATTTGTGAGCTGGTTTCCAACACATAATAACTCTGAAATTGGTGAATATTTCAAGATCAATGGCACGTGTTTATGGAATAATAATTCATGACATGTCTGTTTACGAAAAGGTTTAAAGGGTGAAGCTCTTTAGCTATTAATATCTAGAGCGCTCATTTATGACATTTTGTGGTTTCTGTTTTATGCTAAAAATCCTTTTGAATGTCCATAATCTGTAAATGCTTGATATAAATATTACTCTGTAGTAAAAGATAACTACAGCTTATAGGTGTGAATTCAGGCATAGGACAATCAAAAGCCACGCCAGACTTAAAGCAGTTGCATAAACAAACAAGATGTCAACCCCAACAGAGGAAACAGACAATCCCACAGACACGCCACTCAAGTCTAGCTCACGTGAGAGAAAGCTAACACAGAAAGGCCAAGAGATGCATGACCAAGACGTCAACAAACGTGAAAAAACATTTAAAAAAAGCCTATAACTCTTGGAAGCTAGTAGCAAGGGAGACAAGGACAAAATTAAAGACCCTCTGCTCATTAGAAGACCTCAATAAATTACATGAAGATATTCAGGCAAAGTATGATGCTGTAAAACTACAGTATGAACCTATTCTACGTAACAGTGACACGACGCCAGAGATCGTCAAAAAAATGGATGCCTGTGGTATGCTGACAAAGGAAATTCGTGACCTCATAAGCAATCGTCTAGAGACTATTGATGAAGGTTATAATGATCAACTTGAAAAAGAAAGAGTAAGAGAAATATTAAACAAAAATGAATACGGGTCTGTCTTTGGCCTAACTAAAACTGAAACTATAAGTTCATTTGAGTCATTAGAGAAATCAAGCAAACACTCTGGCTCAGCCAGTACCCACAGCAGTAGAGTAGATGCAGAAGCAGAGCTTGCTGCTAAACTGGAGCAATCAAAGGCCATGGAAGAAATTCAAGCACAGCAAGCACATCTTCACAAGTTAGAAAGTGAATGGAAACTTAAAGAGGCAAAAATGCTGTCAGAAATGAAACAAAGAGAGGTGAAAATGCAACAACAGTTGGAACAAGAGAGAGCAAAACTGCAACAGTTACAAGCAGAAAAGGAGGTCACTATAGCAGCGGCTCGTGTGAGAGCATATGACAGTTTTGAAGGTTTGAGAGCATATGACAGTTTTGAAGATTTTGAGAGCCACAATGAAGAAATTAACAACAAAACTAGCTCTGCTTGTCATAGAATACAAATTGAATCTCAATTGAATCCAGATGCTGCTTCATTCCAACCTCACCAGGTAGCTCCTGAAATGACAATGACCCAGGAGTCTGTCAGTTTAGCTCAAGCAATCGCCAGCTCATTAAGTATGAATCGCTTGCCAGTCCCTGAACCCACCACCTTTAGTGGTGACCCTTTAAGGTTTACTGATTGGAAGATGTCCTTCATGACTCTGATTGACAGAAAACCACTCCCAGCAAGTGAGAAGATGTTTTATCTCAAAAATTATCTTGCTGGAGAGGCGCGCAAAGCTGTAGAAGGTTTCTTTTATCGAGATTCAGAGAATGCATACCACGGAGCATGGAAAGTTTTACAAGACAGATATGGGAACCCATTCATCATACAGAAAGCTTTCCGTGACAAGCTCATGAAATGGCCAAAGATCAGCACAAACGACCCGCTAGCACTGCGAGAGTTCGCCGACTTTCTCCAAAGCTGCACTGAAGCAATCCCATACGTCAAAGGACTAGCTATCCTTAACGATTGTGAGGAAAACCACAAGTTGCTCAAAAAACTGCCAGAATGGATCGTCCGAAAGTGGAGTCGAATTGTTGTGGATGAACTTGACACATCTGGCAACTATCCAGATCTTGCATGCTTCACAGGGTTCTTGAGCAAAGAAGCACGGATAGCTTGTAATCCTATTGCTTCTCCACTGTTGATAAATTTCAAACCTGTAGATGATAGAATCCCAAAAAGAGCCAAAGCCTTCAACACAAACACACAACCAAAGAGTTTCGCTCAGGAGAAACAAGAAACAAACAGCAGTAAACCAAAATCACCTTGTTCTGTCTGTAAAAGTGAAGCTCATGGCATCACAAAGTGTCCCACTTTCACAGCAAAGAGTGTTGAAGATAAAAGGGCATTCATACATGAAAATCGACTCTGCTTTGGATGCTTGAGAAAGGGTCATATGGCCAAGGATTGTAAGAGGCGACACACGTGCAACATATGCAGCCGTCGTCACCCAACCTGCTTACACGAAGACAGGAAGCAAAGACCTGTGGAAGCAATAACGAACAGCTCCACTTCCACAGAAGAACGTGCAAGTCAGGAAACACACAAGGTCGTGTCCCATACATCAACACAACGCGCTTCTGCTACCTCAAGTATCGTCCCAGTTTTTGTGTCTTCAGTACAAGAACCACACAGAGAAATACTTACATATGCAATACTGGACACACAGAGTGACTCATCATTTGTCTTAGAAGATGTACTTGACAAACTGAATGTGAATGTCCAGCCAGTAAAGCTGAAACTTAGTACTATGACAGCCATTGACACAATCATATCGAGCAAGAGTGTTCGTGGTCTACAAGTTCGAGGATTCCATTCGGAGAACTGCATTCAACTACAGCAAGCCTACAGCCGTGACTTCATCCCGGTGGACAAGTCTTACGTTCCAACGAAGGAAACAGCATTGCTGTGGCCTCATCTCAGAAACCTGGCAGATAAGTTACCACCCCTCCAAGACTGTGATGTAGGGCTTCTAATAGGATACGACTGTCCAGCAGCACTGGCTCCTCTTGAAGTCATCTTAGGTGACAAAAACCAACCATTCGCACAGAGATCAGAACTAGGATGGAGTATAATAGGCTCATCAAACCCCCACCTAGACAGACAAGGAAGTCAAAGCTTTGTGCATCGGCTAACAGTAAAAGAACTGCCAGTTCCATCGGCGACAGATGTTCTAAAGGCCCTGGAATCAGACTTCATTGAGAGAACTCATGAGGATAAATATGTGTCCCAAGATGATGTTCATTTCATACAGTTCCTCAGTAACCACATCACACAGAAGGAGGACGGGCATTATGAAATGCCTCTCCCTTTCAAAGGCAACAGTCCGCCCAACCTACCAAACAACAAGAGGCTAGCCACAGTTCGCTTACAGTGTCTTAAGAAAAAATTAAAGGCCAACAAACAATACTATGATCAATACAAAACAATTCAGGTACTTGCAACTGAAACCAATAACTGCAATGACATCCTCAGGCGTCTGAGTCAGTTTTCATCATGGACAACACTTGTAAAGGTGGTTGCAAGAATCAAGAGACTGAGGTCTAAACAAAAACAACATAGTGTGACCGTCGAGGAGCGTGAGAAGGCTGCTGAGACAGTAATTAAGATCGTACAGCAGCAAGCCTTCCCCCATGAGATAAAAATGCTTCAAGGTGGAAAAGACCTTCCAAACTCAAGCTCTCTCTTCAGTCTTGATCCCTTCTGGTCTGAAGGACTTCTCCGCGTTGGTGGGAGATTAAAACAGTCATCTCTCTGTCACAAAGTCAAGCACCCAGTCATCTTACCAAACAACAGTCATATTACTAAGCTGATTGTGTCCCACTACCACGCTAAGACATGCCATCAGGGTCGAACTCAGACACAAATGGAGCTTAGGACCAATGGATTCTGGGTCATTGGTGGGAGCAAGCTGGTTGCTAAGCTGATACGCACCTGTGTGCTTTGCAGGAAACTTCGACGGCCGACAGAGAACCAGCGGATGGCTGAACTCCCTAAAGAACGTCTTGAAGCCTCAGCACCTTTTACGTATAGCGGCATGGACTGTTTTGGCCCGTTCATTGTAAAGAAAGCCCCGCAAAGAATACAAACGATATGGCCTGATTTTCACATGTCTGTACTCTAGAGCTGTCCATATCGAGATGCTCGAAGATTTGTCGACAGACTCATTCATCAACGCATTGAGATGCTTTATCAGCCTCAGAGGAGCTGTCAGACAACTACATTGCGACCAAGGTTCTAACTTCATTGGCGCCAGAAATGAGTTTAAGGAAACACTTAAACAATGTGACACCAAACTACTGGAAATCTTCCTGACTGAAAGGCAGTGCGAATTTGTCTTCAACGCCCCTTCTGCCAGCCACGCAGGCGGTGTCTGGGAACGGCAAATCAGGACCGTTAGAAATGTGCTAAATGCCACCTTTGCACAGTGCCCAGGTCGACTTGACGACGCCTCTCTCAGAACACTGTTATATGAAGCCATGGCTATCGTTAACAGCCGCCCATTAACGGTAGATGGAATCAATGATGCTCAAGCGCTGGAACCTTTAACACCGAATCACCTCATCATGATGAAATCTAAAGTTGCTCTTCCTCCCCCTGGAGTATTTGTCAAGGAAGATTTGTACGCTACAAAGAGATGGAGGAGAGTTCAGTATCTCATTGAACAATTCTGGGGTCGCTGGAAAAAGGAGTATCTACTCAACATATCCACAAGACAAAAATGGCACTTACCTCAGCGCAACCTCAGAGTCAATGATATTGTCATTATTAAAGACGACAACCTCCCGAGAAATCATTGGCAACTAGGACGAGTGGTGGACACTGTTCAAGACTGCGATGGCTTAGTCCGTCGAGTCAAAGTGCAAGTAGGAGAGCGAAAGCCTCAAAGAGAACAAGATCCCCCCCCAAACCTTCAGTTATTGAGAGACCAATCCAAAAATTAGTGCTTCTCCTTGAGAATTGAGTAGAACAGACAGTAACAACTGTTTGTGTGCACACTGCTTCATTGTGTATGATGTTGTACAGTTCAGCTGCATACCTCTGATAGTTCAACGTAAAGTTTTTCATTTATTAGAGCCAAGAAATCCTATACAATTCACTTGCTCTTTGTGTACTTGTTCATTCATTGTAGTAGGATTTGGTGGGAGTGTAAATGGCAGCAAATTATGTTTGTGGTAAACGAAGCAGTTCTGTCACTTTACGTTTTGTGCTTTTATTTTGAAGAGCACCGCTCTTCTTCTACTACTTCCTGTTGTATACGCTAGACTTCCTGCTCCCGTCTCATCGTAACGACATGCTCACGTTGCTCCAGAGTTGGTAAAACATGCAAACAAATTATGTATTTGTCATATTCTACATGGAAACTTGTGAAAGGGTATTTTATAGTGGTTCGCTTCGTGTTTGTGCCGTTTGTATGTCATGTTTAAGGAACGTCACTGTGAGGTGTGTGGAAGATAGGCTGCTAGCAGGCTGAGCTCAAACTTAGCGCCCTTGGAAGCAGAAGGAGGTAGGAGGAGACTGACGGTGTATTCAATGTGAAACGAGTTGTTCATTTTATTTCAAACAGAAGGAAACTGTCATTATTTTATTTAAATAAGGACTACAACTCATAACGGCTTAAAAGGCTAATTTCATGTAAAATTCATTATTTGTTTACTAAAAATATTTGTGTTAAGTTTAAAATGTAAACATGATTTCTATGCATTATTTGTGGAAATAATATGGTACTGTGGCATTTGTATTTTCTGTTCATATAGTTTTCACGGTGTCATAAGGCGAGGCGAAAAGAGGAGAGAATTAAAGTTGCACCAGTCGAAGCTCTCTGCATCTTGCGTGGTTATTCCAAGTGGGCCGCTACACATATGTATGCAACTCACGTTCGAGATTTACGTAGTGGCTAGCTGAAATCGTATGGTTGATGTTCTTCTGCGTGGCTACACAGTAGAAGCGGCCCACCTTGGTCACAGTCGTGTTGAGAGTAATGTATACAAGACCTCCTCTCTCTGTGATCTGTGGCTTCCAAGCAGGAAGGATCTTTCCAGCTCTGTTCTGCCACGTTACTTCAAGTTCTGGAGCGCCATGAGCTTCACACTGCAGCAGAGCCCATATATCTGTATGATGAAGCGTCCGGACATACGGCTTTGGAGCTCTACCTGTGAACAAAGTATGAACAACAGAAGATAAAGGACAATTACAGCGTTAAAAATGTAATATTGAGATTTTTCCTTTTCATCTCTGTAATGCCAGAGAAGCCAATTACTCATCATTAATAAAAGAAAAGAAGAACAAGCCCAGGTTTCTTTCCAGCACTGTAGCCAGGCTGACAGAGAGCCACAGCTCCACTGAGCCATGTATTCCTAAAGGCCTAGCAGTCATGACTTCATGAGCTTCTGTAATGATAATTATAACTATTAGAGACAAAATTCATCACCACCTGCCCTCAACAGACATGGATTTATCTTCAGACACAGGAACCTTAGATACAGTAAACATGACATACATTTAGACCACTTTTCTCCCATCGACCTTCAACAACTAACTTTCATCTAAGCAGTCAACCTGTCTCTTAGACCCCATCCCAACGAGGCTACTCAAGGACGTTTCACCTCTAGTTAGCACTTCTTTATTGGATATGAGTAATCTGTCTTCATCGCCTGGGTGTGTTGGGGTGGCTGTGGTTCAGAGGTAGAGCGCGTCGTCCACTAATCAGAAGATCGGTGGTTCGATCCCCTCCAGTCTGCATGTCGAAGTGTCCTTGGACAAGATACTGAAGCCCAAACTGCTCCTGACCTGTGCCATCGGTGTGTGAATGTGTCTAATGTTGAAGAATTAGCACCCTGAACACATTAAAAAGTTTGAAGAATAAAAATTTAAATTTATTAAAAATCATTTCACGATGAAATACCACTCACCATCAACATTGATGTAGATGTCAGCACAATGCGCACGCTTGGGGTTCTGCGTGGCTACACAGCTGAATCTGCCGGTCTTGGTCACAGTCGTGTTGAGCGTAATGTATTTATGACCTTCTCTGTCTGAGACTTGTTCCTCCTCAGAAGGAAGGATGTTTCCAGCGTCGTCCTGCCACTCTACTACAAGTTCTGGGGGGCCATGAGCTTCACACTGCAGTCGTGCCTTAATATCGACAAATCTCCCTGGAGTTAAACAACAGATGATAAGGGACAATAACAGCATTAAAAATATGATATAATAAAAGAGTTTAGTGCCATTTTTATTCATGTTTTCCTACAGGCCTCAGTAGTAATGACTTCATGAGACTTTTAGAGATGAAATTCATCACCACCTGCCCTCAACAGACATGGATTTATCTTCAGACACAGGAACCTCACATACAGCTGTCAAACCAGATATATATATATATTAGACTGCTTTTTTCCCCATCGACCTTCGGTTGCATATCTCGGTGATCCTGGGAGCTGTGTTGCCTGGGGCTATACCCCCTGGTATGGTCTTCCCCAGGCAAATTGTTCCCAGGGAGGGGATCGATCATAATCAACAAAATGCGATCCACAAAGACGCCTATGACCGAGAGTACAACAAGCTGCAAGATGTGACCCGGATTAGGGAGACTGGGACACCCTCCTGGAGCGAGACCCAAGAGGGGAGCTCGCCAGTGAGTGTCTGGTGGTCAGGCACACCCTCCGCAGGGAGAGGCATAGGGGTCGGGTGCTTTGCTAGCCAGGTAGCACTCCATATACATTCCAAGAATTCCAGAATGAGATTGCGAGATTGCAAAATAAGCTTCCTCCGAGTGGTGGCTGCTGGTGAGGAGCTAGGAAATCCAGGGGGAGGTCAGAGTAGAGCTGTGGCTCCTTCACGTTGAAGGGAGCCAGCTGAGGTGGTTCTGGGACCCGACCACAGATTGTGCTCTCAAAATGCAGGGTTCCATACGGTTCCTTTAGTCTCCACAAGTAGAACGGGAGCAAGAGCCTTCAGCTATTAAGCTCTTCTTCTGTAGAAGGAGGCAGACTCCCTCTCCACATTCAAGACGTTCTTTTTTGATAGAGCTTATAGTTAGGGCAGGCTCAGGTGAGTCTTGAGCCATCCCTTAGTTATGCTGCTATAGGACTAGACTGAAGGTGATTTCCCATGATGCACTGAGCTCTTCTCTCTTCTATTAGTTGAGTCTGCTGCTACGGACTTGCGTGATGTCCACTACAAATACTATTATCACTATTACTACTACTTAAAATATCACTCACCATACATTTGCACATAGATCTCAGCAGAAATTCTGGGGTCCCTGTACTGTTGACCCTTGACTACACAGCGAAAGCGGTTAGTCTTGGTCACAGTCGTGTTGAGAGTAATGTACAGATTATGTCCACCTATGGTCGTATGCTTATGAGCAGGAAGCTGGTTTCCAGCGCTGTCCCACGGTGTTACTTCAAGATATGACCCGCCGTCAGCCTTACACTGCTGTCGTGCCCACTCAGCTGTGACAGGCGGCTTTGGATCTTCAACTGTGAACATAATATAAACAGATGACAGATTTGTTGAGGTTAAATATAAAAACTGTGTTATAAAAGTCAACGTGTCACTAATATCAGGCATGTTTGATACAGAGGGAATCAGTCCAGATGTGTCTGCAGCTCTGTGGGGTCGAGGCTCTGCCAGATGTTTATTCTGACGACTTGACACTTAAAGCAGTCACATCCGTAAAAGGTTGGACAGCTTTAAATGTTTAATGAAAGCACTCACCAAGAAGCTCAATGTGGAGCACTCGACGTGTCTGAAGACGTGGAAAATCACAGGTGTAGTCTCCTCTGTCAGCCTTCCTTATCCTGTTGATCTTTATGGAGGCGTTGCCGTGTCTCAGTTCATCTTGAAAATGTGAGACGCGACCTTTGAACTGCTCATCTTCACCTGTACGGCTGTTATTGTGATGAATGCCTGCATCATATGAGAACACCTCCTTCCGACCATCTTTCTCCCACTCAAACAGCTCAGACTCAACGCTGTCATCGAGGGCACAAGGTAAAATAACATCACTGCCTTCTTTCACGACCAGTGGCCCTGAAAGATAAAAGACACGTATTAAGCACTTTGTTTACATGCAGACCAGTTGTAGCTTTTTACAGATCACCAGAAATACCTGACCTCACCACTGAAATACACAGAAGTCTCAGCATAAATCCTGTGGTTGATGTTCTTCTGCGTGGCTACACAGAGGAAGCGGCCGCTCTCGGTTACTGTTGTTTTCAACGTGATGTATAAAAGACCTTCTCTCTCTGAGGCCTGTGACTCCTGAGTAGAAAGAAGGTTTCCAGCTCCGTCCTGCCAACACACTTCAAGTTCTGGAGCGCCACGAGCTTCACACTGCAGCAAAAATCTGTTCTTCATCCGATAAAGTATTGTGATAGACGGCTTCGGAGCTGCACCTGTAAACAAAGTATGAAACAACAGATGATGAAGGACAAGTAGAGCATTTAAAATGTAATATTGAGATGTTTCCTCTGCTTGTATATCTGGTTTATAGTGTGAACAACACAATCAAATTCAAAAGTGCTACAAACTGCAGCCTCCACAATGACAATCTGATTGAATCCACACCTCTCTGAAACAGTTTGAATACAAAATTATCACTTCATGAAGATTTATTCATGAACTGTTTAATGACACTGATTAGTTTTAGCTATGTGCACCTAATAAACTGGAAAGTGAGTGTATGTAGCTGAGCCTGTAGTGTGTGTTTTTGTTTTTACTCGGATTGATAACTAAGCAGGCAACGAACAATAAATACAGTTTCTGACAGCACGTGTGTGAGATGTAGAGAGTGACGTCATCAAAATCAGGACTCACCGGGGATGTCTTCATCAGATCTGTCTTTTAAGAAAGACACTAAAAGACAAAACAAACCAATAATATCAGGAAAGGTCCTTTCTTTACTTCATGTTTCCTTTTTTATGTCCTTCAGCAAAGGAGACTGTCCAGATTCACTCTCTCTCTCAGCTGAGAGTCTGCATCACACTTTTTTCCTCCTTTGGCAAAGGATGCATCCTCCAATAAAGGAGATAAGAAAGGAAGCGTTGAAGCATGTTTCCTGAACATTTAGAGACCACAACAACAAGTGAACGTTTTCATTTGAAGGACCAGCACAGGTGTTAAGGCTCAGTTCCATTTAGTGCAGCAGTGACTTTCCACTGTGCCGACATGCACCACTGACAGCAACACACACACCTAAATGTAACCAAACCTTAATTAGTATCATTGATAACACCTGAGTTCACCCTACTATCTCATGTCAAAGTGGCTGCTGTGAAAAAGGTCTGAGAACTTGATAACAGCACAGCAACACATACTAAGACGGACAGTAATATTTCATTCTAGTAACTCGAACTTCAAATTAGATTATTAAAAGCAAAAAACATGTTTAAAAAAACGATAATTATTAATGAAGAAACACTCAACAAGCAGGAAACAGTCAGCATCGTGCAGGGTGTGACTGTCTAACAAACATGACACACTTTACTTTATGGAGTGGACAAAGAAACATGAAACAACACAAAGTTTAGGCTCACTTCCCTGTTATACTCACTGTCTATTGTCTATGTACGCAGTGGACGTGAACTTTCTTACCTTCTCCAAGTGTTTGAGGCAGCAGACAGAGACACAAGAACAGAGCTGAGAGCTTCATGTTGTCCTGCAGAGACCCTGAGCTGTGCTGAAATAAACAGCTCAAACATTTCAAGTTAAATGTCCGAATAACGTGAACCTTGCCAGACCGTGGTTGGGAGATGCCGTCCTCCTGGGGCCACGTGCACTCTAACCTACACCTGTACAGGTGTTTCTAAACTAACCTGCCGCTCTGTCGCTCACTCTCTCTTGACCACTCACACCTTTACGCACCACCGCTCCTCTGGTAACACTACCCTCACTGTGGATGGAAAGTTTTAACAAACATCAACATGCACACACACAGACACACAGTCCTCATGTCACTCAGATCACTTTAAGAGGATTCAGTGTGAGCAGTACATTTCCATCGCTGGTGAGGCAGCAGCAAAAAGTTCAGCTTTCAGCAGTTCTTTGGTGTAGTGTGCACATGACGGAGGACAGAAACAAACCCTGAGGAAGGCATCACTAACACCCATTATACAAGCGATGGCATATTCTGAGCTCTGAATGGACTATTAGGAACATAACAACTAAACTTTATGTATTTACTCAGCTGAAAAATACAGTAATGAACCTTAGATATGAAAATGAACAATGAGCATGATTCTGATTGTTGCATGTTTAGGTGTAAAAGGCATAAATATGGGTAGTGTGTGTGTGTGTGTGTGTGTGTGTGTGCGCATAGATTTAGTATTATATGATTTTTTGGGGGTTTTTTTTCAACATATGAATTTTTAAAAAGTTGCAAATCTGCATTTGCACAATGATAAATGTGGAAGACTCTGTATCTCAATATCTGAATTACTTTATTCCTCTAAACAAACTCCTCTTTATTTTCTCCAAACCCTGAAAAAGTCAGCAGGAGAACAAACATAAAAACCCAATTCACCAGCAAAGAGGACAACATCAACAAGATACGTTTAAATGATTTATTGACAAAATGAAAGATTGTGAGTGAAGCATGAACTCTTGTACTTCGGCCGGTTGCTGCGTTGTGGAGATGCTTCAGTGGCACAACGGACCCCCCTCAGAACCCTACGGAAAGCAGGAAGGAGAGGCAGAAATAGGATAATAATAGAACAAATTGGGTGGGCGAGCGGGGTGCAGTATATGAGAACAAAAGAGAGGTGTTGTGGAGAAATTGCTGAAGTCAAAGGTCAATGGTAGGTCAGGAGGGAAGAAAGTGTTCAGGAGCCTCTGATGTCTTATGCTGTAATATTTATTGACGCTTGGCCAAGGAGAATTAGAGACACTCTCATAGTACATCAGAAGTGTCTGAGTTGGTCTCACATTCTGCCCAACTCATGGTGGTGGTCAGACTCTAAACCCCTACAGATAACACCACAAATACTATACGCCCAGAGAATGTTTTTACCCATGCAGGTGTTATTGTCAGCATATTCTAGTCTGGAGACACAGATGTCTGTTTACGCAGATTGGAACGTCAACGGCCAGCTATCTATTATGTCTAGGAAGGCGGCAATAGTCTGTTCGACCCTGGCCACCACAGTGTTGAGATAGACTGGCACCTACTGCTCTCAACCAAAGCCAAACAACTACTACTGCCGAGGACCTCAAGGCCCGCACGTGACCTCGTGTAACCTAAGGATAGAAAATTCCATAACAAGAGGGTTAGGAGAGTATTTGTAGGAATGTTAGTTGCACGGTTGAGGTGGTGCTGCTCCGGAAACTCTGTTAAAAAGCTTCAAGTGAAAGCTTCACCACCGTTAAACCAGAATCTGTTTGAATAAGTAATAAAAATGAGATAAAAAGATTAAGAATATAAACATGCATTCAATGACATCACTACTGAATCATTTTTGATACTCATGCACATTTTTCCAGTTACCAAAAAACTACTGAGGTGTGACGATATCATTATTTTAAGATCTGACTCCATGTAAAGCTGATAATCCATGAACTGATGCTTACTGTGGGATCACTTTACATAACAGATACCGTTTCAGGTACCTCCTGAAAGTCTTGTCTCGTAAGCCATAGATGATTGGACTAATAGATCGTGGCAGAATATGCACAATAATGTAGCAAGCAAACAGGGAGTCTGGGTAATTCTTAGGAAACCACTGCAGTAGAGCTTCTTTCAACAGAGGTTCTCCGTATGTTGCCATACACAACAACACCTGAAATCCGTGGAGGAGGATGGTGTTTCTGGTTTTTAGTGTCTTTGCTTGCTGTTTTTGCAGTGAAGAGAATTCTGAAGTATGTGTAAAAGATAACAAACCAAACTATAACCAGATACACAATATAAGTAATATCCCTCTTCTTGATAATGTGGGGATTTGAAAAGGCAGTTTCCCTGAGGCAGAACACTCTGGTGTAAAAGAAGTCCAGAGGCTGTGTGGCCAAGGTGATGAACAGATCAGGAAGGACGGACAACATGCTTGTCGCCCAGATCAAACCGATCAGCATTAAAGTTCTCCTCACGGTGCAGATCTGCACGTGGCGGAGGGGGATGCAGATGGCGATGTAGCACTCCACCGCCATGCAGGCCAGGTTCAGAGGAGTGTTTTCAGTGGCGAAAAGAGCCAGCAGGATGAAGGTGCAACAGACGGAGACATTTATTTTGTAGAGGATGTAGCTGATGATGAACACTATGACGGTCAGCGTCACTTGGATCATGTCATTGACCACCAGGTGAAAAAACAGGATGTACCGACGATTCATGTAGAAGATCTGGAGGGTGTAAAGAAAAACACATGGGCAAGAAGTGATGCACATACAGTATACACTTCAAATACCTGCTTAATTAAGGATTCATATTATTTCTGCAATAAAGTCGTTATTAGTGTAAGTAAATGAATGTCGTACCTCGTGTTTGCGAAAGGTTTGAATGAGGCCTACATTGATGTAGTTGATGGAGATGCTGAGAACCACAACGATCACGTTCTTGGTCACAGCTTTGGTTAAGGAGTCTCGATACTCGATAACGACGGTCACGTTGGCAGACGACACGTTCATCTCTTGAAGACTTTAAGATCTAACAAAGGAGAAAATGTGATATGATAATATAAAGCACAGGAATTAACCCACACATAAAACATTCAGGCTCTGCAATACAAACAGTTCTCACAAAGAGAGAACATAACAGAAAGAAACATGAATATTTTACATACATTACTGTATAATGCTCTAAGTGTCTGATTATAACAGTTTCCATAGTTATTTTTTGCTCATCTGCAGTATTTCTTTCTTTATTACTCATAAATATTCAAATTTCAAACCTCCCTCAATACTTTTATAACCAAAACATCAGAATCAACTGTTGGACGTTGTTCGAGATTTGTGTTGAAATATATCCAACATTTCTCCTCAGCTCTCTGCTTTCATCTCAGTTATATTAAACTTACTGTTGAATACATTCAATATCCTGGAAACTCATCTATTATTTAGAGCTGGTATTTAATATTTAATGAGTTGGTCAAATCAATTAATCAGTCGGTTGACTGAGTACTTTATTGAAATTGAATATAATACACACAACTATGTTTTAATTAGTGTGTAATCATCTGAAAATAAGAACAGGTCCACTTCCACAGTCCATCATGTTCCTCCAGAAGCCCAGCACACTGGCTCCTTCAGGGCCTTTCGTAAGTTTTACAGCCACCATAGGTTCTAGGGTGAGGTGAGGGGTATTCAGTTGGTTGCAATCTGCAACTTCATCGATATTTCCCATGGTGCCCCTGATCCTGATCAGTGTTGTAATATTGAGTCTACTAACTATATCCATTCCATTTTATTTTAATTTAGTGATAGTGTTGAATTGGTACATATCTAATTAATTAATTAATTCCCTAGAGCGTTATTCAGTCAGCTCAGCAGAAGTAGAAAAACTGTGAAATTTAAGTAAACATAATAAATCTATAAATATAAGGTCAATAATAAAACTATATACATGTAAAGAAATGTTTCCAATGATGAATGAATATTTATTTGGACTTAAAAGGAACTTTGTACCAAGTTACATAGTTATTTCTAAGAATCCTCGACCATTACGCGTCTGTAAAATAAAGCTCCTATATTTTTATTGTCTTCCTCTTCATTCAGCTGCACAGCGACCACAGTAGCAACTTTGTAACAGCTTATACAACTTATAATACATACAAACCTGCATCTCACAAACTTGCTGATGTATTTATTATAATATCTGAGCAGAATAATGTGCAGATCTGCTGTGGCAAGAAAGATTTTGTAGTGGCTGAAAATTGGGGATGCACAAATATGACTTTGTCTCTCCTGAAATCTTTTTACAATCTGATAGAGCTTTATTTGGCCCATATTTAAATTCTGTATACCACACTGTGTGGAACTTGTTTTAATGTAAAGAAACAGAAGGTTGTGGATGCTGTGGACCCAGAAACTGAGTCAGCTGCTCGTCATGACTTCGTGGAACTTCTAATAATATTGATGACAAAAGGTAAAGCTATTAGAAAATATACAAAAACATACAGGCATTCAAATATGAAGGGGCGTACATTTGTGGTGGTCTATAAGCATGAGACAATCTACCATGGTTAGGTCTGTCATTCATTTACATACAGTTCCCTGTGAGGCCTCCCATTCACTGTTGTCACTTTAGGGTGAAGGTCGACGGAGGTATTTCCTGCCAAAGATGTAGTTTATTTTTTTATTTGTATGTAATCCAACACTCAGACATGTTAAAGGCACTGTGAGACAATATCTGAAAAGTGCAGATTTGAGCAGACCACAGCTTTAGTGAACGGTGACTTTAAACTTCCCTTTTTAAAAATCTAAACCACTTTAATCTTCAACAGTTTGTTCTGTGATCCAAACGAGTTTCTTCAGGCAAACGAGTGATTCTGTATGAAAATGACCAATTTAATATTGGGAGTGGTAATAACGCTTCAGTTTTATAACTCCTTTTTTAAAGAAATTTGCTATTCTACCGTCGTACTTAAAAAAACAAGAACAATCTGCTATAAATACATCATATTTAACAAACCGTACAAAACAGATCAAGTATAAACAGCACGAAGAGAAACAGACGACTGCTGCGTGATTATTAATGAACTGAATGAATATGTCTAATATCTATAGTACATCTAGTTTACAGCCTACAATCCTCTTTGTGCTGCAGATGAAGTTAGAACATGTTCATGATGAATTTATCCTTAATTCTGTTTAGTTGTTTGATCACACACGGCGTCCCCGGTTCACATATAATATTCTTCGTTTCATGAAAACATTTGCTCAGTGATGGGTTGGAAAATGTGTGTGGTGTTTTTCTCTAAGACAATAAAGTGTACAAATAAGGTCATTTACATCGATACCAGAAATATGCTTCTATATCAAAAGCTTTCAGATAAATGTCATCCTCATAAACACGAAGAGCAACAGACCTAGTGAAGGCTACAAAGGCTTTGTGAAAAGACACTTTGGTTTTTGTCCATTGATTGGAAGGGTTTCTTAATTTCCCCTTTTGTTAATGATCTTCCCATGATGTGCCCTCCTCTTCCTCAGTCCGTCATTCTTCCTCTGTGGCGTCCCGTTCGCTCACTGTGATGATCACAGATCACTTCCTGGAGAGAAGCTGGTTCTCCAGCTGCTCCAGACGAGCAGTCATCCCAGACAGTAGACAGTCGATTAAGGTTTAATAATGACACACAGGTATTAACTGCTCGTAAATCCATGTCACGAACATCCATCAGATTTTTCACAGTTTGTCGGTGTTTGAATTGATGATTTAAGTAATATCTTGTAGACCAACAGGACATTTATTAAAAGATAAAGGACGTATTAATCTACATGTTACAACAAATCCCACTAAAAGATCAAAACCAACAACGTGTCAGTCCGTCTTTCAATACTTGTCTGCAGCTTTCAGCTCCAAACTTATTGTCTCCTACTGAGCTTACAGCTTACAAATATATCATTTTACATGTAAAAAGTCTCAGTAATATCCTAAACCAGCTGGATTCTGTACCTTTTTATTAAATGCGACTCAAAAAAAGAAAACAGTGGATTAATGGGGACTATTTTCAGCGGTGTATTATTCCACATTTGGGGCTCTAGTTCCTCATAGGGTTGAACTCAGACACAGTTTTGTGGTCTTTCTATCGGCTTTAAAAAAGGATATGTTTCTGTGTGAGCTGCTCCAGGCTGCTCATGGTCGCCTGCTGGAACTCCACCAGACTCTCACAGGCACACGGGTCCTTCACCTCGATCTCCCCCTGACTCTCCTCTGCAACAAAAAGAGATCGAAAAGAAGGTTACAGGCAGGAAAACATCAGTAAACAAACACCTTCACTTCATATTTTTATACTTAAACACAGTTACTGCTTTGCATGTCAGTGTTTTTTCTGCAGCTGCCAGTAGATGGAGCCAAAGAACAAGACATTAGGCACATATCACATGACAGTCTCATCTTTTACTTTATATTAAACACAATGTTTTTAATATATAATGATAATAAATAATTATTTGACACTGAATTCAGTACAATGTGTATTGAGATATATTAAATTACATATTTATAAGACCATTTTATTTTAACAGCCATCATATAGCTAGAGTAGATATTAGAGTTTATACTAAATGTTCATCTGACATGTAGTGCAGTGAAATATGTCTGTTAATACAGCTGATTTTCCACTCCCACTGTACAGACATGAAGACAATGAAAAAGCTGAAGCTGAGATGAACTGTATTGTAAAACAAACCTCCAGCCTTGTTAAGGACTTCATGTACAAAAGTCAAACTGTATATTTCATCTGTGACACAATCAGCTATCATCTCATGACCATTTAGTTTCTGGAGGCTGCTGGCAATGTTTCGGGGCTTCTAGCTCGATGTAGATATCCAGGCCAGGACTACTTCTTCTGGCACTGGTCATTGTTTACAGTGAGATTAGCAACTTGAGACTGGAGTTGAGAGATGAATAATCTCTATAAACAGATTTCTGCATACGAACACAGATAAATGTTTAAAGTTATTAAAAAGCTATCAGATGATCGTTGATGGGTTCTGACGTTTCATTTCAGCCAGTGCATTCCGACTCTTGAGCTCTCCACATGGTCCGTTTACCTGCCTGCAACCAAAGCAGATACTATTCGGACCTCCAACAGAAACCAGAGCACCTGGGCAGACGTTGAGTTTGAGGTTCTCAGCGATGGTGCTGATGGCGGTGAAGTCGGTGGTGTAATAGAAATGTTTCTCCACAGGCTCGGACGCAATCTCACGGAGTTCATCTCCCACGGCTTTTCCAACACCCACCACGTACATGGTGATACCTGTGTACATGCACAGAAACATACATCACAAACGTGCATTTAATGTCAACAAGAAGGGGGAATCCATCCACCATTTAGATTAAGAACACAAACTTGTCTTACCAGCTTCCTTGGCCTTCTTGGCGAACTCTGTGATGTCGTCCTGGGAGCGTCCGTCTGTGAACACCAGTCCAATTCGGGGGATGTTGCGGCTGGCGGGACGAGCGCCCTCCGCCTCTGAGAAGCTGTTCTCCACCATGTGTTTAAGGGCCAGACCTGTCATTGTGCCTTTCTCCATGTATTCAACCTGGACACGAAGAGTAACTACAGTTCAAGTCCCAAGTGCTGAAACTGAGTCAGTACAGCGTTGATGATACTTTTTGCAGACCAGTAGTTGGCGATGCATCTGATATTAAAACATACAAACATACAAACAGACAGAAAAACAGCTTTACCTTCATAACTGCAGCTTTGATCTCGTCAGCAGTGTGGTACATGTTGAGAGAGAACTCTGTCCTGACCCGGCTCGAGTACTGAACCAGACCGACCCTGGTGCCGTGAGCAGACACGTCCAAAGAGTCCACCACCTGGAGCACAGGATGAGGTGAGGTTTATTCATTAGAGACAGTAACAGGTGACACAACATACAGAAGATCTGTTAGTGTGCTTCCAGTTTGTTGTTGTTTTTTTAAACAGAAGAGTCTTATGTCACTTCCTGTGCCCCAAAACAAACAAACGCAACTTGTTACACGGTTCAGTGACCTTGTTTCGGAACCTGTAAGCAGATACCGGTCCTTAATCTGTGCTGGGAACTTTTGGGATCAGTGACGGATTGACCATCTGGAAATTGGGCAAATACCAGAAGCGCCTCCTGACTATGGGCCACTTGGGATGCTCAGAATCACTGTGTGTGTCACTGTGTGGGCTGCTTGAGCAGTCCATTAAACAAACACAAGAGCGAAAGACATTCATTGTTAGCCACATCCTCCTCCTCAAGATCCTCGATACCAGTTCAACTGTTAGTCGAGGTTTTCCAGCTGAAGTTGAAGCCAGAAGCCAACAGGGATAAGATCAGTAAAGTCTGGACGTGGCTGGTTGGTTATTTGGCTCTATCAGGTGCCTCTTCTTGAAACATGTTTAACAAAAGCAGCAACCTCCGTGACGTCCACTTGAGGCTGGCTATAAAACGAGTCAATCCCCATAAGCCCCCATGTTCATCACAGCAGAAATAAACATGTTTACACCTTGGTAGACAAAAAGATGGTCTCTAGCTAAAAGTTAGGCTTAGTTATGCATAATTAACACCACGGTCACTCTTATAAATCTCATAATTTTAG
Source organism: Argyrosomus regius (assembly GCA_946959425.1). NCBI lineage: Eukaryota > Metazoa > Chordata > Actinopteri > Sciaenidae > Argyrosomus > Argyrosomus regius. Next base: position 29,682,929 of record OX336885.1, on the reverse strand, counting down.
ATTTTAATTTGTTAAAATATACTTTAGGTTGCATTACGCATTGCATTGCAGAACGCTGCAGCTCGAGTTTTAACCAGAACAAAGAAATCAGAGCATATCACCCCAGTTCTCAAGTCTTTACATTGGCTCCCAGTCAGCTACAGAATAGATTTTAAAGTTCTGCTACTGGTTTACAAATCACTGAATGGTTTAGGTCCAGAATACATGAATGACATGTTAGCAGTGTATAAACCCAGTCGAGCTCTGAGATCTACTGACTCAGGTCAGATAGTTGAGCACAGAGTTCAAACCAGACACGGTGAAGCAGCATTTAGCTGTTACGCTGCACGCAAATGGAACAAACTACCAACAGAACTCAAATCAGCCCCAACTGTAAGCACTTTGAAATCCAGGTTAAAAACATTTCTCTTTTCATGTGCTTAAGGCTGAGCCCTTTTAAATCATTTTAAATCGTAATCTTGGATTTGCACTGTAAGTCCTCTAAATCGTTTTAATATATATTATATATATATATATAATATACTTTTCTTTTTAATTTTTCTTTTTCTTTGTTCTTGCTTTTAACTGTGTGTTTTAATTTGTTCTTTTTAAATGCTCTGTTTGTATGTAAAGCACATTGAGTTGCCGCTTGGTATGAAATGCGCTATATAAATAAAAATGCCTTGCCTTGCCTTGCCATTAAAATACCAGAGTTCTTCGTATGAAAACATTCCCTACCTGGTTAACAAACTTTTTGACCAGCTCAAAGTTTTGAGGGCGGACGCTCTTTGAGCCGTCGATCAGAAGCACCAGGTCGATGATGGCAGACTTGCAGGCTGAAGGAGAAAGAAACGGAGAATTAATACTGAATCGATTTTACAGATGTGACATTGGGGGAGCAAGAAATGACAGAGACATCTTTACAGATCAAATTTAGAACCAGTGTCGCCATTAAATATTCTCTTTTTATCTATCAAATGTCCTTTGTAGATACCTTCGATATTTTGTACAATCCACTCTGTAAGTCTAACCAACAACTGATCACATTTTAAAAATATCTCATATAAGGCTGCAGATTGTATATTTACACTATGCAGAGTATTGGTGAATATGTTATGAAGCCAAAGTGCACACTTAGATAGTTTGGCGTACGCACACACATGCACACACACACAATCACACAAATCTACACCATCAAACATGCATTGAGTGACGTACTTGGGATGTATGCGTCCATGTGACATCCTGAAGAAACTAAAAGAAAAATGTATATTACATGAAGTCAACTTTTCTTGCTCCCTTCCAAAAAAGGTTTGAATGTTTGTATCATCTTTCAAAAGTCTGTTTTCTGCAGAAACATTCAAGCTGCAACTGTTGTTGGGCCGTTTGAGGCATTTTGAGAATGGATCAATCAATTCAACAACTCATTGTTTCAGCTGTACCACTAACCGAGTGTTACTGAATTACTGAGCTGCTAATATGAATGATCAGCTAGTTGGAGTCCGAACCCTTTTAAGAAGCTACAAACCAGACGATGACCACAGCGGACCTTTAAAAAACCTTTAAAAAGATTCTTTGTGGTGAACAGTTTGAGAGAGTGAAAAATATAAATGAGATGAATGATAACGAGAAAGGACAATAAAACAACAAAAACAATAAAAGTAAGAAATTCAAAAGTTCAGAAATCTGTCGAGAGCTCAACAAAGATGTTGACTTACAGAGAGATAAGACAAAAAAAAACTTGACAAAATCTGTGAAGTAAAAACGATGTTTGTGAAACCTGTTGAATCTTGACTCTGTCAGTCGTTGGTCGTTCAGGACGCTGTAGATTGTAATGTTGTTGAACTGTCTGATGGTCAACTTACAGAGTTGATTCTGACAAATCCACATTTCAACAACAGCTGATCAAGTTTCACAAACATCACCTACAAACCTTCGGTATCAAACATGTGAGTTAAATGACATACCTGAAAAGATTCCTGAATCTTTGGTCATAGCTGCAGAAATCAAATGAAAAGTATATATTACATAAAGTTAACTTTTATATGACACAGAAATGATCCTGGTGGCTCAGACAAATAGATTTGCTCCCTCCTGGTAATGGGACATAAATGTCTGTTTTCTGCATGAAAGCACAATGAGCTACGCTGACACCCAAACATCCTGAACTTTCACCTTGCTACAAACACAAAAAAACACAAGCCTAATTCCAACCTTAAAACTAACATCAAACGTAAAAGTAAACTGCATGAAATAAGGTCACCACTTGGCTCACTATCACACAGTTTGGACAAAAACTTGCTGGTTCTTATTATTAAATCTAACTGATACAGCACACACATACTTCACAGGACATGTGAAGATAGTTACATTTCCTGATTAATTGTGTTTTCTTCTTTGCAGGAAGTAATTTAAAGTTTTATTCAAGACAGTCCAAACTTGTTGATCCTAATCTGAGTGTAAATACCAACAGAACGCTTCATGAGAAGATAAAACTACTGTCAAGACTCTAAACATGAGAAACATGGAAACAATTTGTTGTCTGCTCGTCATGAATATGTTCATACAAGACATGATTTAAACTTACCTTTCTCATGTTTCTTGACCAAACATACATACAAAAAGATGGCAGTAAAAAGGGGGAAAGAAATCACAGCAAAAGCAGCCCACATAGTGTTGTCTGAAACAGAAGAGACAAAGTTCATGTCACACTCTGAATGTAAGTGCAGATCATACAGAGCAGACTGAACATCAGAGCTGACACAAAGAAGAACTAAAGGTGTTCCTGCTCCTGAAATCTGAACTTGTTTGCAGATAAAAACAGCACTGGGATGAATCTCAGCAGGAACAGTGATGTTAGCTCTGATCTTACAGACACTTTCCTCCTGCTCGGCTGCACAGCTGAGAGCTTTGGTTGTGGTTTTGGTCGCAGTAGTGAGGAGGGTGATGTTGCAGCATCGTCCTGTTTCTGAGACGTGCTGCTCATCAGCAGGAAGAAGGTTTGAATCCCCGTCCTCCACCTCCACTTCAGGCTGTTTACATGTGACTTGTGCTAAACTCCTGCTGTGCCTGAGATCTGCAAATGTGTGTGACAATCTGTGTACAGCCGAGGTTCTCTGCACGCTGAGCCGAGGCTGTGACGGACTCTGGATCACGTTCTGTCATCACATCTTTATTTTAGGATGCTTGTTGTTACAGCTCGTACTCATGAGCTTTGTTAAAGGAAATATTACACATGCAGCTCAGCTAGCTTCATGTTTCACTGAGCTCAAAGGACAGTTTAGAGGTACACAGCATTTATCACACATTGACGGTTACTAGTCATTTTGATCCGGTGCTGTATGTTTGTAAAATCAGTGCATAAAATATTAGAAATACTTTTGCCATTTTACGTATGTTAATTTGTTGTTAAACTGTTTTCTTCTTTTCCCCTGCAGCACTAAAGTGTGAAATGAACTGATTAACTGTCATTAAAGGGTCAAGTTGTGACTAATTTCTAAATCTCTTCCTGAGTTTGGGTGAAATATTTACTGAATCAGAATAACTGGTTAGTATTAACTGGTTACCAGGCAATATTATATATTAGGGATGCACCGATCGTGAAATTCTGGGCCGATACCGATACTGATGTTTAAAGTAACAACTTGGCGGATGGCCGATGTTTGTTACATGAATTTCAAACTGCATAACGTGGATCTTTCTCGAAGCGTCCCAGAAGAGTCTCTACGCTCGGCTACGCGCTGAACACGCGTCTGTTCAATTTTTGACGCTTGACGGAACAGCACACGTCAGTCTACACAGAGCACCTCGAGCGGGCGGAAGCCAGACACAGAAAAAGCAAAGAGAATCCGGTGGATTTTCAAAATAAAATACCCCGTGCAAACTGCCGGTCGTAAAAACAGACAAAAGCAAAACTAAGTAACTACGTAGCATATTTACACACGTAGATGTATGTTTAGAAGAACATACACCGGGAAAATGGGTGTGTCTGGTGGGCTGAATTCTCGCTTCTGAAACGGTGGCGTTTGAAGTCGCGTGCAGGACGGACCAAAACCGCGGCGCGTGCGCCACGTGCCAGAGACTTGTGCAGTGAGGTTTCGGAGCCTCCAAAAAAAAAGGAAAAAGGAAAGGTTTCTCCTCAGCACAGCGTTCATGCGACATGTAAATCAACATATAATCATCGGTGAATGTCATCTTTATTTGCCGATGGCCGATGGCAGTTAAGGAGGCGATGCCGATGTTCAGCCGATGCATCGGTGCATCCCTATTATATATATCACCTTCTTACATGAGACAGTCTTTATTCCAATCTGCACCGCTCTGAGCTCATTCACTTTGAGTTAGTATGAACACATTCAAATGTTTGAAAAATAAAAAATTATACACACACACACACACACACACACACACACACACACACACACACACCACTCACTGATAATATAAACGTGGCAGCTAGAAGAAATCGTATGGCTGATGTTCTTCTGCGTGGCTACACAGGAGAAGCAGCCCTTCTTGGTCACAGTCTTGTTGAGAGTAATGTATACAAGACCTCCTCTCTCTGTGACCTGTGGCTTCTCAGCAGGAAGGATGTTTCCAGCGTTGTTCTGCCAATGTACTTCAAGTTTTGGAGCGCCATGAGCTTTACACTGCAGCAGAGCTGAGTTCTCTGTTTCATCAAGTCTTGTGATAGACGGCTCTGGAGCTGCACCTGTGTATAAAATATAAACAACAGATGATGAAGGACAATTACATCATTAAAAATGTAATATTGAGATGTTTCCTCTGCTTGTATATCTGGTTTACAGTGTGAAGAGAAAACGCCTCAGTTCCATATTCCAGCACTGTTTGACAGGACATGATATTTCAAACATTTTAACTTCTTCTAATTTGACTCACATTCTGACTCATATCATGGCAGACACACACATACAGTCAGTTTATTGGGCTTAAATTTAAAAATCGTGTTATAAACATTGATGTGTCATTGAGTCTCAGTTGTGTTAATGAGAAATATTTTCTATAAGTTTTATATGTGCACTTAATAAACTGAAAATGAGTGTATGTAGCCTGTAATGTGTTTTTTACTGGGATTGAAAACAATGTGGGAAATAAACAATTATTACAATTTCTATCCACTGTCTTCATAAACATTGTTGAAAGAGTGTTTTTTCCTTATAAACGTCTCGACCTTTAACTGATGAGCAGTGTAACACGTAGAAGAACGACAGTCAGCTCAACACAGACAGGTTTTTACACATTGAGGTTTTTGTAAAATGACTCTTTGGCCTGTGGAGCCAGTTACAGACATCTTATTGGTTGAGCTTGCAGCACATGAGTGAGATGTAGAGAGTGATGTCATCAAAGTCAGGACTCACCTGGGATGTCTTCATCCGATCTGTCTTTTAACTCACCATCTAAAGAGGAAAAACAAAACGTGTCAGGTGACATTTCATTGTGCAGAGTGACATAATGGGCAATGTGTCACTAACATCAGGCATGTTTGATACAGAGGGAATCAGTCCAGATGTGGCTGCAGCTCTGTGGGGTCGAGGCTCTGCCAGATGTTTATTCTGACGACTTGACTAAAGTCCATGTGGGACTCACCAACAAGAAGCGTAATGTAGAACGTTCGACGTGGCTGAAGATTTGGGAATTCACAGGTGTAGTCTCCGCTGTCAGCCACTTTCGTCCTGTTGATCTTTATGGAGGCGTTGCCGTGTCTCAGTTCATCTTGAAAATGTGAGACGCGACCTTTGAACCATCCATCTTGACCTGTCCGGCTGTTATGATGAATGCCTGCATCATACACAAACACCTCCTTCTCTCCTTTCTTCCACTCAAACAGCTCAGACTCAATGTTGCCGTTGAGGGAACAGGGTAAAATAACATCACCGCCTTCTTCCACGACCACTTTCTCTGAAAGATAAAAACATGTATTAATCTGTATGTTTACATGCAGAGTCATTCAGTGAAGTTTGTTGTTTTAACACATCAGCTTATGATAGAACAACTAACTTTGTTTAGCACACTGTCCTCAGCAATGTTCCCTCTAATTTTTCATGTGCCTGGGCATACACACAAGCTCCCTGAGTACACTGAGGACCACTGTGAGCAACATCAGATGTGCACGCTGTGGCCACACACCAGTATCACCAGTATTGGCTGGACACCTGTCACTCACTGAGTTACATTGCAAAATGGTACAGAAAAAAAATGTTAGTGGTCTAATTAATTTACAGTTTATGTTGGATTTTATTTCATGCGCTGCATCAAGGACGAAATTTGGATTTCAGAGGTTGGGGGACACAAGTATTTTTAATAAAACTCTTTCAGTTCACTGTGTTTTCTAGTTTTCTGTTGCTACTTTTAAGTTTACTGTTCCCTTCTTTGGTTTGACTGGTTGTAAAGCATGTAGCCAAACATTACCACCCAATTCTGTGTTTCACCTTGTTAGTCAACTTCAACTCAGTACCACCAATTTTACACTTATTTTTGGAATATATGGTAAACAGACCCAGGCAGAACAAACACCCAACTTACAGTGGTAGATTAACATGGACTCCTGGGCAACTAGCAGACCGGCGTGCAAGTCCTGCTGCTGTTTACAACCTGATGGAGTGACAGCGGGGACGGCCAATCACACAAGGACCGGCTTCAGCTGGAGCGGCCGTTTTCCGTTTGGTCCTAGTGCTTGACGCGTCTCTGTTTACTACAGCGTAACATTGTTTTTGGACGGAAAAACTGCAGGCGACCAAAACAGCCTTTTGAAAAAGTGCAGCGGACATGTCTCCTTTTGTTTATTATTTCATCTTTTTTAATGTCTGGCTGTGAACAGCTGAATGGTGTCTTGCTTTTTCCTCCTCTGGTAAAGGATGTATCCTCCAGTAAATGTGAAGAGCTCTTATCATGGCTGCCACATATTACTGACAGGTCATATTACAAAGTTAGACACCTTCCTGAGCAACTATTGGAGCACACCCCGCACGACCAGAGCCACAATCTTCAGCTCCACAGCTACAAGTCAACTTCTTCACAGCAGCTATTTTGACATGACACAGAAGGACCAGCACAGGTGTTAAGGCTCAGTTCCATTTAGTGCAGCAGTGACTTTCCACTGTGCCGACATGCACCACTGACAGCAACACACACACCTGAATGTAACCAAACCTTAATTAGTATCATTGATAACACCTGAGTTCACCCTACTATCTCATGTCAAAGTGGCTGCTGTGAAAAAGGTCTGAGAACTTGATAACAGCACAGCAACACATACTAAGACGGACAGTAATACTTCATTCTAGTAACTCGAACTTCAAATTCTTCTGTCAAAACAAGATTATTAAAAGCAAAAAACATGTTTAAAAACCGATAATTATTAATGAAGAAACAAGCAGGAAACAGTCAGCATCGTGCAGGGTGTGACTGTCTAACAAACATGACACACTTTACTTTATGGAGTGGACAAAGAAACATGAAACAACACAAAGTTTAGGCTTTGACAAGGCCTGAGCTCTGCCATAGAGAAAAGGCATTATCAATGCAGGGAGGGAGAAAGAGATGATTGTTATGTACGGGGCTGTGATTAGACAATCCTTTGAGTCCAAAAGTACATCTAAATCGGAACCAAATTTTAAGGGTGGAAACGACAATTGGGTTACATGTATACTGGGATGGTTGAAAGGGCAATTTTGGTGTAAGTAGAGCTAGGAGTGACGTAGAGCAGGATTTAGCTTCTAGTTTACACCAGATTAATTCAGGTTCACGAATCCAAAGAGTAATTTTGCTTATGTTAGCTGCCCAATAGTAGAGTCTTAGGTCAGGGAGTGACAAACCACCAACCGACTTATGCCTTTGTAAAAACTCTCTCCTTATCCTGACGGTCTTGCCTTTCCATATAAAAGATGAAATTAGCTTGTTTATAGTACGAAAAAAGGAACTGGGTAAAAAGATCGGCAAGCATTGGAAAAGATACAGGAAACGTGGAAGCACGTTCATTTTGATGCAGTTTACCCTGCCTGCTATAGTTATATGTAAATTACACCATCTTTCCAGATCTGATTTAAGCTCGTCAATTAGGGGTGGAAAGTTGTTCTTATAGAGATCTGACATCTTACGGCAGATATGCACACCTAAGTATTTAAAGCTGCTTTTAGACACTTAAAATGGGAAATACACATCAGGGATCCCAAGGGCTAGGTGATTTACAGGAAAACATTCGCTTTTTGAGAAGTTCAATTTATAACCGGAAAATGTTCCAAAGCTGTTTAGCAATTCAATTCATTTAGGGATGGTGGTTACTGGATCAGAAATAAACAATAGTAAATCGTCCGTGTACAAGGAGAGTATATGTTCCAAACCACATCTGTGGATTCCTTTACTAAAACTGGCCGATTTAAGTGCCAAAGGTTCGATTGCCACAGCAAACAACAATGGACTCAGGGGACACCCTTGGCAGGTTCCTCTGTTAAGTGTGAAATATTAGGATTTCATCCCGTTAATGCTTACAGACGGGATGGAGTAGGGGAGGAGTATAAAAGTGAGATCCAAGATATATACTTAGACCCAATACAGAACCTCTTTAAGACCTCTAACAGATAACTCCACTCCACCTCCACCCTATCGAAAGCCTTCTCCGCATCCAGGGAGACCACCACTTCTGGTGTCCCCCCGGATGCAGGAGAAAAAAGAAGGTCGAGGAGGCGGCGGACGTTGGAGAAAGAGTGACGGTTTTTCATAAACCTGGTTTGGTCGGGTGAAATGATGCTTGGCATAATTGTTTCAAGTCGTAAGGCCAGTGTTTTAGCTAAGATCTTGTAATCGGCATTTAAAAAGGGAGATAGGACGGTAGGAACTACAATCAGAATCTTCTTTACCCGGCTTCAGTAATAAGGTTATTGATGCTTCGGTGAGAGTTTGAGGCAGAGCACCCCGATCCAGAGAGTCATTGAACATGTCTAAAAGGAGAGGGATTAATTTATCAGCAATTTTTAAAAAAAACTCTTTAGGGTAACCATCTGGCCAGGGGCCCTGCCACTTTGCATTAGTTTAATTGAGTTTGCTATTTCACGAAATTTCAAGGGTCGATCCATTTCGCTCTTCTGAGTAGAAGAAATGGATGGGAAATTTAGGTTATCCAGGAAGCTCATCATTTTTGTTTTGTCAGTTGGGGATTGTGAAGTATATAGTTCAGAGTAAAATGTTTTAAAGGTTTCATTTATGACAGATGGCACTACTGTAAGTTCACCTGAAGCGGTTCTAATCTGTTTAATTTGCTGGGTTACTGATTGACTTTTTATTAGGCATGACAGATGGCGTCCTGCCTTCTCACCGTGTTCGTAAAGAAATCCACGTGATCGTAAGAGTAATTTTTCAGTTTCTTGTGTTGACAGCAAGTTATAGTCCATTTGAAGGTTTTGTCTCTTTGTGTAATTCAGGGGATGGAAATTTTGATAATTTTCTGTCCAATTTTTTTGTGCTTTCCATGAGTTGTTCCTGTTTTTGTTTTTTGAGTTTATTTAGTCTTGCAGAGTAAGATATAATCTCTCCTCGGACTACCACCTTTAATGTCTCCCACAGTAGAGATGGGGATATACAGTACGATTAGACTTGTTGGTAATAAGAAAATCATCAATTACTGTGGAGATTGTTTGGCAGAAGTCATCATCGTTTAGCAGTGTACCATTCAGCCTCCATGGAGGGCGTGTCTCTTGTAAAAGTGTAAAGGAAAGGTCGAGTAGCAATGGAGCATGGTCAGATACCACTATCGTTGAATATTCTATGTTATTGACAGCAGGAAGAAAATAATTATCTATGTAAAAGTAATCAATTCTTGAGAATGTTTTAAGGACCTGAGAGTAAAAGGAAAATTGTTTTTTATCAGGATATAGAAAGCGCCAAGGATCTACACCTCCTATTTGATCCATAAACAATGAAATTGCTTTGGCAACTTTAGAAGGGGAATCCCGCCGTGGGCAGGATTTGTCTAGCAAAGGGTTTATTGTACAGTTAAGGTCGCCTCCTAGGATTAAGTGGTGGGAAGTTAAGTCTGGTGAGGTTACTTTCCTAATAAATGCCTCATCATCCCAATTGGGTGCATAGAGATTAACAAGAACAACAGGTATATTAATAAGGGAGCCTGAGACTATAACAAACCGGCCTTGGTGGTCAGCTATAACGTTCATTGGGTAAAACTGTATTTTTTTTATGTATCAAAATCACTGTACCCCTTGCTTTGCTACTAAAGTTGGAGTGGAAACTTTGGCCAACCCATGAAGCCTTTAACCTATGGTGATCCTTAGCGGTCAAATGCGTCTCCTGTAGAAAAGCAATTTCTGTTTTAAGATGTTTGAAGTGGGAAAATACTCTGCCCCTTTTTACTGGCCCATTGATCCCTTTAACATTCCAAGAGACAAATCTCAGACAAGATACCCCTTTTTTTGTAGTATTAGCCATAAACAAAATTGTAAGTACATGGTAGGAAAAAACACTGTTTTAGTAGTTTATACTATTGACCAATGTGAGTGAAGAAGGGCTCCCCCTCCTTACAAAAGCCAATTTAACCACTGGTTATACTCACTGTCTATTGTCTATGTACGCAGTGGACGTGAACTTTCTTACCTTCTCCAAGTGTTTGAGGCAGCAGACAGAGACACAAGAACAGAGCTGAGAGCTTCATGTTGTCCTGCAGAGACCCTGAGCTGTGCTGAAACAAACAGCTCAAACACTTCAAGTTAAATGTCCGAAAAAGTGAACCTTGCCAGACCGTGGTCGGGAGATGCCGTACTCCTGGGACCACGTGCACTCTAACCTACACCTGTACAGGTGTTTCTAAACTAACCTGCCGCTCTGTCGCTCACTCTCTCTTGACCACTCACACCTTTACGCACCACTGCTCCTCTGGTAACACTACCCTCACTGTGGATGGAAAGTTTTAACAAACATCAACATGCACACACACAGACACACAGTCCTCATGTCACTCAGATCACTTTAAGAGGATTCAGTGTAACCAGTACATTTCCATCGCTGGTGAGGCAGCAGCAAAAAGTTCAGCTTTCAGCAGTTCTTTGGTGTAGTGTGCACATGACGGAGGACAGAAACAAACCCTGAGGAAGGCATCACTAACGCCCATTATACAAGCGATGGCATATTCTGAGCTCTGAATGGACTATTAGGAACATAATAACTAAACTTTATGTATTTACTCAGCTGAAAAATACAGTAATGAACCTTAGATATGAAAATGAACAATGAGCATGAACAGCAGGAAACTTGAAAATTGTGGAAACTGACAGCTCTCGAATAATAACAGACAAAAAGAGTCAGATGAATTTGTATTAATCAATCTGAAAATCTGAAATCACAAACAAGGAAATCAGCTGTAGACAGCAGAGGAAAGTAACCAAGTATATTTACTCAAATCCAAATTTGGGAGTATTTTTATACTTTTACTCTTTCACATGTCAGAAATCTGATCAGACTTCATAGTGTACAGTAATCCAGAGGGAGCTCCCAGATTAGGAAATACGTCACATCCTATGACCTGTTTACTGTAAACTGTGCAGATGCAGGTGTGCGTTTGTTCTGAAATGATGACGTCACCCGAGGCGCTGTCCACGGTGCTGAAACAGACAGACACACCTTTATTTATTTATTTATTTATTCACAAGCTTTGTTTTCTCCTGATAACTGGATAATTAAATTATCTGGAGATCACAGAATTTAAAAAATAAGCACAGCTGATCTCACTTCACATGGACAGAATATCATAATATAAAAGGATCAGCAGAGGAATGTATTTTAGATAGATAGATAGATAGATAGATAGATAGATAGATAGATAGATAGATAGATAGATAGATAGATAGATAGATAGATAGATAGATAGATAGATAGATAGATAGATAGATAGATAGATAGATAGATAGATAGATAGATAACTTTATTTATCGCTGAAGGGAAATTCTTTCGTTGCAGCAGCATTATAAAATATACATAAGAAAAATATACATATGGACTCGTGCAATAACTTGTGCAAAATATGTCCATCAGCTCAACTGTTCCAGAATGAGTCTCCTCTCTCTGCACAGAGGGAGTCATTATACAGAGTTATGGCAGTTGGTAGGAATGACTTCCTCTGTTGTTTAAGCAGGAGGTCATGTAGTGGATGGAGTTGTTGACAATGATACTGAGCAGTTTGTGGAGCATCCTTTTTTCCACAACCAGCTGCAGGAGCTCCAGAGCAGTCCCCAGCACAGAGCCAGCCTTCTTGATCAGATTGTTCAGTTTTTTTCTGTCGTTGGCTCTGATGCTGCTGCCCCAACAGATGGCTGCAAAGAAGACTGCACTCGCAACAACAGACTGGTAAAACATCTGCAACGTCTTACTGCACACATTAAAGGACCTGAGCTTCCTCAGGAAGTAGAGTCTGCTCTGTCCCTTCCTGTAGACAGCCTCAGTGTTGCATCTCCAGTCCAGTCTGTTATCCAGGTGCACGCCCAAGTACTTGTAGTCCTGCACCACCTCCACCTCCTCACCCATGATGGAAACTGTGCTCAGGTCAGACCTAGTCCTCCTGAGGTCCACAATCATCTCCCTCGTTTTGGCCACATTCAAGACGAGGTGGTTGCTCCTACTCCACGCCACAAAGCGATCAACCACATCCCTGTACTCAGTCTCCATCCCATCACTGATACACCCCACAACTGCAGAGTCATCAGAGAATTTCTGCAGATGACAGGACTCAGAGTGGTGCTGAAAGTCTGAGGTGCACAGTGTGAAGAGGAAAGGTGAGAGTACAGTCCCCTGCGGTGCCTCTGTGTTGCTAACCACCCGATCAGACACACAACCCTTCAGCCTCACAAACTGTGGTCTGTCCATCAGGTAGTCAGTTACCCAGGAGATTGTGGAGGTATCCACCTGCATCACCTGGAGTTTCTCCCTCAGCAGTGTACGCTGGACCGTGTTGAAGGCACTGGAGAAATCAAAGAACATGATCCTCACAGTGTTGCCAGCTCTATCCAGGTGAGAGAGGGCCCGCTGAAGCAGGTAGATGATCGCGTCCTCAACACCAACCGAGGGGCAGTAGGCAAACTGCAGCGGGTCTAGGGAGGTGGTCACCTGAGGTCTCAGATGGGCCAAAACCAGTCTCCCCAGGACTTTCATGACATGAGACGTCAAGGCAACTGGTCTGTAGTCATTGAGCACAGCTGGATGCGACTTCTTGGGTACCGGAACAAGGCAGGATGTCTTCCACAGCACCGGAACCTTCTCCTGCATCAGACTCAGGTTGAATAGGTGCTGTAGAACCTATATATATTTTTTATTATTTTACTTTTTATGTTTTCTATTTGTAAAAAGGTTTAATTTCTTTGCACGTTTAATTATATAATCAAATCTTCAAGATCAGCTGAGAGTGCAGAAATAATCAACAAAAACATCTATGGACAAATAAATAGATGTAGAAAAGATATTAATCAATTACAAGCTTAAACACCCAGCTGTAGTGCTTGTCTGTTACTAACGGCCTCTGAAATCATCATCACTAACATCTGCAGAAAACAAAAGAAAAGTTTAGATTAGATAAAGTCACTTTTCTATGTCACAGAAATGATTTTGGTGGCTCAGACAAATAGATTTGAATGTTTGTATCATCTTTCAAAAGTTTGTTTTCAAAGTGGAAATGAACTGAAAAGTTGGTTTGAATGGTTTTAGTCGCCTCATGAATTCATCGTGTTTTACAGATAAAAAAGATGAAATATGCAGTGTTGGCCTCCACCATATTGGATGGAGCCTGTTTGCTCTAATCAGCCATCTCTAACGGCACTTACCTGTCAATCAAAGCATCCACACTCTTAATCCTGCATAACTTTAAGCCTTAATATAATCTGAACAGGTGAGTTGTATATAAATTCACCCTCAGTACAGTTGTCATGAACGGGGAAATTAGCTATAGAGACCAAAACTGTTTTTTGTACCAGGCTGTAAACATGTTTATTTCTGCTGTGAAGTTGGACATTTTAACATGGGGACTTATGGAGACTGACTCACTTCTGGAGCCAGCCTCAAGTGGACGACAAGAGGAACTGCAGTTTTTTGGCACTTTGGCATTGACTTCATACAAACAAACAAAATCTGTGAAATAAAAACGATATTTGTGAGTTACAGTATTAAACATGTGACAAGTGCGTCCACACATTGCATCCAAAACTGCAGAAAACAAACAAACAAAAGTTTATTTTACAGGAAGTCAACTTTCTCTCTCTCTCACTCTCTCTCACACACACACACACGATAACCCTACAGTTGCAAACATGACTTGAGTGACTTACATGACATGAATTGTGGCAACATAAGAGAACCTGCAGAAATCAAAAGAAAGTTCATATTATACGAAGTCAACTGTTCAATGACACAGAAATGATCCTGGTGGCTCAGACAAATAGATTTGCTCCCTCCTAAAAAGATTTGAATGTTTGTATCGTCTTTAAAAGTGAAGATGAACTGAAAAGTTGGTCTGAATGGTTCTAGTCGACACAAACACACATTTTCATGTGTATTCAAACTTCATCTAATTCATTTAGATAAAATAGGTTGCAGATTGCATAATTACACACACAAACACGGATAAACTTCTAAAAAGAGAAGTATAAATTACATACTGTGACACCTTTACGCACCACCGCTCCTCTGGTAACACTACCCTCACTGTGGATGGAAAGTTTTAACAAACATCAACATGCACACACACAGACACACACCTCATGTCACTCAGATCACTTTAAGAGGATTCAGTGTGATGTTAGCAGATCATTGGTGTGGTGTGCACATGACGTTACACTGGAGGGCGCTGTCCATGGTGCTGCTCAGACACACTGAGACACCTCTGTTATTTTCTGGACAGTTTGGAACAGAAGTCACGTGACCCAGTCTGCACTGCGGCTTTCATTCATTTTCTACAGCCTGATTTTCTATAGTTTTATCTCTATTTTCTATCTCTGTAAAAAACATATATATTTGTATTATTTTACTTAATAACGGTTATTTCACACCAAGTCACGACACGTAGAAGTCTCATGGTTGTTGACGTCATCTGAAGGCTAACATCACTAACGGACTTTTAAAAAAAAGCCTGCATCACAAACACTTTCGATTTCTACAGAGACACTTCCGGAAAGGTTTTTCAAAATAAAAGCATGTAGGACGCCTATATTACGACCACTACTACGACAAAAATACAAAGTGTTTCTCTAAATATCTCAGCCGGTTTAGTGTGTGGATATTTAGACAGTGAGCAAACTTTTTAAATTTATAATCACGTCATCCGGTCTGAAAGGTTTCCTGTGTGAGGCTCAGAGGTTAAAGGTCAACCATGAAGCACAACATCTGCTTCAAGTCCAGCCAGAACATTTGTTGCATCTCTCCACTATCAGTCTAATAAAGGCAGAAAGTCAAAATAAGAGAATCAGGAATGAAATTATCTCTTGTTGTGATCATTCATCCTTCATGCAAGCTGTTATTGTGGTAAACTCTCTCTATGATCATTTATCTGCTGCTTACTATTTTTTATCCTCAAAAAGTTTTATTTAAAAATAACAGCTGCAAAAATATGAACCGCCCCAGAATCTGGCCAATAAAGTAAAATCACTTTAGTTTCTTTTGTCAAAGTTTGAACTCACAAATGTCAAAAACAGTTTTATTATTTATAATATTTATTTATAAGCTTTGTATAGAAAGTGCATCTTCAGTTAACTAATAAACAAACATGACCCATCAGAAAGTGAACAATTCAAATATCACAGTAAACGATCAGTGTCCAGTTTATTAAGCACACATAGCTATAACTAAAGCAGTCTAACACATCAGTCGTGCAGGAAGTTCTCCCTTCATGAAGCTTCTGATGTTCAGTTTGTGTTAAGAGAGGTGACTCTGTTATTTACCCTCAGTGATAAACATGGAGCGGACACCAAAATGATCTTAAACACACAAACTGAACAGTCGTATTAGACTGTGAATAAACTGGACACTGAGTGTATATTTCAGTGTGTAACAGTACCTGACAGATGATACATGATTGTCCCAAATAATGACAATAAACACAAATATCAAAATAAAACACGAGACTCAAAGTCATCAGGGGGGTATTCCATCAAGCAGGCTAAAGGCAAAGCCAAGCTTAAATGGCCAAGTCTGGCTAATATGAGTGAGAGTTCGGTTCCATCAAAGAGGCTGAGATTAGCCCCAACTCAGTAACCATGGAAACTATGACTCTGGCTAAGCCTCAACCATGGCTAAGCCAGAACTGTGGCTCAGGTTTCCGTTCCATCAATCTGAGCCTCAACCCTGTTCCACCAAGGTGGCTAATGTGAATGCCAGCCAAGTAACCATGGTAACTTATGCTGCCGGGCAAACCTGGTCTGTAGCAGGCTAAAAGTGAAGCTTAGCACCATCTATGATCAAAGAATGTCCAATAGACAGAAACAGAGACACACAACTGTCATGGAATGATAAAATAATATGTAAAACATAAAATATATAATAAAATGTATTAAAGAAATTATTTATACTAATAATTATATATTATCTATAAGTACATTAAAGAACATTATCACGGAAATAAAATATAATAAAAAATAAGACACAAATAAATACAAAATTAAACTAATTAGCAAAAAAATATAATAAAAGGAAATCACAAACCACAATTAGATGTAAATGCCCTCCAATCTCCACCCCCACACACCCTCCTTGCCTCCTATTGGCTGGCAAAGCCAAAGCCAATTGAGGTCAATTGACAAAGGCCAAGACATTTAAGCAGTGCATTCAAGAGAGGGAGAGGGACACAGAGAGACACAGAGAGACACAGAGGAAGAGAGATAGAGTGAGAAAGAGAAAGGGAGATTGAGTGAGACATTCCAACATGGCATGTCCATTCATTGATAATTCAACGGGCCTTCCGACCACCACCAGCACCAAGGGTCTTCCAGGACAATCAGTTGATAAATGTGATGAATATCACTTTCTAACATTACTACTAGGGCTGCCAAATGATAAAATATGGAGAATTTCACATAAATTGCAGTGAAACAATAATGCTATTTTAATTATGTTCATATGAATGTTACTTATTAGGTCTGTCTTTTTGTTCTTTGGGGATTTTCCTTTTAATTTTAGGGATTTGGTTGCATTAATAGGTCCACATTATTGATTAGTTTAAAATAAAAACCATCAAGAAATCAATTGGTAGATTATTGTCTACATATATTTTTGCCCTTTGATGGGGGATTTATATAACATGATGATGCTGAAATACTTCATTTTCTTTGTCACTTACGCATTCAGCCTGTCGGCAATATTCTGCCACGCCACATCCCTCGCTTTATTGATTGCCGCGGTATTGCCCTTCTTTCGGATTATGTGGCTGTAATCCTCATATACCTCCATGAGGAGGGTTTGCTCCGCTGCAGAGAACATCTCTGCACGCTCTTTTCCCTTGCTTTTCGGCATTTTTGACAGTTTTCGCTCTCGACTAGTATGGGCTTTTTATTTTCCCTGTGGGCGTGCACAAGTTGAGGCTTAACAGGTGAGGCTTGACTAAGCGTCAGGTGGAGCTAGCTGATTTCACTTGATGGAACGACTTGGAGCTAGATTGGGAACTGGAGCTTAGTCAAGCTTCAAGCTTACACCTAAGTCTGGCAATTCTTAGCTACGTTGATGGAATACCCCCCAGAGCAAGAAAAAAAAAGAAACAAAAGCCTGAGGTGGTTCTCAACCAAGCGTCCGATATTTACATCCTGTGTCACAGACAGAGTCCCTCTCGCTATCAGACGCCCCTCACAGGGTTACCTGAAATGTCACTGACCAGGTGCACAGACCAGATAAAGTGTACAGGTGATCCCTGTACTCTCATTACTGAGGCGAGGTGCCTGGTGAACATCGTGCCAGCACACTCGCATAATTACCAGTTACATTTCATAAGATCACTCAACATGATTAAAAAAATAATAATTCATAAGATTCTTCTAGAAATAAACTTTCTCCACAGTCACATTATATTTCATTTCTGCTGCTGCTCGGATTTTAACTAATTACAGACGAGAACACAAACAGCAGCTTCGATTCTTCATCAGCTGTCTGTCAGTTTTACTGTTTGAAATCGTGTTTTTGTCACTTAACAGTGAAACTCCTTTTTTAGTTTCTTAGTACCTCTGTCTTATTCGTCAGCAGCATAATGTCCTCAACAAGAATCCAGTGGACACATCATACAGTTTGTATGTTTATGTAAAAATGAGATGCACAAGATAATCAGAACATAAAAATTAAAAAGGTTTACAGGTTAACTGGTGACTCTAAATTGTCCGTAGGTGTGACCTCTCATCAAGCGGTTCCAGCCCCCTCATACCCTGAAAACAATCAGCAGTTATTGAAAATGAGTGAAAGAAGTCTTCATGGTCCTCAACAACATTAACATCAAGTCTAAAAGAGTTCAGTCAATATATTTTTATCTTAAAGTTGAACAACAGCGGACGTCAGAAACTATGAATTATTAAATCAATAAAATTCACTTGATGGAATGATTCATTAATAATCAGCTCTGTCAGCATTAAAGGCCACTTGTTCTCTTCTGTTGTCACCTTGTTAACTCCAGTCTGTCTCTGTGTAACTGAACATTGTCTCATCCCTGTCACTGGACAGTTAGTGAATATGACATGACGTCCAAACACGTCTGATGTGTTCAGAACAGACAGACTCTCAGGCAAAGTGAAAATCTTGCTGTCCTAAGTAATTTCTATTTAAATGTGACAAGAATTTTGCATTTCTATCCACAAATGTTCTGTTATTATTGGGGATTAAGGTAGACATTTTCTCAAACCCGGTTGTGCAGCTGAACCAAAAGAAAAACAAAGTTATATTCAAGACAATCCAAACTTGTTGATCCTAATCTGAGTGTAAATACCAACAGAACGCTTCATGAGACGATAAAACTACTGTCAAGAGAACATGGAAAGAATTAATTGTCTGCTCGTCCATACAAGACATGATTTAAACTTACCTCTCTTATGTTTCAGTTTCCACATGAGAATGAGAACAACAAGCAAAGAAATTACAAAAAGAATGCTGACACTTCCAGCAACAATCCACCCAGTGAAGTCTGGCTCTGAAACAGAAGAGAAAAAGTTAATGTAACACTCAGAATGTAAGTGCAGATCAGCTTTGGTTGTGGTTTTGGTCGCAGTAGTGAGGAGGGTGATGTTGTAATATTGTACTTTTTACTCCACAAGTTACTTAAATTACATGTAGTGAAATTTTTTGATTTATCCGCAAAGGGGAGTGAGCTATCTTTGTGTTTACTCATTACAGGTGGGCATCAGGTGTTTTAATTAACACCAAATCACATATGAAGTGACTGAAACTACTAACGGATGTATTTCAAGTGTGTGTGTGGTGTTGCCATGACGATCCTCAGGATCAGGTTGTCATAGTTACTGAATCAGACTACAGATTAACTGAACTGGGTTTCATCATTTAATCTTAAGGAATGTCAGAGTAGAGCCCGGTGATGTGTTAACTGGTTACAACTTACAATAAATAAGTTTTAAGGTGCTGAGTGAAATATTAAATTAAGCTGCTAATACTTTGTAAATGTTCAGCAGGTTTTTTTGACTGTTTGTTTAATATGATGTAACTAAATACTGAGTATGTGAACTTCAGTCTGAATCATTTTCAGCATCATTGCAATGGATTTGTGTTCAGTCTGAACACATCAAAATGAAAAAGGATAACTCATGAATAATCAAAATTATTGAAGATTAAAATACCACTCACCATTGAAGTCCACATAGACCTCAGCAGAAATCATATGGCTGAGGTTCATCTGCGTGGCTACACAGTGGAAGCGGTCAGTCTTGGTCACAGTCGTCTTGAGAGTAATGTATACACGACCTCCTCTTTGTATAACTTGTGGCTTCTCAGCAGGAAGGATGTTTCCATCACTGTCCTGCCAATGTACTTCAAGATTTGGAACACCATGAGCTTCACACTGCAGCACAGCTGAGGTCTCTGTTTCATCAAGTATCTTAACATACGGCTTTGGAGCTGCACCTGTGAATAAAATATAAACAACAGATGATGAAGGACAATTACATCATTAAAAATTTAATATTGAGATGTTTCCTCTGCTTGTATATCTGGTTTACAGTGTGAAGAGAAAACGCCTCAGTTCCATATTCCAGCACTGTTTGACAGGACATGATATTTCAAACATTTTAACTTCTTCTAATTTGACTCACATTCTGACTCATATCATGGCAGACACACACATACAGTCGATTTATGATCTAATATAAAAAATGTGTCATTTGGGCTGAATTGTGTTAATGAGAAATATTTTAATTATGCTGCTCATTTAGGAAATTAATCATAAGATTTCTCTGAATTGTGTCTTGGTATCAAAGAGAAGGTTATGAAAGATTTCAGTGGCTGTATTTTTAAAAAACATAAGAATGTCTAATGTCAGTGAGTGTAGACTAAAAATTATTACCATACATATTAATTTTTTTTTCATAAACATTCTTAATGTTTGGATATTTATATAAAGTATTTATGTTGGAGTATAAACGTCTCCACCTTCAAGTGATGAGGAGCCAATCACAGACATTTTAATGACAGGTGTGACGTCATCAGAATCAGGACTCACCTGGGATGTTTTCACCTGTTCTGTCTTTTAACTCACCACCTAAAAAGGAAAAACAAAACATGTCAGAGTTCTTGTAAAATATCAACTTGACAGACGTGTAAAACTGTAGAAAAAATCTGAAAATGCACATTCAGATGAGCGGACATCTTTAAGTGTTTGATGAAAGCACTCACCCACAAAAAGCTTAACGTGAACAGGTTGACTAGACTCAAGACTTGTATCACAGGTGTAGTCTCCGCTGTCAGCCACCTTTGTATTTGTGATCTTTAAGGAGGCGTTGCCGTGTTTCAGTTCATCTTTAAAATGTGAGAAACGATCGTCAAGCAGCTTCGGGTTGCTTTGATCAATGCCTCCATTATACACTAACACCTTCTGGCCGTCTTTCTTCCACTCCAACAGCTCTCCTACAATGTCGACGCCAAAGGAACAGGGTAAAATAGCATCACTGCCTTCTTCCACTTTCACGACCACTGAAAAATAAAAACATGTATTAATCAGTATGTTTACATGCAGAGTCATTCAGTGAAGACAGACACATGGAAGTTTGTTGTTTTAACACGTTTTAAACATATCACATCATGAATCATAGATTTGATATTGACAAAGGAGATGAAGGATGTCCCAGTCTGGGAGGCTGCCCTGGATTACTTACATCCTCACAGCTAAACAGATGGGCTCTGTGAAATGGTGAAATGATGAATGATGAGGCTAAATTAGGGGGTTCTGTGTGTTTTCTCAGGTTGACATGGTTGCACGGCGAGCTGCAATAGTAAGTGGCATAACTTGAAACCACCATCAAGCCATAGTCCAAGTCCAGTTTGCCAACAAATTGTGTTTGATTTGAAAACAAAGAAAACTTTGGCAGCAACTACTTCCTGTCTGAGAGTCTACAGCCATTCTAGCAGTACTCATACTATAATAATAATAATAATACATTTTATTTAAAAGCGCTTTTCAAGATACTCAAAGACACTTTACAAAAATGAACATCATATCAGCAAAACAATATGAAGCAGTACACTAAAAACACAATGGACTGAGCTAAACATTAAAAGCAATTTTAAAAAGGTGTGTTTTTGTCAGAGATTTGAATGTTGGAAGGTCAGTACAGTCACGGATGTGTTTGGGGAGAGAGTTCCAGAGGGAGGGGGCAGCTGCAGAGAAGGCTCTGTCGCCCCAGGTTCGGTGCTTGGTCCTGAGTGGTGGAGTAAGGAGGTTTGCGTCAGATGAACGGGGCTGCGGGATGGATTGTGGCGATGGAGCAGGTCAGTGAGGTAGGAAGGAGGCCTGGTTATGGAGGCTTTGTGTGTGAGGAGGAGGATTTTGAACTGAATACGCTGTGGAACTGGGAGCCAGTGGAGTTTCTGGAGGACAGGAGTGATGTGATCACGGGTGCGGGTGTGGGTGAGCAGACGTGCAGCAGAATTTTGGATGTACTGTAGTTTATTTAAAGTTTTGGATGCTGTTGCAGTAGTCAATTCTGGAAGTGATGAAGGCGTGAATGAGGGTTTCAGCAGCAGAGAAGGAGAGTGATGGACGGAGTCGGGCAATGTTCTTGAGGTGGAAGAAGGCAGTTCTGGTGATTTGGTTGATGTGATGATCAAAGGAGAGGTTACTGTCAAAGATGACTCCGAGGTTGCGACTGTGGGGGATGGAGACAGGGTGGAGTTGTTGATGGTGAGGCGGAAACTGTCTGTGGTTTTGGTGAGGGATTTGGGGCCAATAATGGTTAAGTCTGATTTCTCACAATTTAATTTGAGGAAGTTGGTCTGCATCCAGGATTTGATGTCAGCGAGGCAATTGGAGAGAGTGGAATGAGTGGCGGGGGTGATGGAATTGGTGGAGATATAAAGCTGGACGTCATCGGCATAACAGTGGAAATGGAGACCATGGTGCCGAATGATGTTGCCAAGGGGGAGCAGGTAAAGTATGAAGAGGAGAGGACCAAGCACCGAACCCTGGGGAACACCTTGGGACAGAGGAACAGTGGAGGAGGTGCAGTTGTGTGGATGAATTGTTGTCGGTCTGTGAGGTATGATTTGAGCCAGGAGAGTGCAGTGCCAGTGATGCCGAGGGAGGACTCAAGGCGGGAGAGGAGAATGGTGTGGTTTATGGTGTCGAGGGCTGCAGTGAGGTCCAGGAGGATGAGGATGGTGAGGTGGCCGGAGTCTGCGGAGAGGATGTCATTGGTGACTTTCAGGAGGGCTGTTTCGGTGTTGTGTTGGGAACGGAAACCGGATTGAAATGGTTCGAACAGGTCATTTGAGCAGAGGTGGGCTTTGAGTTGTGTGGCGACAATACGCTCCAGTATTTTGGACAGAAAGGGGAGATTGGAGATGGGCCGGAAGTTCGACAAGATGTCAGGGGTTGAGTCCAGGTTTTTTGAGGATGGGGGTGACAGCAGCCAGTTTGAGTGAACGGGGGACTGAGCCAGACCTGAGGGAGGAGTTGATGATTTCTGTGATGAGTGTGGAGATGGCTGGTAAAGAGTCCTTAATGAGGTGAGATGGGATGGGATCCAGAACACATGAAGAGGTTTTCATGCCTATCATGATTTTGGGCAGCTCCCCTGGTGACACGGGGGAGAACTGAGACAGAGGCTGAGAGGTGAGGAGGGGAGGAGCAGATGAGGGAGTGGGAGTGCAGGCCGTGGGGGCAGGAGAGGAGGACAAGTTGTTATAAATGGTGTCGATTTTTGTTTGGAAAAATGAGAGAAAGGAGTTGCATTTGTCAGTGGTGAATGAGTTGGAGGTATTGTCGCTGGGCTTGAGGACTATGCTAACATCAACATGCTAACATGCTCACAATCACTGCAGTCATACCTGTGTTTGTTTTGGACTTACACAAATGACTGTTCCAATCCATAATCCACATCAAACCAGTCCAGATGTTCTTGTTCTACCTGTTTCATTGAGGATACGTTGGGGACTTATTTATGTGAACTAGAGATAACCCAGAATGCATTTACTTTCAACCAGTGACAATGGCTGCAGTGTGATCCTTAAGAGCAAAGGTGCTTTGTCAAACTATGTTCACTGGAAGTGTTTTAGCTCCTGACAGACTCACATTATTACAAGTGTAAAAATATTCTGGCTCCTCGTGCTGTTTCTCTGATGTCTGACCTTCTCCTCATTTGTCTTTGCCTTAGTAAGAAGTAATCACCTGAGTTTATGTTCAGGTCAGGTGGTCATAAATGATGTTTGATAACATGTTCACATTAACAACTGTATGAGCTGATAAAATGTCAGTGTTGTGCATTCAGCTTGTTTCACTTCCTGTAAGTTACGCAGGTTTAACACCCACTGTTCTGCAGCAATGAAGCCAAACACAGGAAACATCACAACATCCGTTTGTATGACAGCTGTCACCATCTATCAGACCAGGAGCCTCACTCTTCTTCCTCTTACAGCCTCTGTTTGAGTGGCATCTCTCCAATCCACCTGCCCTTATATGGAGTGTAGGGGGCGTTTCCTATGCTAATAACAAAAGTATGATCTATGAGTGATGAATTCATCATTCAGCACACCTTGGTAAGATATATATATATATATATATATATATATATATACATACACACACACACACACACACACACACATACATATAGTGATTTATGACATTTTATAAACATGATTTAATTTTTATTTCTATTTTTGTTTTATCACAATAATCAATAAACTACAATAATAAAATGTTTCATTTGTTTCGGCTGTATTCTGTTTATCAGTCATGAGAGTCACAGGTGGTGAAACTCGGTAAGGTGTCATGAAAAATTTCTCGGAAATAGTGCAGCGACTGCAGGATGTAGATCACACACACACACACACACACACACCCACACACACACACACACACACACACACACACACCTGCAATAGTAATGACGTCACATCATATAGCATGAACCAGCTCGAGGTGTGGCAGCTCCTGACTGAATCAATCATCGGGCTGTAATCGATCAGCAGGATGCTGTAATCAATGAATCAGTATTGATCTGTGCTAATTATTAGGATGCATCACACTGTGCTGATGATCTTAATGTGACAGTTGCAGGTGTTATCTATCTGTCTAACCTGTTTCCAGAGCCCTGCACACATTTGAAATCAATCAAACTACAGTTCAGTTCAGTGTGATGATCAGTTTACTGACCGGGTTGATCAGCGGACGTTGTTCCAGACCAGCTCAGGAGACAGAGACACACGAGAGGAAGAAGCTCCATCTGTGAAGAAGTCATCTGAGGATTCAACATCAGCACACTTCTTAGAGGGCAAGAGAGCAAACCGAACACACTCCCGACATACACACTGCTCTGTCACACACTGTTTCGGTTTACACAATTTATGCAAGGTGCAACCACAGCATCACTTCCGGTACTGATCCTTCAAATTAAAGGCATCATCTCTACATACATTAACTATGACTCATCAATTCTGCAGAAAAAAACATCCTCAAATTACTGATTTACTTCATCTTTACTGTAAGTGTTGCATAAATCTGAGTTCATAAACTACATCACAATTTAAATAAGTTAATGAATAAATAATTAATTTGATGTGAATGTAAATTGATGTGATAAAATTCTCATGTGACAGATAAAAATGTTTTTAGTTCATTGTATTGTTTATGCTAGGAACTAATGTTTCCCAGTTGTGGTTCTACTACGGCGTAATTAGAGGGAGTCATGCAACGCAAAGTGTGCGTATGTCGCAAGGCGCCACGACTTCTTTTTTATTTGAGTTATGTCGATGTCTGAAGCTGAAGGAAGACAATTAACAGACTTTTCAAGAGTCTTTCTTTCTTTAACCTCTTTTCACAGCAAGTGGCCAACGAGGTATTTGTTGAACTTTTCCTTCTATGTCGGCGCTGTGCGTCTCATTTGTATTTTATTTCTTCTAAGTTAACATACCGCTGATGCGTTCTTGTTATGTTTATTCATACTAATACAGTTCTCACGGCGTGAGCAAGACGTGCTGGGATGCGAAGCAAGATATGTCTAAGCAATAAACGTCCGTCTTCAAAGAATGACCTGTGTCTGTCATGTTGTGAAGAGAGCTACAGTGACAACTTGGAAATTGCAAGTTAAAAACTCAGCTCTACTAGCCTTGCATACTGTGTTTAGCCTACATGTTTGTGGATAAATCTAATGTGCTGGTGTTTGCGTTTGTTACATGTTACAAGGTTAAAGGGCCATTTAGGCAGATTTAAAGGGTCACTCCATTGAAGTGAAAAAATGTTCCTTGTGTAAATAATAAGTGATTTAACACATTTAAAGGCACACTTTCTCTGAGATTAAGGCCCGTTATTTCGTTTTTCCTTTTTTGAAAGTTTAAAGGGCCACTTAAGAAATTTTAAACGGTCACTGTTGGTTCAAAACGTTTTTCTTGTGTAAGGGATAAGTGATTGAATGCATTTCTAAGCATATTTAATCTGCAATTGAGGTTTTGTCTGCATTTGTGCCAAGGTAATTCTTAGTTTGTGTGAAATTGAAGTGAACCTGAAGTCTACATAAGTTTAAATGCTCATTTCGAAACAGTATTGAAGTGTATTGAGAAACCAGGGTTCCCACATAGTCTTCAGTTATTAAGGAATTTATTACTAACTTTACTAGGTACTCACACTTAAGCTCATAATACAACTCACATTTCCACATAGTCTGATAGAAGTCCATTCTGGACCCAGTAGTTACACATCTCTCGCAGCCACTCAAGTTGTATCCAATGTCTCACACAAGCGCTGAAACCTGCCGTGAAAATGCCAAATCAACTGCTCAGCCCGAAGCTACGGGCACTGAATCTGCAGAAGAAGCAAAGGGACTACGAAGAAGTGAAAGAACACGAATCCTAACAGAAAAGGGAAAAGCGCTTCACAAAGAAAAACTGAAAAACATACAACGTCGGTACAGAATCAAATATGAGAGATGGAAGTCCCACGCAAGAATAGGAAAGGAAATATTGAGCGATGAAGCCTCCAAAGATGAACTGGATGAGCTAATTGAGAACATAGAAAACACCTGTTCTGAACTAAAGGCCACTTATGAAGAGTTACGTCAAATACAAACTCCCAAACCAGACCTGCGGCGCAGAGTCGACATGTGCATATCACTGTCAGGTTTCATTGTTCGAAAGGCAAGAAGACAACTCAAAGGGCATGCATCGGATGAAGAGGAAGAACCTTGGCCTGATGTCGGATCCATCTTAGACTCAACAGGCTCCTTATCAAGGCCACTGTCTCATCAATATAAGCATAGTTCTGCCCACTCCAGCATCTACTCAGTCAAAAGAAATGTGGTTGCAGCTGAAGCTGCTGCATCCCAGGAGGTGTTAGCAGTGTTGGAAGCCAAAGATTAGAGGCTGAAGAAAAGCAACGCCTGACACAGTTTGAATCTGAGAACCTAGCCAGACAACAAGTAATACAAGACAAACGTAGAAAGCTTGAACGGCTAGAAGAAGTGAAGAAGTTGAATGCTGCAAGAGCTCGAGTGAAGTTCTATGACCAAGTTGAAGGAAACTGTGAAACAATTGACTTACTCAGTGATGTTGAATCAGCAGGACAACCTCAAGTTCTCAGCGCTTCAAGTTCCCCATTCATTCCACAATCTCTACCAGTCAAAAGCCAAGTCCTCCATGCTTCAAGTTCTCCATTCATTTCTCAACCCCTGCCAGTTACAAGCCAAGCTTCTGGTCTCCAAGGACAGCCAGTACCTCAAGCTCAAGTGCAGAATAGCGCCAACTTGGTCAACGTGTTAGTAGAAGCTATAAGTGCCAACCGTCTTCCAACACCCGAGCCCGCACTATTCACTGGAGACCCTTTGAAATTCAAAGACTGACAACTGTCTTTCGAAACACTAATAGACAGGAAGAACATCCCGAAGAATGAAAAACTGTATTATCTGAGGAAGTACCTAGGTGGCGCAGCAAAGAAAGCCGTCGAAGGATTTTTCCTACTAGGTACGGGAGCAGCATATGACTCAGCATGGCAGTTGTTGGAAAAACGCTTTGGAGACCCATTCATAATTGGGAAGTCCTTCAGAGACAAGTTGAACACATGGCCAAGGATCAGCTCTAAAGATGATTGTGAGCTGAGAGAATTTGCAGACTTCCTCAAGAGCTGTGAGGCTGCAATGCCCTATATAAAAACATTGGAAGTTCTCAATGACTGCAATGAGGGTCAAAAAATCCTCCTGAAACTGCCAGATTGGCTGGTATCCAGATGGAACCGCAAAGTAATGGAAGTCAGACAAGCAAACATGGGTTACCCACCATTCAAAGTGTTTGTTGATTTCCTATCAAAGGAAGCAGATCTTGCTTGTGATCCTATATCTTCAATACAAGCACTCAAGAGTGTGGAAAGCAAGAAGACAAAACATCCACAAAGTCAAACCATTCAAGCAAAGACACTGTCCACAAACACAACACAAAACAGCATTCCATCATGCACATTTTGCAAAAGAACAGGACACGCTAGGGATCGACCGATATGGATTTTTCAGGGCCGATACCGATACCGATTATTAATAACCAAGCGAAACCGATAGCCGATATGTAGAACCGATATTTATTTGCAGTAATAAATGTAAAAAATGGCCGTAACACCAGAGTTTTTCACTTATAGTTCCTTATGTATTATTATATTTATTTATTTAGAGAAATGAAGTCATATTCGGAATCTCAGAACATTAAATGTACACTCTTGTGCTTAGAACTGTATGTCATATTACATAAATAAGAATAAGGCACTTGGCAATTGTAAATGCAAACAATAAAGGCTACTTTACACACGTGAGTTGTAGACGCGACGGTAAATTTATTGATTGAAAAAAACTCGACGTGTGCTCGCTGCTTGACTCATTGAAATGGCCCATCATTTCCCTGGACTTTACGAGTGACCGGCAAACAGACGAATATTTAACATCTATTCTGTGTGATCATAGTGTAGTGAGAGCATGAGCGCTGAGGGAGAGGCAACTGAAAACAAACAAGGACACGTTAGCGTGTGGTGTTAAACTTATAGGCTATAACCACCTCGGGTGTTGTTTATTGATAAACCGGGAGCCGCCCCACGGGCTGAGACACGTTAGGAGATTAATTATTCCCACAAAGTAATGATAACCGTAAGGGTCTCCTATTATTATTGTGCGTCTGGCCCCAGCTCTAAAGCGGTCGCAGCAATTATAATGTAGCGGTGGGCCATCATTAAATAGCCTACCCCGTGTTGAAGTTGTGAAAAGAGGTTTAAGAGCCAAACTGCAGGTTTTCCTCCCTTATACTTGCTGCAGCCTACCTATGTCATATTTTTATTTTATTAAGCAAGATTAAGACTTCAGGTCATCTTCACTTACATCTTTTTTTTTTTTTTGTCGTGAGTGATGCTAGTCCTATATAAGTCGTATGCTTGATGTGATTAGACAAGTAGGTTGGTGAAATGTCGACTCTGGGCCTGCATGTTATCACTGAATTGATCATAAGGTTGTGGTATTTTTTAAAACTTCATCCTAAAGGGCTTTGAAACTTCGACTGACACTGCCTTTCCTGCTGGCTCACCGGAGCAGTCCTCTTTTTCTCCTCCGTCTACTGCATGTAGAAGCTTCTGTGTTGATTGATTGGCTACTTGGCACAAGTGAGACAGCCAATCAGTGAGGGCTGTGGGCGGGACATTAGTACACAGCCAAGAGAGTGGTGACTTCAGGCAGAGACGGCTGCATCAGAGCCAAAGGAGCGCGTTTTAAAATACATTAATTAATTTTATCGGTTATCGGTGAAAAAAACGGCCGATGCCGATGATCGCAAAAATGCAGAATATCGGCCGATATTATCGGCCAGGCCGATAATTGGTCGATCCCTAGGACACGCCCTCGCTAAGTGTAGAAAGTTTGGTGAAAAGACAGTTCAAGAACGTGTCAAGTTTGTGCAAGCAGAGAAACTTTGCTTTGGATGTTTAAAAATTGGTCACCACTCAAGAAGATGCGACAACAAGAGCATATGTGAAAAGTGTCAGAAGAGACATCCGACATGTCTACATGATGACAAGTACAAAGAATATCAAAGGTCGATGCCTCCAAGAGGAGACGACAATTCAAAGGACAAGATGGAAACCAAGGAAGTAGCTGCAACAGCAACTACCAACACAGTCATAAAGGAAGGCCCAAGCACAAAAACCTCCTCAATCGTACCAGTCTGGGTCTCATCCATTAAACAGCCAAATCAGGAAGTCCTTGTCTACGCACTCCTAGACACACAAAGTGATACAACTTTCATCCTAGATGAAGTGGCTCAAGACCTCAATGCAAACAAAGAGAAAGCCAGTCTGCAGCTATCTACAATGTCTACAAGGTCAACAATAATATCCTGTCAGAAACTAACAAATCTACAAGTGAGAGGATATAATCTGAACAAAAGGATCCCATTGCCATTACTGTTCACACGAGAGTTCATTCCGGCAGACAGGTCCCACATTCCAACTTCTGAAACAGCTCTGAAATGGCCTCATCTGGAACAACGGGCAGACAAGATTCCTCCAGTGTTGGACTGTGAAGTGGGTCTTCTGATTGGTTATGATTGTCAACAAGCCCTTCTACCAAGAGAGATCCTGTCTGGGGAAGAGAATCAACCGTATGCACAGCGGACGGATCTTGGCTGGAGCATTGTCGGCTGCTCAAATCCAGCAAATGACTATGGTGATGCAATAGGAATCAGTCACAGAATCTTAGTGCGAGAAGTGACACCTGTTGTGCAGGCATCTGCCAAGCTAAAGAGAGAAGTGCACTTCGTGTGCAGAACTCAAGTCAAAGAGATCAGCCCAGTGGATATAATCAGAGCTCTGGAGTCTGATTTCACAGATCATACTGCGGACGATAACCCAGTCTCTTAGGAAGACCTTCTTTTCATGTCAAAGGTGAAAGAAGGCATAAGGCAAAAGGAAGATGGACACTATGAACTCCAACTTCCCTTCAAGACAGACACGCCCAATCTCCCAGACAATAAACAATGTGCAATCCACAGACTCGCCTCATTAGAGCGACGACTAAGGAGAAATGAGTAATATTACAAAGATTATGTCAATTTCATGAACGACATAATAATCCGAGGAGATGCTGAGAAAGTACCACAGCCTGAACTTGGTAACCAATCAGCATGGTACATTCCGCACCATGGAGTGTACCATCCCCACAAACCTGGGAAGATCCGTGTGGTTTTCGATTGTTCAGCAAGCTATCAAGAAACCTCCCTAAATGATCATCTCTTTACCGGACCAGACCTGACTAACACCTTAGTTGGAGTACTATGTCGATTCAGAAAGGGTCCAATAGCCATAATGTGCGACGTTGAAAGGATGTTTCACCAGTTTCACGTGGCAAAGGAACACCAAGATTACCTAAGGTTCCTCTGGTGGGACAAAGGCAACCTGGACTCTAAACCCTCAGTATACAGGATGAGGGTGCACCTGTTTGGTGCAGCTTCATCCCCTGGCTGCTCCAACTTTGCATTCAAACATCTTGCATCACAAGGTCATGGAAGATTCAGCAATGAGGCTATTAAGTTCATCCAGAGAAGCTTTTACGTCAACGATGGCTTGACAAGCGTAAAATCACCTGCTGAAGCCATACGTCTGGTAGAAGAGTCAAGAGCCTTGTGCAGAACAGGAAATCTTAGACTGCACGAGTTCGTTTCCAACGACAAAGATGTGGTTGCCGCAAAACCACCTGAAGAACGTGCCCAAACCAAGGATCTAGACATGGCTCTCGGAGAGCTTCACATTGAGCGTGCACTTGGAGGTGTGTTGAAGTAGATGAGCTCCAATTCAGGGTTGTAGTTAAGGAGAATCCACTGACAAGGAGAGGGGTTCTCTCAACCATCGCCTCCGTCTATGACCCGCTGGGGTTCGTGGCACCCTTCATACTCGTCTGCAAACAAATTCTCCAGGCCCTATGCAGAGATAAACTAAGTTGGGACAAAGATCTCCCTGAGCACATCTTGCTACAGTGGGAGTCGTGGCTTAGGGATCTGCCTCACTTGGCAGCCCTTAAGATTCCAAGAAACTACCTTCCACCAAACTTTGGTGAAGTCACGAGATATGAGCTTCACAGCTTCTCTGATGCAAGCCTCAATGGATATGGTGTATGCTCATATCTTCGAGCAACAAATGATTCAGGACAGGTCAATTGTTGTCTTGTTATCGGGAAGGCAAGGGTAGCCCCGACCAAACTAACGATCATCCCAAGACTTGAACTGTCGTCAGCTGTGACTTCACTCCGCAACGCTGATGTCATCAAAGCAGAGCTTGAGATTGAAGACCTGCAAGAGTATTACTGGACTGACTCTAAGGTGGTCCTTGGCTATGTGAACAATGACGCTAAGAGATTTCACACATTTGTAGCCAATCGGATCCAACGCATAAGATCGAGCACTAACCCTGAACAATGGAGACATGTCGGGTCTGAAAACAATCCAGCTGACTGTGCATCGAGAGGGTTGACTGCAATCCAGTTGAAAGAGTCCAACTGGTTGAAAGGACCCAACTTCCTTTGGCAGGAAAACCTGCCATGTGAAGAGAAAATGGTGGGAGAAGTTGAAACAACTGACCCTGAGCTTCGCAAAACCTATCCTCATGCAGTCAAGACAAAGGAAGTGAATTCCATGGTGCATCGCTTCGCCAAGTTTTCTGATTGGTCCAGGGTCATGAGAGCAATGGCCAGGCTCAAAAGATTTGTCAGAGAATTTAAGAGACTTCAACCAAGAACAAATGAAGCAACTAACCTTGAAGAAAGAAAGGATGCAGAAATCTTCATCATTAAGCTGGTGCGGGAAGATGCCCTCGCTGAAGAGATTCAGAAAATCCAGCTGCAGAAAGAACACACCCTGAATAATCGCAACAAGTTACATCAGTTGAACCCGTTCCTGGATAAGAACGGTGTCCTCAGGGTGGGATATCCCAGTCAGCCTTGCATCATGATGTAAAACACTCAGCAATACTTCCAAAGAAATCTCCTGTGTCAGCCTTGCTCGTCAAACACCACCATGAGCTTGTACATCACCAAGGTAGAGGCATGACTATGAACCAGCTTCGTGCAAATGGAATATGGATTTTGGGATGTGGAAACATGGTCTCCTCACACATTTACAAGTGTGTAAAATGCAGGAGATACCGAAGAACTACTGAGGTTCAACAATCTGCCTGAGGAGAGAACTGAAGCATCCCCTCCCTTCACATACTGTGGCCTCGATTGCTTTGGCCCCTTCATCGTAAAGGAGGGAAGAAGGGAATTAAAACGGTATGGATTGCTGTTTACCTGCTTGTGCTCCAGAGCAGTACATATAGAGACACTAGATGACTTGACGACAAGATGACTTGACGACAGACGTCTTAGGACATTCATAGCCATCAGAGGACCTGTTCGCATCCGAAGCATCCTAACTGTCATGCTCGATAAGTCCGCAAGCAGACTGGACACCACAACTTTGAGGACATTTCTTTATGAAACAATGGCTGTAATCAACAGCAGGCCAGTAAGTGTTGAACATCTTCATGACCCCACAGGCCCAGAACCCCTCACTCCGAATCATATATAAACCATGAAATCGTCGATTATCCTGCCACCTCCTGGACAGTTCTGCAAGGAAGACCTCTATCTGTCCAAAAGGTGGAGAAGAGTACAGTTCCTGGCCAATTAATTTTGGTAAAGATGGAAGAGAGAATACCTGCTAAGCCCTCCAGCAACGACAGAAATGGCAAAGACCAAAACGAAACTCACAAGTAAATGACATTGTGATCCTTCAAGATGACAACTCACCAAGAAATGGAAACTTGCCAGAGTCGTGGAAGCTCGCCCCAGTGTAGGTACGAAAGCTGAAACTTCTTATCACTGACACGACACTTGATAAAGGAAAAACACTTACCAGATCAGTTCATCTTGAAAGGCCCATTCACAAAGTAGTCACCTTAGTTGAGGCTAATTAAGCAGCACACATAAGTCATATGACATTCAAACTTCAAACTTGAAACATATTTTTCAGAGTTTTGTTTCAAGAGAAAATCCCACATTTCAAGTTAAGGAGTGATTTTGGTGGGAGTGTTGCATAAATCTGAGTTCATAAACTACATTTCACAATTTAAATAAGTTAATGAATAAATAATTAATTTGATGTGAATGTAAATTGATGTGATAAAATTCTCATGTGACAGATAAAAATGTTTTTAGTTCATTGTATTGTTCATGCTAGGAACTAATGTTTCCCAGTTGTGGTTCTACTACGGCGTAATTAGAGGGAGTCATGCAACGCAAAGTGTGCGTATGTCGCAAGGCGCCACGACTTCTTTTTTATTTGAGTTATGTCGATGTCTGAAGCTGAAGGAAGACAATTAACAGACTTTTCAAGAGACTTTCTTTCTTTAACCTCTTTTCACAGCAAGTGGCCAACGAGGTATTTGTTGAACTTTTCCTTCTATGTCGGCGCTGTGCGTCTCATTTGTATTTTATTTCTTCTAAGTTAACATACCGCTGATGCGTTCTTGTTATGTTTATTCATACTAATACAGTTCTCACGGCGTGAGCAAGACGTGCTGGGATGAGAAGCAAGATATGTCTAAGCAATAAACGTCCGTCTTCAAAGAACGACCTGTGTCTGTCATGTTGTGAAGAGAGCTACATTTACACTGACATTAAAGCTGTGTATGGGGAAGATACTCTGCCCCAGAACATATCATTTAAAATGTACCTCTATTAAAAAAGCTATTACATTTCACATTACAGATTTTGTTGTGATTTGTTGCCTCCAGTTTCAGAGTGTAATCCCACTGTGTTAAATATGTTCAGCTGTACTCGTGTATTTGTTCTGATTACATTACTTATGATTAAAACTGTTAACCAGCACAGATCAATATTAAAGCATCACCCCTCAGGTGATGTGATCTGATGTCAGCATCCTTCTGATACACTTGTATAATAGACCGACTCTGTGTTTTGATTTCTCACACACCTTTGGGAGCAGTTATACCTGGAGGTGTTTTTCCAGTTGTTTCCCCTCCCCTTGTGTTTCTGTCTGAGCGGTGCCTGTATCTGCTGTCATTATAACTGCAGATGTGGATGGTTGAATAATTAGGACTTTATTCAAAGAAACAATTACGTTTGAGATACATCTTCTGATCCAAAAAACCTCCAATTCCTAATCCCTCTTCTCCCGGGCTAGCTTTTATACCCACAGACAAACAAACAAACATTCTGGGAATGCCCTGTTATGGAACATCTGTTATTGTCTTTCATAGCTGACTTTGCCATATCTGTCTTCATCAAATAAGGACACAAGACCTTCCACTCAGAGAGAGAACAACAGGTCAGCAAGAGCCTATCATTCACTCAGAGAGAGGTCATTGCAAGTTCTTTCAGAGATGCACTTCACATTCCAGTGTGCCATCAGGAGAGATCAATGAAATACTATGAAATGCTTGTAAGAAAATATACCACAGTGGAGCTGGAGGCTGCTGTTGGCCTCAAAGCGAGCATACAATATTTTTAGCTCACCTGCTGCAGACCGATCAGGACCTGACGAGGATCAGCCATAATTTGTAGGCTACAGCGCGTGAGTTTATGTCAGTCCAGATGGTTTTCTGCTTGTGGAATGATTTAACTGTTGTCTTTTGTACAGTTGCTTGACAAAACTGCAATTCAAAGCGTATATGCTCCTTCATCTTGTCACAGTATTACCATTATTATAGAGGGTTGCGTCACAGAGACTTTTTAAGAGCTACACAAAGAAACATAAATACCATTCCCACAGCAGAACAAACACACTTTCACACAGATGTAGCATGGGAGCCAATTTCTGTTTGACAAGTGAAGCTTTCACACTGTAAATCATTTCAGTGTCATGTCAGATCATTTCCTGTTCCCTCTTCTACTCACTCAGCAGGTCACATATTGTGTTTTCTGGATCAAACTAGTTTTGTCAGTTGGTTCAATCAGCTCCTCCACAGTTACACTGAGTATTTAGTATGTGGTAATATTTACAACAAGCTCAGCTGGATGTATGAGTTTGTGGTGTAACTCATTATATTTTGGTGATGCAGAAATCTTTGTTCAACAATCACATGTATGTACATTTAACCTGTCCAGGTGTGACCTCACAAACAGCTGGAAGGGAATTAAAACAGACAACAGAACAGACAGTCTGTGGAGCTACACTACAGGCCTCGTCTGTTCATGTTGTCACCTCAGCTGGAAAGTATCTACAAACTATGACTGAACGATGTGATGAAAAAAAACAAACAATCATCTCCTCTAATGACAGTTATTGTCCCAAAAGGCTTCATCAGTTATGAAACAACTTTAAAATCAAACGATCGACGTGGAAGAATCATCAAACTGTCACATGAAACATGTCGTATTATCAGAAGTGTGTTTGTATGTCGTTTGTTTCAACATCAAAATCAGTCCAGTTTGACATTTTCCAACTTTTATTCAAAGCTTTGGATAGAAATGATGATTGCATCATCAGTATACAACATTAATGTACTTTCAGCTGCATATTTTAGAGTCAACAACAGTATACAGTTCAGTGTAGAACTCCAGCTGACAGACTCTGGTTTAACACCGTATAAAAAATGAAAATTAAAAACATGAAGTCACAGAAAATATTCACATTCATTTACAGCACGAGAGCAGTTTATGTTTCTTCAACGTCCATGTCTAACTACAAGCAGCATGATAATATTTGGTAAGTATATATGCAGCACTTCTGCCTCTCATTTTATTTTAATTATGCTTATCCTGTGTTTCTGACTCATTATTAATCACATTACTTTCTATGTACTTCAGTCTTATTCATCAACAGCATAACGTCCTCAACAAGAGTCCAGTGGTTTTATTATAACTTGACTTTATGCTCTCTGATATTAAATGAAATGCTGACGGAGGAACAATAAAAATAAAACAATCAGAATAAACAGAAGTTAAAAATAATAAATTATATTAAAAATAATAAGATCAATACAGAACAGAGTTCAAGAAGTCGTCATTGTCCTCAACAACATGAATTAAGTGGATTGTTTTTTCTCTTAAAGCTGCTTAACAGATTTCAACACAAACTATTAAAATGAATTCAGTTCTCACTTGATGGAATGATTCATTAATAATCAGCTCTGTCAGCATTACATCCATTATTGATATGTGAATACAAAGAGTGCTTTCTTAGAGACAGTTGATGGCACTAATCCTCCGATAGGATTCCATGAAACCATGTGACAAACAACCTTCACACTGAATTTAACTTCAAACATAAAACCAAACTACCTGAAATAAGTGAGGACCAGCCAAAATGTGCTCACCATCACACAGTTTGGGCTAAAACTCAAGTTGGTTCTCACAAAATGTAACTGACACAGCACACACTAGGGATGTAACGATATGGAAAATTTGACATCTCGATTATAGTGACCAAATTATTATGGTTAATTATATTATCACAATATTCTTAATTGCTGTACAAATGTCCAAAAAACACATACGGAGATGGGCCAGTACATTTGAAGTGTTACTGCCTTTCGCAGCAACTTTTTTCTTGCATGCTCTGCAGACAGGATAATTGTCCTCCACCAGCTGTCCCTCTGCATTCTTAAGAAACCCAAAATACGCCCAGACCTCGGATTTTGTCCTTTTAGTGGGGTGGAAAATGTCCTGCGTGCTGCCAGCGCTTTCCGCCATTCTGTCATTCTTGATGCCTACGTTACAAGCTACGCATTCAACGCCTTCATTGCGAGTCTGTTGCGAGACTTGGATGAGGCTGTTATTACATATCCCGATAATCTACCGAGATAACGAGATTAATTTAAACATAAACATAAATTTTTAGTGCATAAAATTTCACCAAGATTTACTGTAATACCGGTAACCGGTACATCCCTAGCACACACACACATGCAGCCAACTTCAGAGCACACGAAAAGCTGGTTCAGTTTCTTGATCAGGTTGTTTCTCGCCTGCAGGAAACAAAACAAAATGTATTCAAGACAGTCCAAACTTGTTGATCCTAATCTGAGTGTAAATACCAACAGAACGCTTCATGAGAAGATAAAACTACTGTCAAGACTCTAAACATGAGAAACATGGAAAGAATTTGTTGTCTGCTCATCATGAATATGTTCATACAAGACATGATTTAAACTTACCATTGTTAGGATTCTATCTGGTGCAACGCTTGTAGAGCACGACTCCAACAACAACAACAAAAAGAGTGATGAAAACTGCAACAACAGCAACAACAACATATCCAGTGAAGTTTGGCTCTGAAACAGAAGAGACAAAGTTCATGTCACACTCTGAATGTAAGTGCAGATCATACAGAGCAGACTGAACATCAGAGCTGACACAAAGAAGAACTAAAGGTGTTCCTGCTCCTGAAATCTGAACTTGTTTGCAGATAAAAACAGCACTGGGATGAATCTCAGCAGGAACAGTGATGTTAGCTCTGATCTTACAGACACTTTCCTCCTGCTCGGCTGCACAGCTGAGAGCTTTGGTTGTGGTTTTGGTCGCAGTAGTGAGGAGGGTGATGTTGTAATATTGTACTTTTTACTCCACAAGTTACTTAAATTACATGTAGTGAAATTTTTTGATTTATCCGCAAAGGGGAGTGAGCTATCTTTGTGTTTACTCATTACAGGTGGGCATCAGGTGTTTTAATTAACACCAAATCACATATGAAGTGACTGAAACTACTAACGGATGTATTTCAAGTGTGTGTGTGTTGTTGCCATGACGATCCTCAGGATCAGGTTGTCATAGTTACTGAATCAGACTACAGATTAACTGAACTGGGTTTCATCATTTAATCTTAAGGAATGTCAGAGTAGAGCCCGGTGATGTGTTAACTGGTTACAACTTACAATAAATAAGTTTTAAGGTGCTGAGTGAAATATTAAATTAAGCTGCTAATACTTTGTAAATGTTCAGCAGGTTTTTTTGACTTTGTTTAATATGATGTAACTGAAGTGGAGTACGTGAGTCTTTGTTCCAATCTGCATCGCTCTGACCTCATTTGATTTGAGTTCAATCTCAACACATTCAAATGTTTGAAAACAAGTAACACATGAATAATTTAAATTATTGAAGCTTAAAATACCACTCACTATTAAAGTGCACGTAGATCTGAGCAGAAATCCTATGCTTGATGTTCCTCTGCGTGGCTACACAGCAGAAGCGGTCAGTCTTGGTCACAGTCGTGTTGAGAATAATGTATACACGATCGCTTCCTGAGACCTGTCGCTCCTCAGCAAGGATGTTTTGAGTGCTGTCCTGCCACTTTACTTCAAGGTCTGGAATACCATGAGCTTTACACTGCAGCAGAGCCCAGTCATCTGTTTGATGAAGTATTGTGACAGACGGCTCTGGAGCTGCACCTGTGAATAAAATATACAGTTGATAAGAAAACGCCTCAGTTCCATATTCCAGCACTGTTTGACAGGACATGATATTTCAAACATTTTAACTTCTTCTAATTTGACTCACATTCTGACTCATATCATGGCAGACACACACATACAGTCAATTTATTATCTAATTGTTGAGATTAAATATAAAAATTCTGTTATACAATCTGATGTGTCATTGGAAATATTTTAATTATGGTGCTTAAATGCAAAATATATCAGAAAATTTGGTTATATTTCTACATTTGTACCAAAGAAAAGTTTATAAAAGTTTTCACTGGATGTTTTATTTATTATATTTTATTTTCAATGAGTACAGACTAAATATTAGTAACACCAAATATTAACAGAGTCTTTTCATTAACATTTATATAAAGTATTTATGTTGGAGTATAAACGTCTCCACCTTCAAGTGATGAGGAGCCAATTACAGACATTTTAATGACAGGTGTGACGTCATCAGAATCAGGACTCACCTGGGATGTTTTCACCTGTTCTGTCTTTTAATGTTTTAAAGCGCGCAGGATGCACGCGACCCGACATTTCCATGTAAAGACTCATAAATACATAAAGTGTGTATTTTCATGTTGCCTCTAAACGTCCATACACACATATTGTACCTCGTTTGAAAGATTACAAGTTCGTTTTTTCAACGGAATAAAGAATCTAAATGAAGGATTTACGACACTCCAACTGTAGCGTCTTACTTTACGGCAGTAAACAAGTTAGCATCTTCGTGTCTCTCCTGTGTGTCCGCAGTTCAAATGTATTTATAGGTGGAAAAACAGACATTTATAGACGAACATGGGCTCGTTTTAAACACTAAAGTCCACCGGTTCAATCCAGTTCGGACAAATTCGAGCGGAAGTCAAAATAACGGGAATAAAAGTCGATTGTGTCTCTCGTTCATTTTTCGCGCCGCTCGTCAAACTTCCGAAACAACGTCATTTAGATGAATTTTAAAATATTAACGTCAAATTTGACCAACCGTGTTCAGTATCTGTGAAATCGGTAAACTCCGAGGAACAAAACAAACCAATCCGCATCTTTCTACGACCTAAAGTGACGAACCGACCAGACTTTTAACTCCGTCAGCCAATCAGAGGACAGCATCTCCACGCGAACTGCGCTTGAGTTTGATTGACAGCTACTTTCATCCAATGAGAAGTCAGCACCGTGAAAACACTCTGAGCTTGTAGCCAATTAAATCACCTGCCTGACCATATATGGAAGTTAACTTTGTCTGACTTCCTGTGGTAGTGGGACACTCACATAACAATAAAAACTTTATTTATATGTTTATAGAGACATGATTCAATGATAATAAATATGTAAATCTGTACTTAAATATTAAAATCATCTTTTTTAGTCAGATTTGACACTTGTGGACATTTTTTCAGGATCATAAAGGGATTTATTATCATCATTTGGTAACTTTGGAGAAGTTTTAGAGAGCTCTGTGGACACCTGCTGGAGATAATCTGTACTGCACTTTCTAAAATATCTCAGAGCCACTTCTGTCTGTCAACCTCAAATTTGGTCCAGACTTTATAGACAAGCTGAGGGAGAGATCCTGTGAATTTCAGCCTGACAGCCTGTTTTATGACTGATTCACTGTGTTTGAAACATGAAGGGAAACAAAAAAAGACAATAAAACTTCCATTTTTTTCTATTTAATCATTCACCAATTGAACTCTTTCAGAGCCTTAATTAAGATCAACACACCTGATGAAACCTCAGAGTGTTTGCTTTACACTGATGCAGTGGACATGTGTCAGCTCCTCATGTTTGTGCTATTATACAGTTTTAGAATAGTTTTAGAACAGTTTTACAATATTAAGAGACTGAAATACACGTAATCAAAATGAACCACAAGAGGTTAACTCACCACCTAAAAAGGAAAAACAAAACATGTCAGAGTTCTTGTAAAATATCAACTTGACAGACGTGTAAAACTGTAGAAAAAATCTGAGAGTGCACATTCAGATGAGCGGACATCTTAAAGTGTTTGATGAAAGCACTCACCCACAAAAAGCTTAACGTGAACAGGCTGACTAGAGTCAAGACTTGGAGTTTCACAGGTGTAGTCTCCGCTGTCAGCCACCTTTGTATTCCTGATCTTTAAGGAGGCGTTGCCGTGTTTCAGTTCATCTTTAAAATGTGAGAAACGATCGTCAAGCAGCTTCGGGTTGCTTTGATCAATGCCTCCATTATACACTAACACCTTCTGGCCGTCTTTCTTCCACTCCAACAGCTCTCCTACAATGTCGACGCCAAAGGAACAGGGTAAAATAACATCACTGCCTTCTTCCACTTTCACGACCACTGAAAGATAAAAACATGTATTAATCAGTATGTTTACATGCAGAGTCATTCAGTGAAGACAGACACATGGAAGTTTGTTGTTTTAACACGTTTTAAACATATCACATCATCAATCATAGATTTGATATTGACAAAGGAGATGAAGGATGTCCCAGTCTGGGAGGCTGCCCAAGATTACTTACATCCTCACAGCTAAACAGATGGGCTCTGTGAAATGGTGAAATGATGAATGATGAGGCTAAATTAGGGGGTTCTGTGTGTTTTCTCAGGTTGACATGGTTGCACGGCGAGCTGCAATAGTAAGTGGCATAACTTGAAACCATCATCAAGCCATAGTCCAGTTTG
This sequence comes from Argyrosomus regius, assembly GCA_946959425.1. Lineage (NCBI taxonomy): Eukaryota > Metazoa > Chordata > Actinopteri > Sciaenidae > Argyrosomus > Argyrosomus regius. Next base: position 29,641,165 of record OX336885.1, on the reverse strand, counting down.
CCAACAAACAAAGCAACTACTTCCTGTCTGAGAGTCTACAGCCATTCTAGCAATACTCTACTATGCTAACATCAACATGCTAACTTGCTAACATGCTCACAATCACTGCAGTCATACCTGTGTTTGTTTTGGACATGACTGTTCCAATCCATAATCCACATCAAACCAGCCCAGATGTTCTTGTTCTACCTGTTTCATTGAGGATACGTTGGGGACTTATTTATGTGAACTAGAGATAACCCAGAATGCATTTACTTTCAACCAGTGACAATGGCTGCAGTGTGATCCTTAAGAGCAAAGGTGCTTTGTCAAACTATGTTCACTGGAAGTGTTTTAGCTCCTGACAGACTCACATTATTACAAGTGTAAAAATATTCTGGCTCCTCGTGCTGTTTCTCTGATGTCTGACCTTCTCCTCATTTGTCTTTGCCTTAGTAAGAAGTAATCACCTGAGTTCATGTTCAGGTCAGGTGGTCATAAATGATGTTTGATAACATGTTCACATTAACAACTGTATGAGCTGATAAAATGTCAGTGTTGTGCATTCAGCTTGTTTCACTTCCTGTAAGTTACGCAGGTTTAACACCCACTGTTCTGCAGCAATGAAGCCAAACACAGGAAACATCACAACATCCGTTTGTATGACAGCTGTCACCATCTATCAGACCAGGAGCCTCACTCTTCTTCCTCTTACAGCCTCTGTTTGAGTGGCATCTCTCCAATCCACCTGCCCTTATATGGAGTGTAGGGGGCGTTTCCTATGCTAATAACAAATGTATGATCTATGAGTGATGGATTATTGGATGGTTTATCAGTCATGAGAGTCACAGTTGGTGAAACTCGGTAAGGTGTCATGAAGAATTTCTCGGAAATAGTGCAGCGACTGCAGGATGTAGATCACACACACAGACGCACACACACATCTGCAATAGTAACGACACAACATCATATAGTATATATTATATAAACCAGCTCGAGGTGTGACAGCTCCTGACTGAATCAATCATCGGGCTGTAATCGATCAGCAGGATGCTGTAATCAATGAATCAGTATTGATCTGTGCTAATTATTAGGATGCATCACACTGTGCTGATGATCTTCATGTGACAGTTGCAGGTGTTATCTATCTGTCTAACCTGTTTCCAGAGCCCTGCACACATTTGAAATCAATCAAACTACAGTTCAGTTCAGTGTGATGATCAGTTTACTGACCGGGTTGATCAGCGGACGTTGTTCCAGACCAGCTCAGGAGACAGAGACACACGAGAGGAAGAAGCTCCATCTGTGAAGAAGTCATCTGAGGATTCAACATCAGCACACTTCTTAGAGGGCAAGAGAGCAAACCGAACACACTCCCGACACACACACACTGCTCTGTCACACACTGTGTCGGTTTGCACAGTTTATGCAAGGTGCAACCACAGCATCACTTCCGGTACTGATCCTTCAAATTAAAGGCATCATCTCCACATACATTAACTATGACTCATCAATTCTGCAGAAAAACATCATCAAATTACTGACTTACTTCATCTTTACACTGACATTAAAGCTGTGTATGGGGAAGATACACTGCCCCAGAACATATCATTTAAAATGTACCTCTATTAAAAAAGCAATTACATTTCACATTACAGACTTTGTTCTGATTTGTCTCCTCCAGTTTCAGAGTGTAATCCCACTGTGTTAAATATGTTCAGCTGTACTCGTGTATTTGTTCTGATTACATTACTTATGATTAAAACTGTTAACCAGCACAGATCAATATTAAAGCATCACCCCTCAGGTGATGTGATCTGATGTCAGCATCCTTCTGATACACTTGTATAATAGACCGACTCAGTGTTTTGATTTCTCACACACCTTTGGGAGCAGTTATACCTGGAGGTGTTTTTCCAGTTGTTTCCCCTCCCCTTGTGTTTCTGTCTGAGCGGTGCCTGTATCTGCTGTCATTATAACTGCAGATGTGGATGGTTGAATAATTAGGACTTTATTCAAAGAAACAATTACGTTTGAGATACATCTTCTGATCCAAAAAACCTCCAATTCCTAATCCCTCTTCTCCCGGGCTAGCTTTTATACCCACAGACAAACAAACAAACATTCTGGGAATGCCCTGTTATGGAACATCTGTTATTGTCTTTCATAGCTGACTTTGCCATATCTGTCTTCATCAAATAAGGACACAAGACCTTCCACTCAGAGAGAGAACAACAGGTCAGCAAGAGCCTATCATTCACTCAGAGAGAGGTCATTGCAAGTTCTTTCAGAGATGCACTTCACATTCCAGTGTGCCATCAGGAGAGATCAATGAAATACTATGAAATGCTTGTAAGAAAATATACCACAGTGGAGCTGGAGGCTGCTGTTGGCCTCAAAGCGAGCATACAATATTTTTAGCTCACCTGCTGCAGACCGATCAGGACCTGACGAGGATCAGCCATAATTTGTAGGCTACAGCGCGTGAGTTTATGTCAGTCCAGATGGTTTTCTGCTTGTGGAATGATTTAACTGTTGTCTTTTGTACAGTTGCTTGACAAAACTGCAATTCAAAGTGTATATGCTCCTTCATCTTGTTACATTATTACCATTATTATAGAGGGTTGCTACACAGAGACTTTTTAAGAGCTACACAAAGAAACATAAATACCATTCAAACAGCAGAACAAACACACTTTCACACAGATGTAGCATGGGAGCCAATTTCTGTTTGACAAGTGAAGCTTTCACACTATAAATCATTTCAGTGTCATGTCAGATCATTTCCTGTTTCCTCTTCTACTCACTCAGCAGGTCACATGTTGTGTTTTCTGGATCAAACTAGTTTTGTCAGTTGGTTCAATCAGCTCCTCCACAGTTACACTGAGTCCAGTTTGACATTTTTCAACTTTTATTCAAAGCTTTGGATAGAAATGATGATTGCATCATCAGTATACAACATTAATGTACTTTCAGCTGCATATTTTAGAGTCAACAACAGTATACAGTTCAGTGTAGAACTCTAGCTGACAGACTCTGGTTTAACACCTTATAAACAATGAAAATTAAAAACATGAAGTCACAGAAAATATTCACATTCATTTACAGCATGAGAGCAGTTTATGTTTCTTCAACGTCCATGTCTAACTACAAGCAGCATATTTGGTAAATGCAAAGTATATATGCAGCATTTCTGCCTCTCACATTATTTTAATTATGTTTATCCTGTGTTTCTGACTCATTAATAATCACATTAGTTTCTATGTACTTCAGTCTTATTCATCGACAGCATAACGTCCTCAACAAGAGTCCAGTGGTTTTATTATAACTTGACTTTATGCTCTCTGATATGATGAAATGAATCTATGCTAACATTGTCATTGTCCTCAACAACATGAATTAAGTGGATTGTTTTTTCTCTTAAAGCTGCTCAACAGATTTCAACACAAACTATTAAAATGAATTCAATTCTCACTTGATGGAATGATTAATTAATAATCAGCTCTGTCAGCATTAAACAGTAAAACTGCTTTTGTCCTGTTTGGGTTCATTTTAAAGACGAGTTCATACAACATGTTGGCCGACCACGTCTGAAGACAAAAGTCTAGTTTAGATGTTCAGAACAGACAGACTGTCAGGTGGAGTGAAAAGACAGAAAATAGTTCAATGAAACGTAACAGAATGTGGATTTACATCCATTATTGATATGAGAATACAAAGAGTGCTTTCTTAGCGATAAACAGTTGATGGCACTAATTCTCTGATAGGATCCCATGAAACCATGTGACAAACAACCTTCACACCGAATTTAACTTCAAACATAAAACCAAACTACCTGAAATAAGTGAGGACCAGCCAAAATGTGCTCACCATCACACAGTTTGGTCTAAAGCTCAACTTCACAGCACATGTGAAGCTGGTCAAATTTCTGGACCAGGTGGATTCCCAGAGTGATGTTGATGAATTGAATTTCCTCCTGCTTGGCCGCACAGCTGATCAGTTTTGAGGTGGCCAGTGTTGGATTGTCCTTTTGAGTCATCATTCAAGTCATCACTGCCCTCCACCTTCACTTCCAGCTGTTTACACGCAACATCTGCTGAACTGCTGCAGTTCCTGAGATCTGCAGATGATAGTTTCAAAGTATCTGTTTTGTTGTGGACTGTACATTATGGATATTGATACATTATTTAAACTCACCTTTAATAAGCGTTTGTTGCAGTGTCTGCACATCGACATCGATATTTTACACCCAAAAAAATTACAACAAGAAGAATAATTCCAATGATTCCAACAAGAACTCCAATGATCAGTTTGTTAGATGATTCCTCTGAAACACAGTAATGTCAGTTTATTTATTTAGCACATTTAAAACAACCACAGTTGACCAAAATGCTGAACAAGATTAAATAATAAATAGATTAAAATAAAATTAAATAAATAAGATTTTAAGAAAACAAGAAAATAAACCAATTACAGAACAACAGAAGATGAAGTCAAGTTGTCAAGTTCAACTTATATTGAATGCCAATGAGAAGAAATTAGGTTTTAGCAGCAACTTAAAAGTTTCTAGCTTCTGAGCAGTTCTTATGTAAATAGGTAAACAGTTTCACAGATTAATGGCAGCCACCAAAGGCTTGATGACCTCCATTTTTGTGCCGAGATCTAGGAACATCCAATCGATCGATTGATCTCAGTGCTCTAGCTCAGTGTTCTTCAACCCTGCTCCTCGGGGACCCCTGCCCTGCATGTTTTAGATGTTTCCTCCTCCACCACACCTGATTCAAATGATCAGCTCGTCCTCAAGCTCTGCAGTGGCCTGATAACGAGCCACTCATTTGAATCAGGTGTGTTTGAGCAGGAAACATCTAAAACATGCAGGGCAGTGGTCCCCGAGGAGCAGGGTTGAAGAACACTGCTCTAGCTGGAGTACGATTGTGCAAGAGTCTGCTAGATAAGCTGTCACTAGTCTATTAAAAAACCTTAAAAACAAGCTATACAATCTTAAAACTCATCCTGAACTGGACAGGAAGCCAGTGGAGGGAAACCATCACTGGGGTTATGTGGTCATGCTTTCTTTTTCCAGTCAGGGGCAAGAGTACTATACATCCTAGGATAAAATCAAACAGCTACAACAAGAAAGGATTGTAGTAAGTAATGTAGTAATTTGCTTGACTGTCGTTAGTTTAAGTTTACATTTTAAAAATAAAATATAGAAATAAAACCAAAACTACTTAATTAATTAATATAATTGTAATAATATTAAGAACAAGAGGATTATAGGTAAACTTTCCAATAGAGTAAGGTGTATGATCACTTAGATTATTGTTATGGAGCAGAAACCAGGGTGCAAACATCTTCTATTGTAAAATTATTCACGATTAGTGGTTGTAGGAGCCAGTCTTCATTTGTTTTGTGCAAAGTACCTTATTTTGACCACAAGGGCGTAGTATACTTCTGTTTCTGTTTAATTGGTAACCACCCAGCACCACCAATAAGGTGGAAATCAGTGTGAGTTGAATGGTGGTGGGGAGCACAACAGTTCTTACCGACAGCTGAAAGCCAGTTTATGTTAAGCTCCATTCAAACATTCAAACATGTCAATGAGGGTAGACTAAATATTAGTAACATTCTTAAAGCTTCTTGATAGTTCAACATTTACATGGAACATTAATATTGGAACATAAACATCTCCACTGTGAAGTGAAGAGTAGTCAATCACAGACACATCACAGGATGTTACTGCATATTTTTGTCTCATCTATTTTTTTAAGACATCATCTAAAATACAAAACATGTCAGAGTTCTTGTAAAATATCAACTTGACAGACGTGTAAAATGTGCATATGTGTTTAACGAAAGCACTCACCACCAACAACAACAAGCTTAATGTGGAATGTTGGACTTGGCTGAAGATTTGGAAATTCACAGGTGTAGTCTCCGCTGTCAGCCACCTTCGTGTTTGTGATCTTTATGGAGGCGTTACCGTGTTTCAGTTCATGTTGAAAATGTGAGACGCGACCTTTGAACTGCACATCTTGACTTGGAATGCTCTTCTTGTATTCATCGCCTGCAGCATACATGAACACCTCCGTTTGTCCATCCTTCTTCCAGTGAAACATCTGTGACTCCATATTGAAGTTTGGGGAACAGGGTAAAATAACATCACCGCCTTCTTTCACGACCACGATCCCTGAAAGATAAAAACATGTATTAATCAGTATGTTTACATGCAGAGTCATTCAGTGAAGACAGACACATGGAAGTTTGTTGTTTTAACACGTCAACTTATGATAGAACAACTAACTTTTCTTGTTTTGGAAGAAGCATACAGATTGTATGTTTGCATGGTGTCAAATTAAAGATCTATTGTACAGAGTTGCTGCACACAAAATCAAATTTAAGACTTTAAACTTTTTAAGAACTTAAAAGAAAAATGAAAACCATTTCTACACACAAACACTACAGGCCTCGTCTGTTCATGTTGTCACCTCAGCTGGAAAGTATCCACAAACTATGATTAATGATTCATGATTAGTGGTGATGATCATTTTAGTACCACGATTTCCATTTTCACTGAAAGAATCATTAAATGATGATGTGACAAACAGGTTTTCATAGTCGTGTCTAATCATAGTTGTACAGTCATATCACACATAAAGAAAATGATGAATGATGTACATGCTCCTAAAAGGTGAATTCAGACTGAACACTAAAGTTCATGTTGGCCTCACTTTGTTCCAGTGAGTTTGACTGCTCGAGTCTTTTTACAGTGAATGTTTGTTCAGCACAAACATGAACTCCACTTCTTGTTGTTATTTCCATCCAGACCACACTCACCTTCTTATCTCTGTACATGAGACAGTCTTTATTCCAATCTGCACCGCTCTGAGCTCATTCACTTTGAGTTAGTATGAACACATTCAAATGTTTGAAAACTGATAACACAATAATTTAAATTATTTGAAGATTAAAATACCACTCACCAGGCAAGTGCACGAAGATCTGAGAAGAAATCCTATGGCTGAGTTTCTCCTGTGTGGCTACACAGGAGAACTTGTCAGTCTTGGTCACAGTCGTCTTGAGAGTAATGTACTTACGGCCTCCTCTTTCTGTGACCTGTGGCTTCTCAGCAGGAAGGATGTTTCCATCACTGTGCTGCCACGTTAGTTCAGGTTCTGGAACACCATGAGCTTCACACTGCAGCAGAGCTGAGTTCTCTGTTTGATGAAGTATTGTGACAAATGGCTTTGGAGCTGCACCTGTGAATAAAATATAAACAACAGATGATGAAGGACAATTACATCATTAAAAATGTAATATTGAGATGTTTCCTCTGCTTGTATATCTGGTTTACAGTGTGAAGAGAAAACGCCTCAGTTCCATATTCCAGCACTGTTTGACAGGACATGATATTTCAAACATTTTAACTTCTTCTAATTTGACTCACATTCTGACTCATATCATGGCAGACACACACATACAGTCAATTTATGATCAAATTGTTGAGATTAAATGTAAAAAATGTGTTATAAAAGTCGATGTGCCACTGAGTCTCAAAAAGAAAATGAATCATAAAATGTTAATATTCTGCCATGGTAGAAGGTTATAAAAGATTTTACTGTCTGTCTGTTTTTAGTTATTTTCTGTAGACTAAATATTAGTAACAATAAACATCAAGAAATTAGTCTGTTTTTATAAACACTAATATAGAGTATTTATGTTGGAGTATAAACGTCTCCACCTTCAAGTGATGAGGAGCCAATTACAGACATTTTAATGACAGGTGTGACGTCATCAAAATCAGGACTCACCTGGGATGTTTTCACCTGTTCTGTCTCTTAACTTTTTTTTTTTTTTTAATTTATTTTTTTTTTTTTTTTTTTAAAATTTTAAAATATTTTTTTTTTTTTTTTTTTTTTTTTAAAAAATTTACCCTCTTTTTTTTTTTTTGTTTTTTTTTTTTTTTCTTTTTGTGTGGTTTTATTATTTTTTTTTTGGGAATTTTTGTTTTTTTTTAACTTTAAATTTTTTTGGGAAAATTTTTTTTTTTTTTTTTTTTTTTTAAATTTTTTTTTTCATTTTAAAACTATTTTTTTTTTTTAAACCCCCAATTTTTTTTTTTTTTTTTTTTTTTTTTTTTTATTTTTTTTTTTTTTTTTTTTTTTTTTTTTTTTGATAAAAATTAAATTTTTTTTTTTTTTTTTTTTTTTTTTTTTTTTTTTTTTTTTTTTTTTTTTTTTTTTTTTTTTTTTTTTTGGGCGTGGTTTTTTTTTTTTTTTTAAATTTTTTTTTTTCCAAATTTTTTTTTATTTTTTTTTTCCCTCGGTTTTTTTTTTTTTTTTTTTTTTTTTTTTGAAAAATTTTTTTTTTTTTTTTTTTTTTATTTATTTTTTGCCTTTTTTTATAAAAAAAAATTTTATTAAAAAAAAGAAGTCACCACCTAAAAAGGAAAAACAAAACATGTCAGAGTTCTTGTAAAATATCAACTTGACAGACGTGTAAAACTGTAGAAAAAATCTGAGAGTGCACATTCAGATTTCATCGACTACAGACTGATGACATTTCATTGTGCAGAGTGACATAATGGACAATGTGTCACTAATATCAGGCATGGAATTTTCTATCCTTAGGTCACACGGATGCATGTACATAAACAGAAAACTGGCTCCAGACTAGAATGTGCTGGAGGAACATTCTCTTTGACTATTTTTGGGTGTACAGCATTTGTGGCGTCATCTGTAAGGGTTTAAAGTCTGACCACCAGCATGCGTTGGGCAGAATAGAGACCAACTCATATGCATACCTGATGGTATGTGAGAATGTCTCTAATTCTCCTTGATCAAGCTTCAATGAGGCTCCTGAACACCTTTTTCCCCCTCCTGACCTGGTGCCATTGATTTCAGCTATTTCTCCAGAACAATATTAGGCATGTTTGATACAGAGGGAATCAGTCCAGATGTGGCTGCAGCTCTGTGGGGTCGAGGCTCTGCCAGATGTTTATTCTGACTACTTGACTAAAGTCCATGTGGGACTCTTACAGTCACATCAGGAAATGAGCGGACATCTTTAAGTGTTTAATGAAAGCACTCACCAACAACAAGCTTAACGTGAACAGTTTGACTAGACTCAAGACGTGGAGTTTCACAGGTGTAGTCTCCGACGTCAGCCATCTTTGTATTCCTGATCTTTAAGGAGGCGTTGCCGTGTTTCAGTTCATCTTTAAAATGTGAGAAACGATCGTCAAGCAGATTCGGGTTGCTTCGATCAAGGCCTGCATCATACACTAACACCTTCTGGCCGTCTTTCTTCCACTCCAACAGCTCTCCTACAATGTCGACGCCAAAGGAACAGGGTAAAATAACATCACTGCCTTCTTCCACTTTCACGACCACTGAAAGATAAAAACATGTATTAATCAGTATGTTTACATGCAGAGTCATTCAGTGAAGACAGACACATGGAAGTTTGTTGTTTTAACACGTTTTAAACATATCACATCATCAATCATAGATTTGATATTGACAAAGGAGATGAAGGATGTCCCAGTATGGGAGGCTGCCCAAGATTACTTACATCCTCACAGCTAAACAGATGGGCTCTGTGAAATGGTGAAATCATGAATGATGAGGCTAAATTAGGGGGTTCTGTGTGTTTTCTCAGGTTGACATGGTTGCACGGCGAGCTGCAATAGTAAGTGGCATAACTTGAACCATCATCAAGCCATAGTCCAAGTCCAGTTTGCCAACAAATCATGCTTGATTTGAAAACAAAGAAAACTTTGGCAGCAACTACTTCCTGTCTGAGAGTCTACAGCCATTCTAGCAGTACTCGTACTATGCTAACATCAACATGCTAACATGCTCACAATCACTGCAGTCATACCTGTGTTTGTTTTGGACATGACTGTTCCAATCCATAATCCACATCAAACCAGCCCAGATGTTCTTGTTCTACCTGTTTCATTGAGGATACGTTGGGGACTTATTTATGTGAACTAGAGATAACCCAGAATGCATTTACTTTCAACCAGTGACAATGGCTGCAGTGTAATCCTTAAGAGCAAAGGTGCTTTGTCAAACTATGTTCACTGGAAGTGTTTTAGCTCCTGACAGACTCACATTATTACAAGTGTAAAAATATTCTGGCTCCTCGTGCTGTTTCTCTGATGTCTGACCTTCTCCTCATTTGTCTTTGCCTTAGTAAGAAGTAATCACCTGAGTTCATGTTCAGGTCAGGTGGTCATAAATGATGTTTGATAACATGTTCACATTAACAACTGTATGAGCTGATAAAATGTCAGTGTTGTGCATTCAGCTTGTTTCACTTCCTGCAAGTTACGCAGGTTTAACACCCACTGTTCTGCAGCAATGAAGCCAAACACAGGAAACATCACAACATCCGTTTGTATGACAGCTGTCACCATCTATCAGACCAGGAGCCTCACTCTTCTTCCTCTTACAGCCTCTGTTTGAGTGGCATCTCTCCAATCCTGCACGCAGCTCAAAACCTGCCCTTATATGGAGTGTAGGGGGCGTCTCCTATGCTAATAACAAATGTATGATCTATGAGTGATGGATTATTGGATGGTTTATCAGTCATGAGAGTCACAGGTGGTGAAACTCGGTAAGGTGTCATGAAGAATTTCTCGGAAATAGTGCAGCGACTGCAGGATGTAGATCACACACACGCACGCGCGCGCACACACGCATCTGCAATAGTAACGACACAACATCCTATAGTATATATTAAATGACCACCTGAAAAACATGAACTCAGGTGATTACTTCTTAGGAAGGCAAAGATAAAGAGAGGAGTGAGGAGAAGGTCAGACATCAGAGAAACAGTTCATTTGATTTGAGTCGACTAAATTCTGTTTATCAGAGTATCAGAGAGTCACAGCTCAGGAAGAGTTTCTCGGAAATAGAGGACCGTCTGCAGGATGTAGACACCACCCACGCACGCGCGCGCGCGCGCACACACACACCTGCAATAGTAATGACGTCACATCATATAGCATAAACCAGCTCGAGGTGTGGCAGCTCCTGACTGAATCAATCATCGGGCTGTAATCGATCAGCAGGATGCTGTAATCAATGAATCAGTATTGATCTGTGCTAATTATTAGGATGCATCACACTGTGCTGATGATCTTCATGTGACAGTTGCAGGTGTTATCTATCTGTCTAACCTGTTTCCAGAGCCCTGCACACATTTGAAATCAATCAAACTACAGTTCAGTTCAGTGTGATGATCAGTTTACTGACCGGGTTGATCAGCGGACGTTGTTCCAGACCAGCTCAGGAGACAGAGACACACGAGAGGAAGAAGCTCCATCTGTGAAGAAGTCATCTGAGGATTCAACATCAGCACACTTCTTAGAGGGCAAGAGAGCAAACCGAACACACTCCCGACACACACACTGTTCTGTCACACACTGTTTCGGTTTACACAATTTATGCAAGGTGCAACCACAGCATCACTTCCGGTACTGGTCCTTCAAATTAAAGGCATCATCTCCACATACTTTAACTATGACTCATCAATTCTGCAGAAAAACAAAAAAGCAATTACATTTCACATTACAGATTTTGTTGTGATTTGTTGCCTCCAGTTTCAGAGTGTAATCCCACTGTGTTAAATATGTTCAGCTGTACTCGTTGTTCTGATTACATTGCTTATCATTAAAAACTGTTAACCAGCACAGATCAATATTAAAGCATCACCCCTCAGGTGATGTGATCTGATGTCAGCCTCCTTCTGATACACTTGTATAATAGACCGACTCAGTGTTTTGATTTCTCACACACCTTTGGGAGCAGTTATACCTGGAGGTGTTTTTCCAGTTGTTTCCCCTCCCCTTCTGTTTCTGTCTGAGTGGTGCCTGTATCTGCTGTCATTATAACTGCAGATGTGGATGAATGCGTCCTGATAAAAACAGCCTTAATCCTTTGCCTGAAGCGACTCTTTCCCACACAATAAAACCTAAATTTTGCAACATATTACTGTTAGCCTGACTGATATTTCTTAAATACTATCAAACATGGGTGCGCCTTGACATGTCTGAGCCTGTTAGGGACATTTTAATAGTCATAGAAACACTAATTATATAGAACCAGTGTAGCATTTCCCATCAAACTTTCCTTTCAGTTACAGTATGACACAGATTTGACCCTTTTTTTAACCTGTATTTAAAAAAGAAAATGTAATAAAACATTTTAATTTGTATTAATATCTTAAAGCTTAGTAACAACAACAACATAAAACCAAACTAGAAAATTTCTAAATAAATGTTGAGTGTGCCTGACTCTGGCCCGGTCGCGCCCATACATTATTATTGACACTGCTCAGCAAGGACAGTATTAATACAACAAGCTGTGTTATCATTGCCTTTTGAATGGACTCTTATTTTGAAGGGACTCTTATTTTGAAAGACTTTTGTCTTGTCTGTGTGTGTGAGTTTCAGCCCAGCAACCAGCTCCCCTGCTGTCCACCAATCAGAGCAGAGCAATTACCCACAGCTGTGCTCTGTCTGTGTGTGAGTGACTGCTGAGAGACACAGAAAATCTCTAAATGAACCCCCTCCAACTAGTGGACACTAATGCCAAACGGTAGGTCGTATCAAAAAGCCCAAATGACCGTGAGCATCCTCATCTTGTCGACCATGTGAATGCCGAATTTCAGTGTGTAAAGTTAAAAAATGTGACCTGGGGAGAGAGAGAAAGAACAGGTGCCCCGTGCTCCTTTGGGAAATTTCTCCTCTCCAGTTTACATGGGAGTAGATGGGGCTGTCGGTGGGTGATCCTGGCGCATCAGTGCGTCTCCCGCCAAAAGTATAAGTCTGACAGCTTCAGCAGTGATATCGCTGCGTAGCCCACGAATTTTCCTACGTTTCTATGTATAAATTATTTCTGTAGAGTGACATTTGTGGCCACAAGAGCTGTTTGGAAATTTATTTTTTGACAAATGTTTCTCTCTCTCTCCACTCTAGCGATGATGTCACCCACTCTAGCTCTGGAACATTCTACCAATACACACCCATTGTAAATTTTGGCGTGGTTTTTGGTGATTTTTGGCAAAACCGTTTGGTGAAACTCTTAGAAAAGTCACAGCACACCATTCCCGGCCGAGCCGGTCGTTTTGATACCTTTTTGTGTATGTGCAACCAAAACTGCGAGAGGAGTAGCGTGCTGAAATTCCTGGAATATGTCAGAATAATAAGGCCACATTCAGACAGGGACAGGCAAACCGGCAACCGGTGTTGGGGGGGTGAGGGGAGCTAAGGTGGGTTGCTGTGGGCGTGTCTATACCTGCTGAATGTAACCGCTGTGAAACAATCAGGAAATAACGTTCTGATTAATGACAGCTTTATCGAGGCCGGCGCTCGCTCTCTGTGTTGTTACTCTATGTCTCTCTACCAAAGTGCTCTCTCTCTCTCTCTCTCTCTCTCTCTCTCTCTCTCTCTCTCTCTCTCATCGGACACAAATCAAATTAAACTTCTTCGTGTCATTATATTTTGCGGCGTAAATTGCGAGTCGGACTCAGATTTAGAAGCTGGTACATGAAATAAACAAAGTGAGAACACACACACAGGTAGATTATCAGAGTTTAGTCCGTGAATCCACCTGGATAGTCTCAGAGACATTTCAGGCTGTCTGTGGAGGTTTGACCGATCTGAGTGTCTGATTGGCGGCCGGAGCGTGACGTGGGGCTCCGTTTTCCCAAAAGTTGAATCTGGCTCAACTTCTCTCCCGGACGCCGGCGACGTTTTTTGCGGCAACACCTGCGTTGCGGGCTGCCGGTGCGGAAACACACGACCCCCACTGAAATGAATTGAAAAACGCCGCCGGTGTCCGGTTTGCCTGTCCCTGTCTGAACGTGGCCTAAGTATGAGGAATAGTGAATAGTGTGTCTTGCAGGCACACTCAATAAAGTTTAGGATGCGTCTGAGTTTTTGCAATGTTACAAAGCAGTCCTTGAAATTTGTTTTATGTGGACGTTAAAGGACAAGTGTACAGTTGCTTGACAAAAACTGCAATTCAAAGTGTATATGCTCCTTCATCTTTTCACAGTATTACCATTATTATAGAGGGTTGCTACACAGAGACTTTTTAAGAGCTACACAAAGAAACATAAATACCATTCAAACAGCAGAACAAACACACTTTCACACAGATGTAGCATGGGAGCCAATTTCTGTTTGACAAGTGAAGCTTTCACACTATAAATCATTTCAGTGTCATGTCAGATCATTTCCTGTTTCCTCTTCTACTCACTCAGCAGGTCACATATTGTGTTTTCTGGATCAAACTAGTTTTGTCAGTTGGTTCAATCAGCTCCTCCACAGTTACACTGAGTAATTAGTATGTGGTAATATTTACAACAAGCTCAGCTGGATGTATGAGTTTGTGGTGTAACTCATTATATTTTGGTGATGCAGAAATCTTTGTTCAACAATCACATGTATGTACATTTAACCTGTCCAGGTGTGACCTCACAAACAGCTGGAAGGGAATTAAAACAGACAACAGAACAGACAGTCTGTGGAGCTACACTACAGGCCTCGTCTGTTCATGTTGTCATCTCAACTGGAAAGTATCCACAAACTACGACTGAACGATGTGATGAAAAAAAATCAATCATCTCCTCTAATGACAGTTATTGTCCTAAAATTCAATTCAGTTCAGTTCAATTCAATTTTATTTATATAGCGCCATATCATAACAAAAGTTATCTCATGACACTTTTCATACAGAGCAGGTCTAGACCGTACTCTTCATAATATTATTTAGACACCAACAGTTCCACCATGAGCAAGCACTTGGCAACGGTGGCGAGGAAAAACTTCCTTTAAACAGGCAGAAACCTTGGGCAGACACATCAACTCTCTGTGATTTATTAGTTTCCTGATGGACAATAAAAGCTAAGTAAGTAAAAGTAAGTTAAACACTTAGCTAGTTAGCTCAGTCCAGCCCGGACTGAGGTGGAATTTAGTATTTACACTAGAGCTTTGGACCACAAGGAGGATGAGGTTTTCAGGCCTGCAGTGAGGTGGAGCCAACAGGTGAACGCTGATGGGAGCAGAGCCAGTGCGTTGTGCTGATGATGTTACTGCTCAGCAGCTTTTTGCAGATATGGAAGAGTCTATTAAACACAAGGGCTCCTAAAAAAAGCTCCTAACAAAGACAAACACGTACCAGTGAGTTGAGGAAACAACTGTGTGAAGTCTTTCTTTTAATGGAGCTCCATTAAAAAAAAGACACTATTCACTATTCCCCATACTTATTATTCTTACGTATTCCAGGAATATCGGTTGCACATACACAAAAAAGGTATAAAAACGACCGGCTCGGCCGGGAGTGGTGTGCTGTGACTTTTCTAAGCGTTTTGCCAAACGGTTTTGCCAAAAATCACCAAAAACCACGCCAACATTTACAATGGGTGTGTATTGGTAGAATGTTCCAGAGCTAGAGTGGGTGACATCATCGCTAGAGTGGAGAGAGAGAGAAACATTTGTCAAAAAATACATTTGCAAACGGCTCTCGTGGCCACAAATGTCACTCTACAGAAATAATTTATACATAGAAACGTAGGAAAATTCGTGGGCTACGCAGTGCCACAGCCCCTTTGGGTGTCTTTTAGGGCCTGTGCTGGGCACTCTGGTGTGTCTCTCTCTCTCTGCCTCTCTCTCCTCAGATCTTGAGCTGATTGGAGCACGGGGCTCTGATTAGTGCAACTCAGCACACCTGGCCAGTGTCCTGTGGGGTGGTGATTAAAGCCCTGTCTCTCTCATTTGGGTTCTCTCGCTCCCTGAGGACAGCAACGCATCTTGAAATTGTTGGCGTTACTCTTTCGTTATGTTTCGCATCATACAGCATCCTTGCAGCACATTTATCATTTACAACATCACTACACCACTGACAACTGACTGCCACACCCCACAGTTATTCTTTTGTTGCGCATTCAGTTCAGTTTTTGGATTACTGTAATAAATTAAATATCTTTGGTATCTTTTACGACTTATCTTTTATCGACTCTGTCCCACACAATCAAACCTAAATGTTGCAACACATTACCGTTAGCCTGACTGATATTTCTGAAATACTATCAAACATCGATGCGCCTTGACGTGTCTTAGCCTGTTAGGGACATTTCAGTCTAGACTCCTCTCTTACCTGATTCAGGGCACTATTGTCTGCAGAAGACTGCAGATGTGGGCACACCTTTACACAGGAAACAGAGTTAGGCAACCAGACCACAAATCTGTCATACACCAACTTGTAAATTAAATTCCTTCTGGTTCATTTTTTTATTTTAACATTGTTTGGCTCGGCTTCATTGAGAAATACCAAAACCAGAAAAGAACTTTCACTTTTGACCCGGCATTGCTCAACAGAGCGTTCCATGGAGGTTATACAGTAACAACCTGAATTGTTGGGAAATGATGCTGAACTATTTGTAATTGGATTAAACCGTTTCAGTTCAGATCGTGACAGGGCAGGTTCATCAGGACAAATATGCTGAAATGATGAAACTATGATGAACTAACTGTGGAAATGTCCACCAAAGTCATGTTAATATGGATGCAAAAACACACAAAATTATGTAATCAATACCAAAGATGGTAGATTCAGGATCTCATTACAGATTTTTTTTTTGCATGATAGATGTATCTACAACTGTGGCGTGGGAGAAAAGGATGAAGCTGAAAGAGAGAGAGAGCTCTCTATAAACAGGCTCTGTGCAGACTCATTGTGCGTTGGCAGAACGCCCGGAAGTGAGTGTGTGAAAAGTCAGAACCTGAATTGTGTTTCTGTAAAGCGGAAGTGTAATGGGTGCACATCCTCAAACCCAAGGGCAGGTGAAGGTCATCTGTCCTGTGTAAGCTGAATGAAATACTAAATTAAGCTGCTAATACTTTGTAAATGTTCAGCAGGTGTTTTTGACTGTTTGTTTAATATGATGTAACTGGAGTGGAGTATCTGAACTTCAGTCTGAATCATTTTCAGCATCATTCCAATCTGCACTGCAGCAGAGCCTCGTTCTTTGTTTGATAAAGTGTTATAGACGGCTTTGGAGCTGCACCTGTGAATAAAATATAAACAACAGATGATGAAGGACAATTACATCATTAAAAATGTAATATTGAGATGTTTCCTCTGCTTGTATATCTGGTTTACAGTGTGAAGAGAAAACGCCTCAGTTCCATATTCCAGCACTGTTTGACAGGACATGATATTTCAAACATTTTAACTTCTTCTAATTTGACTCACATTCTGACTCATATCATGGCAGACACACACATACAGTCAATTTATGTTGATTTTGTTGAGCTACAGTCTAAAAAAGTCAACGTGTCACTGGGTCTTAATTGTGTTAATAAGAAATATTTTAATGATGCTGCTCAAATGGAAAATTAATCATAAAATTAAAATACAAAATTTAATTCATTTAGAAAATTGAAATCAAATAAAATAAAAGGTTATGAAAGATTTCAGTGGCCGGATTTTTTGAAAACAACAATGTCTAATGTCAATGAGTGCACACTAAAAATTATTACCATGAACATTAAAAAGGGAGTTTTTTTTTTTCATGAGCCTCCCTCTGGTGAATATTTATGTAAAGTATTTATGTTGGAGTATAAATGTCTCCACCTTCAAGTGATGAGGAGCCAATTACAGACATTTTAATGACAGGTGTGACGTCATCAAAATCAGGACTCACCTGGGATGTTTTCACCTGTTCTGTCTTTTAAGTCACCACCTAAAAAGGAAAAACAAAACATGTCAGAGTTCTTGTAAAATATCAACTTGACAGACTTGACAATGTGTCACTAATATCAGGCATGTTTGATACAGAGGGAATCAGTCCAGATGTGGACGTTGATTAAAGTCCATGTGGGACTCTTAAAGCAGTCACATCAGTAAATGAGCGGACATCTTTAAGTGTTTAATGAAAGCACTCACCAACAACAAGCTTAACGTGGACTATTTTACTTGAAGGATTATGAGGAATATCACAGGTGTAGTCTCCGCTGTCAGCCACCTTTGTATTCCTGATCAATATGGAGGCGTTGCCGTGTTTCAGTTCATCTTTAAAATGTGAGACGCGACCTTTGAACTGCTCATCTTGACCCAGCAGACCGTTATTGTGATGAATGCCTGAATCATACACGAACACCTCCTTCTGGCCGTCTTTCTTCCACTCCAACAGCTCTTGTTCTATGTTGATGCCGAAAGAACAGCGTAAAATAACATCACTGCCTTCTTCTTTCACCACTCTCTCTGAAAGATTAAAAAATGATTAATCAGTATGTTCACATGTAGAGTCAGCCCTGGATTACTTACATCCTCACAGCTAAACAGGTGGGCTGTGTGAAATGGTGAAATCATGAATGATGAGGCTAAATTAGGGGGTTCTGTGTGTTTTCTCAGGCTGACATGGTTGAACGGCGAGCTGCAATAGTAAGTGGCATAACTTGAACCATCATCAAGCCATAGTCCAAGTCCAGTTTGCCAACAAATTGTGCTTCACTTGAAAACAAAGAAAACTTTGGCAGCAACTACTTCCTGTCTGAGAGTCTACAGCCATTCTAGCAGTACTCGTACTATGCTAACATCAACATGCTAACATGCTCACAATCACTGCAGTCATACCTGTGTTTGTTTTGGACATGACTGTTCCAATTCATAATCCACATCAAACCAGCCCAGATGTTCTTGTTCTGTTTCATTGAGGATACGTTGGGGACTTATTTATGTGAACTAGAGATAACCCAGAATGCATTTACTTTCAACCAGTGACAATGGCTGCAGTGTGATCCTTAAGAGCAAAGGTGCTTTGTCAAACTATGTTCACTGGAAGTGTTTTAGCTCCTGACAGACTCACATTATTACAAGTGTAAAAATATTCTGGCTCCTCGTGCTGTTTCTCTGATGTCTGACCTTCTCCTCATTTGTCTTTGCCTTAGTAAGAAGTAATCACCTGAGTTTATGTTCAGGTCAGGTGGTCATAAATGATGTTTGATAACATGTTCACATTAACAACTGTATGAGCTGATAAAATGTCAGTGTTGTGTATTCAGCTTGTCTCACTTCCTGCAAGTTACGCAGGTTTAACACCCACTGTTCTGCAGCAATGAAGCCAAACACAGGAAACATCACAACATCTCTTTGTATGACAGCTGTCACCATCTATCAGACCAGGAGCCTCACTCTTCTTCCTCTTACAGCCTCTGTTTGAGTGGCATCTCTCCAATCCTGCACACGGCTCAACACCTGCCCTTATATGGAGTGTAGGGGGCGTTTCCTATGCTAATAACAAATGTATGATCTATGAGTGATGAATTCATTGTTCAGCACACCTTGGTAAGAACAGATTTGGATGTTTTAGAACGTTTGGTTCATCTGCAAAATATAAAATATGAAGTAAATGTTGCAGCACGAGGCCCAGCGTCTCCTCATCCTGATAAGTATCACCACACAAACAGCTATTGCTGCTTACTTGAAAAAAACATGAGCGGGCATCAAGAGATAGTTGGCAGGCACTTACGTTGAAACATTGCTCAACTCATTTGAAAATAAAATAAAAAATATGACTTGGTCCAAAAATCTCACAAATTGGCCTGATGCTGGGGTCTCATTCTAGAAGCGCCAAAACTAATTTTCTCTTTTTGGATTCACAAATGTTTCCTTAGTGTTGAGGCTGATAACGTTCGGAGCATTCAGAGTTGACTTCTCTTATTTTTTCTCCTAAAGGGAAATTAAGATTAAATTTTAGAGAAACTGAAGTGAATGTTACAGCACGAGGCGCAGTGTCTCCTCATCTCAAGTATAACCACAAAAACAGGTATTGCTGCTTGCTTTTAGATTTGTGCAATACTCTTCTCTCTTCGTTGTTTTAGTGACATCTCTCCAAGTCTTGGACATGTGTCAGAGGATTTGTACACAGCTCAACACCTGCCCTTATAGTTGACTTTTTAAGGAGAAAATATAAAATATATTGTTGCAGCATGAAGCCCAGTGTCTCTTCCTCCTAAACATCATAAAAAAAACCTTACAGTTATTTGATATGCTTACATTCTGTTGATCAGTGAGGAGTCACAGTTGGTGTAAGTATCAGTAAGATGTCATTAAAAGAGTTTCTTGGAAATAGTGTAAGATGTAGATAAGACACACACACACACACACACACGCACACGCACACACACACACACACACACACACACACACACACACACACACACACACACACCCTTATCATGATAAGTACAACTACTCAAACAGGTATTGCTTCCTGGTTGAAAAAAATGTGCATGTATGAAGAAATAGAGGAGAGGTGTGGGACTGACATAGAACACACACACACACACACACACACACACACACACACACACACACACACACACACACACACACACACACACACACACACACACGAAAGAAGAAGTCATCTGAGGATTCAACATCAGCACACTTCTTAGTGGGCAAGAAAACAAACCAAACACACTCCAGACACACACACACACACACACACACACATAATTTGATATGTACCTGTGGCACATCTCACTGCCACCGTGGGTACTTCAGTAACAGACACGACACAGACAGGTGACCGTTTAACTATTGTTTTATTTACAGGCTAGAGAACACACACACTTTGTCCAGCCGTTCACAGGCTCACTGCACGCTTCTTGCTGCCGTCTGGACGTGTGTCTCTCTCCATCTCTCTCCTCCTCCCAGGTCCAGCACGCTGCTGTTTTAAAAAGGGCCAGTGGTTAGCCAACTGATTACAGGTGTGCTCATCACCTCACCTGGTGGTGCTGCTCTCCTGAGCCAACCCCACACCTCTCTCCTGCAGCTGACGCACCACGCCCCCTCCACAACACCTCTTTTAAAAAAGCAATTTAATGATACATTTTAATTATTATTATTATCTTAAATCTAAATAACAAAAAACAAATAAAGTTTAAAGCAACATTACATAGATTTTTTTGTGATTTGTTGCCTCCAGTTTCAGAGTGTAATCCCACACAAATACGTTCAGCTCGAGTCGAGCCACTGCTCACTATTCAGTGTCCATCATATACAGGGCGGTGAATAAGTGAACAGCAGAGTGCCTACACAGTCCTGAGAATTCAAAAAACGCTGGATCCTACATTTCCCATAATGCAACGAGAGCCATCCTTGACTAGTAAACATGCACATCCTTCAAACTTCACACCTTCAGTTTGTAACGCAGGTGTTCTGTTTGGGATAACCCGGATGACATCACTGTGACATCATCAGGGTTATTTTTCATCAGACTTTAGAAAGCTGCTTTCAGAGCCACAGAAGATATTATACAACTAACATCTCTTCTGTGAAAGCAGCACAGATCTATATTAAAGCATCACCCTCATGTTTTGATGGCAGTATGTGCATCGCAGCATCTTTTGATAACTCCTCTAATGACAGTTATTGTCCCAAAAGTCTTTAAAGTTATCACAGGCTTCATGAGTTATGCTTTAAACTCGATGTGGAAGATTCATCAAACTGTCACATGAAACATGTCGTATTATCAGAAGTGTGTTTGTATGTCGTTTGTTTCAACATCAAAATCAGTCCAGTTTGACATTTTTCAACTTTTATTTAGTTGTTCAGACAGACAGACTGTCAGGTGGAGTGAAAAGAGAAAATAGTTCAATGAAATGTAACAGTATGTGGATTTACATCCATTATTGATATGAGAATACAAAGATTTGTTTCTTAGAGATAAACAGGTGATGGCACTAATTCTAAATAAAATAAATTAATAATTAATTAATACATTAATAATGAAATAAGTGAGGACCAGCCAAAATGTGCTCACTATCACACAGTTTGGTCTAAAACTCAAGTTGGTTCTCACAAACTTAACTGATACAGCACACACACACTTCAGCAGACAACTTCACAGCTCATTTAAAGACGGTTAAACTTCTGGATCAGGTTGTTTCTCTGAGTGTTGTTTATTGGGATTTCTTCAGGTCGCTTTTCGTCTGCAGGAAGCCTGAAGAAGTCTTCATGGTCCTCAACAACATTAACATCAAGTCTAAAAGAGTTCAGTCAATATATGTTTTCTCTTAAAGCTGAACAACAGTGGACGTCAGAAACTATGAATTATTAAATCAATAAAATTCACTGACATGACGTCCAAACACGTCAAGTGCTGTTTTGTTGTCCAGAACTATTCTCGGGGATCAAGGTGGATGTTCTCGCTCTCTGACCGTGGAACTTAACCTAAAGAAAAACAAAGTTTTATTCAAGACAATCCAAACTTGTTGATCCTAATCTGAGTGTAAATACCAACAGAACGCTTCATGAGAAGATAAAACTACTGTCAAGACTCTAAACATGAGAAACATGGAAAGAATTTGTTGTCTGCTCGTCATGAATATGTTCATACAAGACATGATTTAAACTTACCTTTCTTATTAATCAGTTTCCACAGGAGAATGAGATCACTAACAAACGCAACAACAAAAAGACTGATAAAAACTCCAGCAACAATCTTCCATCCGGTGTGGTCTGAAACAGAAGAGACAAAGTTCTTTTATCCAAAGTGACTTACAGAGAAGGAAACAATCGAGGTACAGTGCGATAAGAAAGCGTTAGTGCAACAATAAGTGCTATGACAGTTCTTAAAGGGGTAGCTTTCTCATGTCCAGTTGTAGGTAGTGCTAGGAGAGAAGGTACTCTCTGAAGAGCTGGAGGTCTTCAGGAGGTTTTTAAAGGTAGAGAGGGACGCCCTGCTGGTAGTGCGTTCCACCAACGGGGAACAACAAACGAAAAAAGTTTGGATTGCCTTGAGCGAACAGGTGGCAGAGCCAGGCGTCGCTCATTGGAGGAGCGCAGCGGTCGTGAGGTAACATATGCCTGTACCAGGGCGTTCAGGTAGGTAGGTGCAGTACCAGAGACAACTTTGTAGGCGAGCATGAGCGCTTTGAATTTAATGCAAATTTTTGCAAATGAATTCCACCACAGACTCAGTGAATCCATTCACGTCCTCAGTGACATCGATGGTGTGTCCTCGATCGTCCTCCAGGCTGTCTCACGTAGTGCAGACTGCAGGGCGGCCTCTGATTGGTCTGTCTTGACCTCTTGCATGAATGGGGGCATGTGTCAAAGTTTGTTTACATACTTTGTCCTCAGTAAGATGGCCGTGTGGTCGCTCTTCCTGAATGCTGGCAGAGATTCTGCTCTGTAGACGTTTTTGAATGGCGTGTAGCAGTGATGGAGTGTTTGACTGTGCCACAAGAAGAACAACGTGTTGATGGAAGTCAGGCACAACCGTCTAAAGTTCAGTCAGGCTAAACCACTGTCACACCAATCCTTATTCACCATCAAACACACACCTCTTCCTTTCTCCTTGCCAGTCGTCTGTTCTGTCACAAAGAGTCACCTGGTCACATTTGTAAACCTCACCAGGACAGGCAGCAGAGTGAACACAAGTGTTATGGAATTTTCTATCCTTTGGGTACACAGGGCCGCACATGGGCTTTGCGGCTGTTGTTTGGAGTGTGGGAGGAGTGCAGGTGCCAGCCTATCTCAGAGTTGCCCGGTGACCAGGGTCGAAGAAACTCAAAGTTGGCCTCCTAGACATAATAGATAGCTAACTGTTGACGTTCCATTAGCATGAACAGACAACAGTGTCTCCAGACTAGAATGTGTTGAAGGTGAACACTAACATGGGTAAATACATTCCCATTGACTATTTTGGGCGTAAAGTATTTGTGGCGTCATCTGTAAGAGTTTAAAGTCTGACCACCAGCATGAGCTGAGCAGAATAGAGACCGACTCATATGCATACCTGATTGTACGTGAAAATGTCTCTGATTCTCCTTGATCAAGCTTCAATAAATATTACAGCATAAGACATCAGAGGCTCCTGAACGCTTTCTTCCCTCCTGACCTGGTGCCACTGACTTTCTGCAATTTCTCCACAACAGGCATCAGTCTGAGAGTCTTTGTGCTGAGAGAACCCCCGGTGGCAGTAGATCTGTCACAAAGACTTTCAACTTTTTAAGAAGTTAAAGAAAAATGAAAACCATTTCTACACACAAACACTACAGGCTTCGTCTGTTCATGTTGTCACCTCAGCTGGAAAGTATCCACAAACTATGATTAATGATTCATGATTAGTGGTGATGATCATTTTAGTACCACGATTTCCATTTTCACTGAAAGAATCATTAAATGATGATGTGACAAACAGGTTTTCATAGTCGTGTCTAATCATAGTTGTACAGTCATATCACACATAAAGAAAATGATGAATGATGTACATGCTCCTAAAAGGTGAATTCAGACTGAACACTAAAGTTCATGTTGGCCTCACTTTGTTCCAGTGAGTTTGACTGCTCGAGTGTTTTTACAGTGAATGTTTGTTCAGCACAAACATGAACTCCACTTCTTGTTGTTATTTCCATCCAGACCACACTCACCTTCTTATCTCTGTACATGAGACAGTCTTTATTCCAATCTGCACCGCTCTGAGCTCATTCACTTCGAGTTAGTATGAACACATTCAAATGTTTGAAAACTGATAACACAATAATTTAAATTATTTGAAGATTAAAATACAACTCACCATTCAAGAGTACGTAGATCTCTGTAGAAATCCTATGGTTCTCCTGTGTGGCTACACAGGAGAAGTGGCCGGTCTTAGTCACAGTCGTGTTGAGAGTAATGTATTTAAGACCTCCTCTTTCTGTGACCTGTGACTTCTCAGCAGGAAGGATGTTTCCAGCTCTGTCCTGCCAATGTACTTCAAGATCTGGAACGCCACGAGCTTTACACTGCAGCAGAGGCTCGTTCATTGTTACATCAAGTGTTGTGACAGACGGCTCTGGAGCTGCACCTGTGAATAAAATATAAATAACAGATGATGAAGGACAATTACATCATTAAAAATGTAATATTGAGATGTTTCCTCTGCTTGTATATCTGGTTTACAGTGTGAAGAGAAAACGCCTCAGTTCCATATTCCAGCACTGTTTGACAGGACATGATATTTCAAACATTTTAACTTCTTCTAATTTGACTCACATTCTGACTCACATCATGGCAGACACACACATACAGTCAATTTATGATCAAATATGAAAAGTGTCACTGAGTCTTAATTGTGTTAATAAGAAATATTTTAATTATGCAGCTCAAGTGAAACATTTGTTGAAATTCTGGGTTTGTACCAAAGAGAAGGTTATGACAGATTTCACTGGCTGTTTTATTTTATTTTTAAAATTTCATTTTAAGAGTGTCTAATGTCAGTGAGTGTAGACTAAATATTAATAACACTAAAAAACATTATAATTTACATTAACAGTATAAACGTCTCCACCTTAAAGTGATAAGTTGGCAATTACAGACATTTTAATGACAGGTGTGACACGCAGAGAGTGACGTCATCAGAATCAGGACTCACCTTTGATTTTTTCACCTGTTCTGTCTTTCAAGACCGGCTCTGAAAAAAGGAAAAACAAAACATGTCAGAGTTCTTGTAAAATATCAACTTGACAGACGTGTAAAACTGTAGAAAAAATCTGAGAGTGCACATTCAGATTTCATCGATTACAGACTGATGACATT
Source organism: Argyrosomus regius (assembly GCA_946959425.1). Taxonomy (NCBI): domain Eukaryota; kingdom Metazoa; phylum Chordata; class Actinopteri; family Sciaenidae; genus Argyrosomus; species Argyrosomus regius. The sequence continues at coordinate 29,615,576 of OX336885.1, read as the reverse complement.
TCATTGTGCAGAGTGACATAATGGGCAATGTGTCACTAATATCAGGCATGTTTGATACAGAGGGAATCAGTCCAGATGTGGACGTTGACTAAAGTCCATGTGGGACTCTTAAAGCAGTCACATCAGTAAATGAGCGGACATCTTTAAGTGTTTAATGAAAGCACTCACCAACAACAAGCTTAACGTTGAACGTTGGACTTGGATGATTATTTGGAAATTCACAGGTGTAGTCTCCGCTGTCATTCATCGTTGCGTTTGTGATCTTTATGGAGGTGTTACCGTGTTTCAGTTCTTCATGAAAATGTGAGACGCGACCTTTGAACTGCTCAGCTTGACCTTTCCGACCGTTATTGTGATGATAGCCTGCATCAAATGAGAACACCTTCTTCTGTCCTTTCGTCCACTCAAACGCTCCAGTCTCCATGTTGACGCCGTTGAGAGAACATTTTAAAATAACATCACTGCCTTCTTCCACGACCACTGTCTCTGAAAGATGAAAACATGTATTAATCAGTATGTTTACATGCAGAGTCATTCAGTGAAGACAGACACATGGAAGTTTGTTGTTTTAACACGTCAACTTATGATAGAACAACTAACTTTTCTTGTTTTGGACTTTGTTTAGCACACTGTCCTCTGAACTGTCCTACAGATTGAATGTTTGCAATAATTAATAACATTGAACTCTTTTTTTCCAAGTGATGATGAACATCAACACTGACTGAGCTGTCAGTCAGACTCTCTGTCTGCACACTCAACACACAAAGAAGAAGAAAGAGGAAACAAGAGAGTGACGAGGAAAATGCAGAACTAACAGTGAATCTTAATTCACTTCATTTCTTCATCTTTTCTTTAGAACACAGAATATAACGTGTAAACATGATGCATCTACGTCTGGTGTTTGTTGGAGGGCATGTGAGGAGGTGTTAGTAATCAATACCATTGATATACATGTAGGTAAGTTTCAGAGAGCTCTGTGGACACCTGCTGGAGATAATCTGTACTGCACTTTGTAAAACATCTGCACATCTGTTGGTGTGACAACTCTTATTATCATTTATCAGATAATGTGCCTTTGCTCTTCTCTGAGGTGAGAGAAACTTCTGGAAGTGGTCGAGAGCACTCTTAACAAAACAAGAAAAAACAACTCAATGTCACAGTCCACAACAAGTTGTTTGTTCAACAAAAACTGCATCAATATCATATAATCAGATTCAGATTATGAGCTAATAACAAATGTATGATCTATGAGTGATGGATTCATCGTTCAGCACACCTTGGTAAGAACAGATCTGGATGTTTTAGAGCAGGGGTCATCAACTACATTTGTCCAAGGGCCAGAATTTTTCTCGGCAGACACTATCAGGGCCAGACACTCTTATAAAATTAAATGAATATTGTATCCTATGTAATATATTATTATGTCATATATCAATTTGCCTTTGAAATGTATGTTATTTTTTAGCCTTTGTCAGTGTTAACAGACTCGTCAAGCTCACAGCTGTCAGGTCCGATGTTAAAACGATGTGTCGGAGGGGAAATGTCACTTCAGTCTTGTGATTTTCTTGGTTTTACTTTGTATTTATTTGTTGGATCACAGGCTACTTTAATTTGATGTAAAGAGGAACATTTCTCATAACTGAGGCCTAACGCTTTTATTTGTGTTTGTATCTATTTGCTCATGTGCAAAGCTTGCACTTACAATGCTCTTCTCTGTTATGTTGACGGTTGTCATTGAGACACTGCAATAGTGTGCTATTGTGTGGGGAAAAGAAGCCCAAGAAAGGACAATTCTGACAGACGTGAAACAATAAAAGAGCAACGCGTTTATCATCATTGTTGATTGGAGGCGGGCTTTGGCACAAGCTACTTTTCAGAGGACGTTTGTTTCATTTCTCTTAAAGAAAAATGTAGAAATATACTTTGTCCTCTTCACTAGGCTATTCCTGAATCCAGTAATATTCTGGGTCCACCAGTTGACGTTCACTGCTCTAAACCATCCAAATGTGTTCTTACCAAGGTGTGCTGAACGATGAATCCATCACTCATAGATCATACATTTGTTATTAACAATATTATTTGTTATTATTAGGAAACGTGCCCTACACTCCATATAAGGGCAGGTGTTGAGCCGTGTGCAGGACTGGAGCGAGGCCACTCAAACAAAGGCTGTAAGAGGAAGAAGAGTAATGCACAAATCTAAAAGCAGAGCTCTCGACCACTTGTTAGATAGATAGATCGATAGATTGATAGATAGATACTTTATTGATCCCGAAGGAAATTACATAGGATAACATATGTACAGAGGAATTAAAGATGTGCAGAGGAGTTACACTCTAAAAGTTAAAAAGTGTGCACTATGCAACATTTGCATAGAAAATAAATCTATAACTGTGTTAAGAAGTTAACCCGTGCTAAACATCTATACAAAAACTATATAAAAGTAGAAAGTAACTGTAGAAATAAAATGTTATATACAAATAGAAAAACTATATTAAAGATATAAAGTGACTGTAGAAATAAAAATGTTTTATAAAAAATATGAGAGAACTACAAATGTCCTGGAAGTGGTGCAGAGAGGGGATTTGTCCATTGTCTATTGTCTATTGTGTCCCCTGCCATCACTGAGAGCTGTTGTACAGTCTGATGGCGAGGGGGACGAAAGAGTTCTTCAGTCTGTTTGTGTAGCAGGATTGAGACAGCAGTCTGCCACTGAACACACTCCTCTGCCTGATGAAGGTGTTGTGGAGAGGGTGGTGGGCGTTGTCCAGTATGGACAGTATGTAGTAATTTATGACCACCTGACAAACATGAACTCAGGTGAAGATAAAGAGAGGAGTGAGGAGAAGGTCAGACATCAGAGAAACAGTTCATTTGATTTGAGTCGACTATTTTCTGTTTATCAGAGTATCAGAGAGTCACAGCTCAGGAAGAGTTTCTCAGATTCAGAATCAAGTTTATTGCCAAGTAGGTTTGCACCTACAAGGAATTTGACTTGGTGTAGTTGGTGCAGAATAAACATTAGTAAAAAGAAAAAATTTAAAAATATAGGAAGATTAAAAAAAACAAGTATTAAAATATAAACAATATAAATATGTATAGAATATCTTCTAAAAACAAAGGAGCTGATGTGCAAGTATATGACAGAATAGATCACACTATATTCACAGAATGCTATAAATACTATAAATGTGCAGATATACAGTAGGTTGTAGTGGTCCCAAATAAATAGAGACTGTGCGTTAATGTAATGCAGAAGGTCTGAAGATGCTACGTTAATGTAGCATGTAGGTCTGGAGTCAGTGTCAACGGGGGCTCCGGGCCTTGTTGATAAGGCTAGTAGCGGATGGGAAGAAACTGTTCTTGTGGCGTGAGGTTCTGGTCCTGACCTCAGCCTCAGCCTCCTGCCAGAGGGGAGTGTCTCAAAGAGTTTGTGACCGGGGTGGGAGGGATCAGCCACCATCTTTCCTGCACGCCTCAGAGTCCTTGAGGTGTACAGGTCCTGGAGCGACGGCAGATTGCAGCCTATCACCTTCTCAGCAGACCGAATGACACGCTGCAGTCTGCCCTTGTCCTTGGCGGTGGCAGCAGCGTACCAGATGGTGATGGAGGAGGTGAGGATGGACTCAATGATGGAGGTGTAGAAGTGCACCATCATTGTCTTTGGCAGATTGAATTTCTTCAGCTGCCGCAGGAAGTACATCCTCTGCTGGGCTTTCTTGATGACTTGAGGTTCTGGGAGATGATAGTTCCCAGGAAGCAGAAAGACTCCACAGTCAATTGTGGAGTCGCAGAGGGTGATGGGGGCAGGTGAGGCTGAGTTCTTTCTGAAATCCACAACCATCTCCACTGTCTTTAGAGCGTTGAGCTCTAGGTTGTTCTGGCTGCACCAGGTCACCAGATGGTCAACCTCCCACCTGTAGGCGGACTCGTCACCATCAGAGATGAGTCCGATGAGGGTGGTGTCGTCCACGAACTTCAGGAGCTTGACAGACTGGTGACTGGAGGTGCAGCTGTTCGTGTACAGGGAGAAGAGCAGAGGAGAAAGAACACAGCCCTGGGGGGAACCGGTGCTGATGACCGGGGCTGTGAGTCGGAGACGTGTTTTCCCAGCTTCACGCGCTGCTTCCTGTCAGACAGGAAGTCTGTAATCCACCTGCAGGTGGAGTCAGGTACACTCAGCTGGGAGAGCTTCTCCTGAAGCAGAGCTGGGATGATTGTGTTAAAAGCAGAGCTGAAATCCACAAACAGGATCCTGGCGTAGGTTCCTGCGGAGTCCAGGTGCTGGAGGATGTAGTGGAGGGCCAAGTTGACTGCATCAGACCTGTTGGCTCTGTAGGCAAACTGCAGGAGGTCCAGGAGGGGGTCGCTGATGTCTTTGAGGTGTGAAAGCACAAGGCGCTCAAAGGACTTCATGAGCACAGAGGTCAGGGCGACCCGTCTGAAGTCGTTAAGTCCTGTGGTCCTCGGCTTCTTGGGAACAGGGATGATGGTTGAGGTCTTGAAGCAGCATCTGTAGTATCTACGACAACCACAGACGCATTTGGCTGACGGTCGCCAGTTAACGTGGCCACAAGTTAATACGTAACACCGGTATTAATCCACACAGCCACGTCTCCGTGAAGCACAAAACAGTTGTAATTCCTCCAGTTTGTTGGGCAGTGAGCGCACGTTACAGAGAAATATTCCCGGTAACGGTGTGCGTAATCCGCGCTGGCCAAGACGCACGAGCGCACCGGCCCGTTTCCCTCTCCTCCGGCGTTTCACTGCGTGAGCAAAAGGTGAGCGCACCTTTGACCAGAATGTCCCAAATTTCCAGTGTAGGGAGAAGAAAGGTAGGAGATAAATCCTCTGGTGCTGTTACCCTGGCAACCGTCAGCGGCGCCATCTTGGTTCTCCGAAATAGTGGACCGTTAGCAAGATGTAGTAGACACCACACACACACACACACACACACACACACACACACACAGACATCTGCAATAGTAATGACGTCACATCATATAGCATAAACCAGCTCGAGGTGTGGCAGCTCCTGACTGAATCAATCATCGGGCTGTAATCGATCAGCAGGATGCTGTAATCAATGAATCAGTATTGATCTGTGCTAATTATTAGGATGCATCACACTGTGCTGATGATCTTCATGTGACAGTTGCAGGTGTTATCTATCTGTCTAACCTGTTTCCAGAGCCCTGCACACATTTGAAATCAATCAAACTACAGTTCAGTTCAGTGTGATGATCAGTTTACTGACCGGGTTGATCAGCGGACGTTGTTCCAGACCAGCTCAGGAGACAGAGACACACGAGAGGAAGAAGCTCCATCTGTGAAGAAGTCATCTGAGGATTCAACATCAGCACACTTCTTAGAGGGCAAGAGAGCAAACCGAACACACTCCCGACACACACACTGCTCTGTCTCGGTTTGCACAATCTATGCAAGGTGCAACCACTTCCGGTACTGATCCTTCAAATTAAAGGCATGAACTCTGCAGAAGTTGTTTTTTAATGTACCTGAACAATACTTTAACTTGACTCTGATTTTATTCAAGTCCAAGATTTCTTAAAAGTTTAAATCCTGACAAAATAATGCACCTATTTTAAAAAGCAATTTAAAAATGCATTTTAATTATCATTGATATCTTAGAGCTAAATAAAAACAACATAAAACCAAATAAAATTTAAAGCATAACCATTATTTTTACCATACAACCCCACTGTGGTAAATATGTTCAGCTGTACATGTGAATTTGTTTTGATTACTGCAACAACTATTATATATTGCAGTTATGTGATAATGATAATTATATATATATATATAAAATTATCAGAAGTGTGTTTGTATGTCGTTTGTTTCAACATCAAAATCAGTCCAGTTTGACATTTTCCAACTTTTATTCAAAGCTTTGGATAGAAATGATGATTGCATCATCAGTATACAACATTAATGTACTTTCAGCTGCATATTTTAGAGTCAACAACAGTATACAGTTCAGTGTAGAACTCTAGCTGACAGACTCTGGTTTAACACCTTATAAAAAATGAAAATTAAAAACATGAAGTCACAGAAAATATTCACATTCATTTACAGCACGAGAGCAGTTTATATTTCTTCAACGTCCATGTCTAACTACAAGCAGCATTTTTGGTAAATGCAAAGTATATATGCAGCACTTCTGCCTCTCATTTTGTTTTAATTATGTTTATCCTGTGTTTGACTCATTATTAATCACATTAGTTTCTATGTACTTCAGTCTTATTCATCAACAGCATAACGTCCTCAACAAGAGTCCAGTGGTTTTATTATAACTTGACTTTATGCTCTCTGATATTAAATGAACCTACACTGACGGAGTAACAATAAAAATAAAACAATCAGAATATACAGATAGTCAGAAATTAAAAATACAGAACAGAGTTCAAGAAGTCGTCATTGTCCTCAACAACATGAATTAAGTGGATTGTTTTTTCTCTTAAAGCTGCTCAACAGATTTCAACACAAACTATTAAAATGAATTCAGTTCTCACTTGATGGAATGATTCATTAATAATCAGCTCTGTCTGCATTAAAGGCCACTTGTTCTCTTAAATCACAGATTATATTGTTGGAATAATGAATCAAAATATCAAAACATGATGTGTCCAGAGTAACTACAGCCTGGTTAATGTACAGACGAGGTTAAATGTGTGGAAGAGATCAAATAGATGATGATGAATGTACTGTTAGTATCAGTGTAGACAGCTACAGTAAAACTGCTTTTGTCCTGTTTGGGTTCATTTTAAAGACGAGTTCATACAACATGTTGGCCGACCACGTCTGAAGACAAAAGTCTAGTTTAGATGTTCAGAACAGACAGACTGTCAGGTGGAGTGAAAAGACAGAAAATAGTTCAATGAAATGTAACAGAATGTGGATTTACATCCATTATTGATATGAGAATACAAAGAGTGCTTTCTTGGAGACAGTTGATGGCACTAATCCTCCGATAGGATTCCATGAAACCATGTGACAAACAACTTCAAACATAAAACCAAACTACCTGAAATAAGTGAGGACCAGCGAAAATGTGCTCACCATCACACAGTTTGGTCTAAAGCTCATGTTGCAATTTTGTATGATGTAACCCTTTTTTACAAGCACAACCAGAAGACCAACAACAACAACAACAACAACAACAACAACAACAACAACAACAAGAGCGATGAAAACTTCAGCAACAATCTTCCATCTGGTGTGGTCTGAAACAGAAGAGACAAAGTTCATGTCACACTCTGAATGTAAGTGCAGATCATACAGAGCAGACTGAACATCAGAGCTGACACAAAGAAGAACTAAAGGTGTTCCTGCTCCTGAAATCTGAACTTGTTTGCAGATAAAAACAGCACTGGGATGAATCTCAGCAGGAACAGTGATGTTAGCTCTGATCTTACAGACACTTTCCTCCTGCTCGGCTGCACAGCTGAGAGCTTTGGTTGTGGTTTTGGTCGCAGTAGTGAGGAGGGTGATGTTGTAGCATCGTCCTGTTTCTGAGACGTGCTGCTCATCAGCAGGAAGAAGGTTTGAATCCCCGTCCTCCACCTCCACTTCCAGGCTGTTTACATGTGACTTGTGCTAAACTCCTGCTGTGCCTGAGATCTGCAAATGTGTGTGACAATCTGTGTACAGCCGAGGTTCTCTACACGCTGAGCCGAGGCTGTGACGGACTCTGGATCACGTTCATCACATCTTTATTTTAGGATGCTTGTTGTTACAGCTCGTATTCATGAGCTTTGTTAAAGGAAAATATTACACATGCAGCTACACATGCAGCTGTTGTCCTCAGTGACATCGATGGTGTGTCCTCGATCGTCCTCCAGGCTGTCTCACGTAGTGCAGACTGCAGGGCGGCCTCTGATTGGTCTGTCTTGACCTCTTGCATGAATGGGGGCATGTGTCAAAGTTTGTTTACATACAGTCAGGTCCATAAATATTGGGACATCGACACAATTCTAAACTTTTTGGCTCTAAACACCACCACAATGGATTTGAAATAAAATGAACAAGATGTGCTTTAACTGCAGACTTTCAGCTTTAATTTGAGGGTATTTACATCCAAATCAGGTGAACAGTGTAGGAATTACAACAGTTTGTATATGTGCCTCCCACTTTTTAAGGGACCAAAAGTAATGGGACAGGTGGCTGCTCAGCTGTTCCATGGCCAGGTGTGTGTTATTCCCTCATTATCCCATTTACAAGGAGCAGATAAAAGGTCTAGAGTTAATTTCAAGTGTGCTATTTCCATTTGGAATCTGTTGCTGTCAACTCTCAATATGAGATCCAAAGAGCTGTCACTATCAGTGAAGCAAGCCATCATTAGGCTGAAAAATCAAAACAAACCCATCAGAGAGATAGCAAAAACATTAGGTGTGGCCAAATCAACTGTTTGGAACATTCTTAAAAAGAAAGAACGCACCGGTGAGCTCAGCAACACCAAAAGACCCGAAAGACCACGGAAAACAACTGTGGTGGATGACCGAAGAATTCTTTCCCTGGTGAAGAAAACACCCTTCACAACAGCTGGCCAGATCAAGAACACTCTCCAGGAGGTAGGTGTATGTGTGTCAAAGTCAACAATCAAGAGAAGACTTCACCAGAGTGAATACAGAGGGTTCGCCACAAGATGTAAACCATTGGTGAGCCTCAAAAACAGGAAGGCCAGATTAGAGTTTGCCAAACAACATCTAAAAAAGCATTCACAGTTCTGGAACAACATCCTATGGACAGATGAGACAAAGATCAACTTCTACCAGGGTGATGGGAAGAGAAGAGTATGGAGAAGGAAAGGAACTGCTCATGATCCAAAGCATACCACCTCATCAGTGAAGCATGGTGGTGGTAGTGTCATGGCGTGGGCATGTATGGCTGCCAATGGAACTAGTTCCCTTGTATTTATTGATGATGTGACTACTGACAAAAGCAGCAGGATGAATTCCGAAGTGTTTCGGGCAATATTATCTGCTCATATTCAGCCAAATGCTTCAGAACTCATTGGACGGCACTTCACAGTGCAGATGGACAATGACCCGAAGCATACTGCGAAAGCAACCAAAGAGTTTTTTAAAGGCAAAGAAGTGGAATGTTATGCAATGGCCAAGTCAATCACCTGACCTGAATCCGACTGAGCATGCATTTCACTTGCTGAAGACAAAACTGAAGGGAAAATGCCCCAAGAACAAGCAGGAACTGAAGACAGTTGCAGTAGAGGCTTGGCAGAGCATCACCAGGGATGAAACCCAGCGTCTGGTGATGTCTATGCGTTCCAGACTTCAGGCTGTAATTGACTGCAAAGGATTTGCAACTAAGTATTAAAAAGTGAAAGTTTGATTTATGATTGTTAATTTGTCCCATTACTTTTGGTCCCTGTGGGAGGCACATATACAAACTGTTGTATTTCCTACACCGTTCACCTGATTTGGATGTAAATACCCTCAAATTAAAGCTGAAAGTCTGCAGTTAAAGCACATCTTCATTTTATTTCAAATCCATTGTGGTGGTGTATAGAGCCAAAAAGATTAGAATTGTGTCGATGTCCCAATATTTATGGACCTGACTGTACTTTGTCCTCAGTAAGATGGCCGTGTGGTCGCTCTTCCTGAATGCTGGCAGAGATTCTGCTCTGTAGACGTTTTTAAATGGTGTGTAGCAGTGATCGAGTGTTTGACTGTGCCACAAGAAGAATGTTAGCAGTGTATAAACCCAGTCGAGCTCTGAGATCTACTGACTCAGGTCAGATAGTGGAGCACAGAGTTCAAACCAGACACGGTGAAGCAGCATTTAGCTGTTACGCTGCACACAAATGGAACAAACTACCAGCAGAACTCAAATCAGCCCCAACTGTAAGCACTTTTAAATCCAGGTTAAAAACATTTATTTTTTCATGTGCTTATGGCTGAGCCCTTTTAAATAATTTTAAATCGTAATCTTGGATTTGCACTGTAAGTCCTCTTAATTGTTTTAATATATATATATATATATATATATATGTGTGTATGTGTGTATATATATATATATATATATATATATATATATATATATATATATATATGTGTGTATATATATATATATATATATATATATATATATATATATATATATATATATATATATATATATATATATATATATATGTGTGTATATATATATATATATATATATATATATATATACACATACAGTCATGCCCAAAATTATTCATACCCTTGGCAAATTCTGACTTAAAGTTACTTTTATTCAACCAGCAAGTTTTTTTCTTGATTGGAAATGACACAGGCGTCTCCCAGAAGATAATAAGACGATGTACAAGAGGCATCATTGTGGAAAAAAATATTTCTCAGCTCTTATTTACATTTGAACAAAAAGTGGCATGTCCAAAATTATTCATACCCTTTGCAAACTGTCACAGTCTATGGGAAGTTCTATACCATTCCAAATAGTCCAAGCTGTTCTAAAGCATCTTAATTACCCTGATTCATTGGAAACAGCTGTTTTAATCAACTCAACAGGTTAAAATAGCAGCTCTCTGCAGTTGGTTTGTGGACAGTCATGGCTAAGACAAGGGAGCTCACTGAGGACCTGCAGCTGTGCATTGTGGCTGCTCACAAGTCAGGAAAGGGCTATAAGGCCATATCTAAATGTTTTCAAGTTCCAGTGGCTACAGTACAAAGTATTATTAAAAAATACAAGACGTTCCGCACCGTGCAAAATCTCAGAGGACGTGGTCGGAAGCCAAAAGTGACACCTGTGCTGGCCAGGAGGATAGTGAGAGAGGTGAAAAAGACTCCAAGGATCACCACCAAGGCCATCCTGGTGAATCTGGGCTCTGCTGGTGGCAACATCTCAAGGCAGACAGTCCAACGGACACTGCACACTGCTGGGTTCCACGGACGCAGACCAAGGAGGACGCCACTTCTCCAGATAAGGCACACAAAAGCCCGTTTGGCCTTTGCAAATGCTCATCTGGACAAAGAAGAAGACTTCTGGTCTTCTGTTTTATGGTCAGATGGAACAAAAATTGAATTATTTGGCCACAATGATGTATCCTTCATTTGGCGTAAAAAAGGAGAAGCCTTCAACCCTAAGAACACCATCCCCACTGTCAAACATGGTGGTGGGAACCTAATGCTTTGGGGATGTTTTTCAGCCAATGGACCAGGGAACCTAATCACAGTAAACGGCACCATGAAAAAAGAGCAATACATCACGATTCTCAATAACAACATCAAGCAGTCTGCAGAGAAACTTGGCCTTGGGCACCAGTGGACATTTCAGCACGACAACGACCCAAAACACACAGCGAAAGTGGTGAAGAAATGGTTAGCGGACAAAAACATTAACATTTTGCAGTGGCCCAGCCAGAGTCCTGACTTGAATCCAATTGAGAATCTGTGGAGGGCGCTAAAGATAAGGGTGATGGCAAGGAGACCCTCCAACCTGAAAGAGTTGGAGCTCATCGCTAAAGATGAATGGGCAAAAATACCAGTGGAGACATGCAAAAAGCTGGTCAGCAATTATAGGAAGCGTTTGATTGCTGTAATAGCCAATAAAGACTTTTCTATTAACTATTGAGAAGGGTATGAATAATTTTGGACATGCCACTTTTTGTTCAAATGTAAATAAGAGCTGAGAAATATTTTTCTCCACAATGACGCCTCTTGTACATCGTCTTATTATCTTCTGGGAGACGCCTGTGTGTGTGTGTGTGTGTGTGTGTGTGTGTGTGTGTGTGTGTGTGTGTGTGTGTGTGTGTGTGTGTGTGTGTGCGTGTGTGTGTGTGTGTGCGTGTGTGTGTGTGTGTGTGTGTGTGTGTGTGTGTGTGTGTGTGTGTGTGTGCGTGTGTGTGTGCGTGTGTGTGTGCGTGTGCGTGTGTGTGCGCGTGTGTGTGCGCGTGCGCGTGCGTGCGTGTGTGCGTGTGTGCGCGTGTGCGTGTGTGTATGTATACATACACACACACACACACACTTTTTTTTGTTCTTGCTTTTAACTGTGTTTTAATTTGTTCTTTTTAAATGCTCTGTCTTTATGTAAAGCACATTGAGTTGCCTCTTGGTATGAAATGCGCTATATAAATAAAAATGCCTTGCCTTGCCTTCATGGTGTCAAATTAGACTGTAAACATTTTAAGACCTGAACAAATAAAACTTAATATTGATTCAACAGTATGAATAATTCAAATTTTCACTCACCATGAATATAAACATAGATCTCAGCAGAAATCGTATGGCTGAGTTTCTTCTGTGTGGCTACACAGGAGAACTTGTCAGTCTTGGTCACAGTCGTGTTGAGAGTAATGTATTTACGACCTCCTCTTTCTGTGACCTGTGACTTCTCAGCAGTTAGGTTGTTTCCATCACTGTCCTGCCAATGTACTTCAGGTTCTGGAACGCCACAAGCTTCACACTGCAGCAGAGCTGAGTTCTCTGTTTGACGAAGTATTGTGACAGATGGCTCTGGAGCTGCACCTGTTAATAAAATATAAACAACAGATGATGAAGGACAATTAGAGCATTAAAAATGTAATATTGAGATGTTTCCTCTGCTTGTATATCTGGTTTACAGTGTGAAGAGAAAACGCCTCAGTTCCATATTCCAGCACTGTTTGACAGGACATGATATTTCAAACATTTTAACTTCTTCTAATTTGACTCACATTCTGACTCATATCATGGCAGACACACACATACAGTCAGTTTATGTTGATTTTGTTGAGCTACAGTCTAAAAAAGTCAACGTGTCACTGGGTCTTAATTGTATTAATAAGAAATATTTTAATGATGCTGCTCAAATGGAAAATTAATCATAAAATTAAAATACAAAATTTAATTCATTTAGAAAATTAAAATCAAATAAAATAAAAGGTTATGAAAGATTTCAGTGGCCGGATTTTTTGAAAACAACAATGTCTAATGTCAATGAGTGCACACTAAAAATTATTACCATGAACATTAAAAAGGGAGTTTGTTTTTTTTCATGAGCCTCCCTCTGGTGAATATTTATGTAAAGTATTTATGTTGGAGTATAAATGTCTCCACCTTCAAGTGATGAGGAGCCAATTACAGACATTTTAATGACAGGTGTGACGTCATCAAAATCAGGACTCACCTGGGATGTTTTCACCTGTTCTGTCTTTTAAGTCACCACCTAAAAAGGAAAAACAAAACATGTCAGAGTTCTTGTAAAATATCAACTTGACAGACTTGACAATGTGTCACTAATATCAGGCATGTTTGATACAGAGGGAATCAGTCCAGATGTGGACGTTGATTAAAGTCCATGTGGGACTCTTAAAGCAGTCACATCAGTAAATGAGCGGACATCTTTAAGTGTTTAATGAAAGCACTCACCAACAACAAGCTTAATGTGGACTATTTTACTTGAAGGATTATGAGGAATATCACAGGTGTAGTCTCCGCTGTCAGCCACCTTTGTATTCCTGATCAATATGGAGGCGTTGCCGTGTTTCAGTTCATCTTTAAAATGTGAGACGCGACCTTTGAACTGCTCATCTTGACCCAGCAGACCGTTATTGTGATGAATGCCTGAATCATACACGAACACCTCCTTCTGGCCGTCTTTCTTCCACTCCAACAGCTCTTGTTCTATGTTGATGCCGAAAGAACAGCGTAAAATAACATCACTGCCTTCTTCTTTCACCACTCTCTCTGAAAGATTAAAAAATGATTAATCAGTATGTTCACATGTAGAGTCAGCCCTGGATTACTTACATCCTCACAGCTAAACAGGTGGGCTCTGTGAAATGGTGAAATCATGAATGATGAGGCTAAATTATGGGGTTCTGTGTGTTTTCTCAGGCTGACATGGTTGCACGGCGAGCTGCAATAGTAAGTGGCATAACTTGAACCATCATCAAGCCATAGTCCAAGTCCAGTTTGCCAACAAATTGTGCTTCGCTTGAAAACAAAGAAAACTTTGGCAGCAACTACTTCCTGTCTGAGAGTCTACAGCCATTCTAGCAGTACTCGTACTATGCTAACATCAACATGCTAACATGCTCACAATCACTGCAGTCATACCTGTGTTTGTTTTGGACATGACTGTTCCAATCCATAATCCACATCAAACCAGCCCAGATGTTCTTGTTCTACCTGTTTCATTGAGGATACGTTGGGGACTTATTTATGTGAACTAGAGATAACCCAGAATGCATTTACTTTCAACCAGTGACAATGGCTGCAGTGTGATCCTTAAGAGCAAAGGTGCTTTGTCAAACTATGTTCACTGGAAGTGTTTTAGCTCCTGACAGACTCACATTATTACAAGTGTAAAAATATTCTGGCTCCTCGTGCTGTTTCTCTGATGTCTGACCTTCTCCTCATTTGTCTTTGCCTTAGTAAGAAGTAATCACCTGAGTTTATGTTCAGGTCAGGTGGTCATAAATGATGTTTGATAACATGTTCACATTAACAACTGTATGAGCTGATAAAATGTCAGTGTTGTGCATTCAGCTTGTTTCACTTCCTGCAAGTTACGCAGGTTTAACACCCACTGTTCTGCAGCAATGAAGCCAAACACAGGAAACATCACAACATCTCTTTGTATGACAGCTGTCACCATCTATCAGACCAGGAGCCTCACTCTTCTTCCTCTTACAGCCTCTGTTTGAGTGGCATCTCTCCAATCCTGCACACGGCTCAACACCTGCCCTTATATGGAGTGTCGGGGGCGTCTCCTATGCTAATAACAAATGTATGATCTATGAGTGATGAATTCATTGTTCAGCACACCTTGGTAAGAACAGATTTGGATGTTTTAGAACGTTTGGTTCATCTGCAAAATATAAAATATGAAGTAAATGTTGCAGCACGAGGCCCAGCGTCTCCTCATCCTGATAAGTATCACCACACAAACAGCTGCTTACTTGAAAAAAACATGAGCGGGCATCAAGAGATAGTTGGCAGGCACTTACGTTGAAACATTGCTCAACTCATTTGAAAATAAAATAAAAAATATGACTTGGTCCAAAAATCTCACAAATTGGCCTGATGCTGGGGTCTCATTCTAGAAGCGAGAAAACTAATTTTCTCTTTTTGGATTCACAAATGTTTCCTTAGTGTTGAGGCTGATAACGTTCGGAGCATTCAGAGTTGACTTCTCTTATTTTTTCTCCTAAAGGGAAATTAAGATTAAATTTTAGAGAAACTGAAGTGAATGTTACAGCACGAGGCGCAGTGTCTCCTCATCTCAAGTATAACCACAAAAACAGGTATTGCTGCTTGCTTTTAGATTTGTGCAATACTCTTCTCTCTTCGTTGTTTGAGTGACATCTCTCCAAGTCTTGGACATGTGTCAGAGGATTTGTACACAGCTCAACACCTGCCCTTATAGTTGACTTTTTAAGGAGAAAATATAAAATATATTGTTGCAGCATGAAGCCCAGTGTCTCTTCCTCCTAAACATCATAAAAAAAACCTTACAGTTATTTGATATGCTTACATTCTGTTGATCAGTGAGGAGTCACAGTTGGTGTAAGTATCAGTAAGATGTCATTAAAAGAGTTTCTTGGAAATAGTGTAAGATGTAGATAAGACACACACACACACACACACACACACACACACACCCTTATCATGATAAGTACAACTACTCAAACAGGTATTGCTTCCTGGTTGAAAAAAATGTGCGTGTATGAAGAAATAGAGGAGAGGTGTGGGACTGACATAGAACACACACACACACACACACACACACACACACACACACACACACACACACACACACACACACACACACACACACACACACACACACACATACACACGAAAGAAGAAGTCATCTGAGGATTCAACATCAGCACACTTCTTAGTGGGCAAGAAAACAAACCAAACACACTCCAGACACACACACACACACACACACACACATAATTTGATATGTACCTGTGGCACATCTCACTGCCACCGTGGGTACTTCAGTAACAGACACGACACAGACAGGTGACCGTTTAACTATTGTTTTATTTACAGGCTAGAGAACACACACACTTTGTCCAGCCGTTCACAGGCTCACTGCACGCTTCTTGCTGCCGTCTGGACGTGTGTCTCTCCATCTCTCTCCTCCTCCCAGGTCCAGCACGCTGCTGTTTTAAAAAGGGCCAGTGGTTAGCCAACTGATTACAGGTGTGCTCATCACCTCACCTGGTGGTGCTGCTCTCCTGAGCCAACCCCACACCTCTCTCCTGCAGCTGACGCACCACGCCCCCTCCACAACGTCTCTTTTAAAAAAGCAATTTAATGATACATTTTAATTATTATTATTATCTTAAATCTAAATAACAAAAAACAAATAAAGTTTAAAGCAACATTACATAGATTTTTTTGTGATTTGTTGCCTCCAGTTTCAGAGTGTAATCCCACACAAATACGTTCAGCTCGAGTCGAGCCACTGCTCACTATTCAGTGTCCATCATATACAGGGCGGTGAATAAGTGAACAGCAGAGAGCCTACACAGTCCTGAGAATTCAAAAAACGCTGGATCCTACATTTCCCATAATGCAACGAGAGCCATCCTTGACTAGTAAACATGCACATTCTTCAAACTTCACACCTTCAGTTTGTAACGCAGGTGTTCTGTTTTGGGATAACCCGGATGACATCACTGTGACATCATCAGGGTTATTTTTCATCAGACTTTAGAAAGCTGCTTTCAGAGCCACAGAAGATATTATACAACTAACATCTCTTCTGTGAAAGCAGCACAGATCTATATTAAAGCATCACCCTCATGTTTTGATGGCAGTATGTGCATCGCAGCATCTTCTGATAACTCCTCTAATGACAGTTACTGTCCCAAAAGTCTTTAAAGTTATCACAGGCTTCATGAGTTATGCTTTAAACTCGATGTGGAAGATTCATCAAACTGTCACATGAAACATGTCGTATTATCAGAAGTGTGTTTGTATGTCGTTTGTTTCAACATCAAAATCAGTCCAGTTTGACATTTTTCAACTTTTATTTAGTTGTTCAGACAGACAGACTGTCAGGTGGAGTGAAAAGAGAAAATAGTTCAATGAAATGTAACAGAATGTGGATTTACATCCATTATTGATATGAGAATACAAAGATTTGTTTCTTAGAGATAAACAGGCGATGGCACTAATTCTAAATAAAATAAATTAATAATTAATTAATACATTAATAATGAAATAAGTGAGGACCAGCCAAAATGTGCGCACCATCACACAGTTTGGTCTAAAACTCAAGTTGGTTCTCACAAACTTAACTGATACAGCACACACACACTTCAGCAGACAACTTCACAGCTCATTTAAAGACGGTTAAACTTCTGGATCAGGTTGTTTCTCTGAGTGTTGTTGATTGGGATTTCTTCAGGTCGCTTCTCGTCTGCAGGAAGCCTGAAGAAGTCTTCATGGTCCTCAACAACATTAACATCAAGTCTAAAAGAGTTCAGTCAATATATGTTTTCTCTTAAAGCTGAACAACAGTGGACGTCAGAAACTATGAATTATTAAATCAATGAAATTCACTGACATGACGTCCAAACACGTCAAGTGCTGTTTTGTTGTCCAGAACTATTCTCGGGGATCAAGGTGGATGTTCTCGCTCTCTGACCGTGGAACTTAACCTAAAGAAAAACAAAGTTTTATTCAAGACAATCCAAACTTGTTGATCCTAATCTGAGTGTAAATACCAACAGAACGCTTCATGAGAAGATAAAACTACTGTCAAGACTCTAAACATGAGAAACATGGAAAGAATTTGTTGTCTGCTCGTCATGAATATGTTCATACAAGATATGATTTAAACTTACCTTTCTTATTAATCAGTTTCCACAGCAGAATGAGATCACTAACAAAAGCAACAACAAAAAGACTGATAAAAACTCCAGCAACAATCTTCCATCCGGTGTGGTCTGAAACAGAAGAGACAAAGTTCTTTTATCCAAAGTGACTTACAGAGAAGGAAACAATCGAGGTACAGTGCAATAAGAAAGCGTTAGTGCAACAATAAGTGCTATGTCAATTCTTAAAGGGGTAGCTTTCTCATGTCCAGTTGTAGGTAGTGCTAGGAGAGAAGGTCCTCTCTGAAGAGCTGGAGGTCCTCAGTGACATCGATGGTGTGTCCTCGATTGTCCTCCAGGCTGTCTCACGTAGTGCAGACTGCAGGGCGGCCTCTGATTGGTCTGTCTTGACCTCTTGCATGAATGGGGGCATGTGTCAAAGTTTGTTTACGTACTTTGTCCTCAGTAAGATGGCCGTGTGGTCGCTCTTCCTGAATGCTGGCAGAGATTCTGCTCTGTAGACGTTTTTGAATGGCGTGTAGCAGTGATCGAGTGTTTGACTGTGCCACAAGAAGAACAACGTGTTGATGGAAGTCAGGCACAACCGTCTAAAGTTCAGTCAGGCTAAACCACTGTCACACCAATCCTTATTCACCATCAAACACACACCTCTTCCTTTCTCCTTGCCAGTCGTCTGTTCTGTCACAAAGAGTCACCTGGTCACATTTGTAAACCTCACCAGGACAGTTAGCAGAGTGAACACAAGTGTTATGGAATTTTCTATCCTTTGGGTACACAGGGCCGCACATGGGCTTTGCGGCTGTTGTTTGGAGTGTGGGAGGAGTGCAGGTGCCAGCCTATCTCAGAGTTGCCCGGTGACCAGGGTCGAAGAAACTCAAAGTTGGCCTCCTAGACATAATAGATAGCTAACTGTTGACGTTCCATTAGCATGAACAGACAACAGTGTCTCCAGACTAGAATGTGTTGAAGGTGAACACTAACATGGGTAAATACATTCCCATTGACTATTTTGGGCGTAAAGTATTTGTGGCGTCATCTGTAAGAGTTTAAAGTCTGACCACCAGCATGAGCTGAGCAGAATAGAGACCGACTCATATGCATACCTGATTGTACGTGAAAATGTCTCTAATTGTCCTTGATCAAGCTTCAATAAATATTACAGCATAAGACATGAGAGGCTCCTGAACGCTTTCTTCCCTCCTGACCTGGTGCCACTGACTTTCAGCAATTTCTCCACAACAGGCATCAGTCTGAGAGTCTTTGTGCTGAGAGAACCCCCGGTGGCAGTAGATCTGTCACAAAGACTTTCAACTTTTTAAGAACTTAAAGAAAAATGAAAACCATTTCTACACACAAACACTACAGGCCTCGTCTGTTCATGTTGTCACCTCAGCTGGAAAGTATCCACAAACTATGATTAATGATTCATGATTAGTGGTGATGATCATTTTAGTACCACGATTTCCATTTTCACTGAAAGAATCATTAAATGATGATGTGACAAACAGGTTTTCATAGTCGTGTCTGATCATAGTTGTACAGTCATATCACACATAAAGAAAATGATGAATGATGTACATGCTCCTAAAAGGTGAATTCAGACTGAACACTAAAGTTCATGTTGGCCTCACTTTGTTCCAGTGAGTTTGACTGCTCGAGTGTTTTTACAGTGAATGTTTGTTCAGCACAAACATGAACTCCACTTCTTGTTGTTATTTCCATCCAGACCACACTCACCTTCTTATCTCTGTACATGAGACAGTCTTTATTCCAATCTGCACCGCTCTGAGCTCATTCACTCTGAGTTAGTATGAACACATTCAAATGTTTGAAAACTGATAACACAATAATTTAAATTATTTGAAGATTAAAATACAACTCACCATTCAAGAGTACGTAGATCTCTGTAGAAATCCTATGGTTCTCCTGTGTGGCTACACAGGAGAAGTGGCCGGTCTTAGTCACAGTCGTGTTGAGAGTAATGTATTTAAGACCTCCTCTTTCTGTGACCTGTGACTTCTCAGCAGGAAGGATGTTTCCAGCTCTGTCCTGCCAATGTACTTCAAGATCTGGAACGCCATGAGCTTTACACTGCAGCAGAGGCTCGTTCATTGTTACATCAAGTGTTGTGACAGACGGCTCTGGAGCTGCACCTGTGAATAAAATATAAACAACAGATGATGAAGGACAATTACATCATTAAAAATGTAATATTGAGATGTTTCCTCTGCTTGTATATCTGGTTTACAGTGTGAAGAGAAAACGCCTCAGTTCCATATTCCAGCACTGTTTGACAGGACATGATATTTCAAACATTTTAACTTCTTCTAATTTGACTCACATTCTGACTCATATCATGGCAGACACACACATACAGTCAATTTATGATCAAATATAAAATGTGTCACTGAGTCTTAATTGTGTTAATAAGAAATATTTTAATTATGCAGCTCAAGTGAAACATTTGTTGAAATTCTGGGTTTGTACCAAAGAGAAGGTTATGACAGATTTCACTGGCTGTTTCATTTTATTTTTAAAATTTCATTTTAAGAGTGTCTAATGTCAGTGAGTGTAGACTAAATATTAATAACACTAAAAAACATTATAATTTACATTAACAGTATAAACGTCTCCACCTTAAAGTGATAAGTTGGCAATTACAGACATTTTAATGACAGGTGTGACACGCAGAGAGTGACGTCATCAAAATCAGGACTCACCTTTGATTTTTTCACCTGTTCTGTCTTTCAAGACCGGCTCTGAAAAAAGGAAAAACAAAACATGTCAGAGTTCTTGTAAAATATCAACTTGACAGACGTGTAAAACTGTAGAAAAAATCTGAGAGTGCACATTCAGATTTCATCGATTACAGACTGATGACATTTCATTGTGTAGAGTGACATAATGGGCAATGTGTCACTAATATCAGGCATGTTTGATACAGAGGGAATCAGTCCAGATGTGGACGTTGACTAAAGTCCATGTGGGACTCTTAAAGCAGTCACATCAGTAAATGAGCGGACATCTTTAAGTGTTTAATGAAAGCACTCACCAACAACAAGCTTAACGTTGAACGTTGGACTTGGATGATTATTTGGAAATTCACAGGTGTAGTCTCCGCTGTCATTCATCGTTGCGTTTGTGATCTTTATGGAGGTGTTACCGTGTTTCAGTTCTTCTTGAAAATGTGAGACGCGACCTTTGAACTGCTCAGCTTGACCTTTCCGACCGTTATTGTGATGATAGCCTGCATCAAATGAGAACACCTCCTTCTGTCCTTTCGTCCACTCAAACGCTCCAGTCTCCATGTTGACGCCGTTGAGAGAACATTTTAAAATAACATCACTGCCTTCTTCCACGACCACTGTCTCTGAAAGATAAAAACATGTATTAATCAGTATGTTTCCATGCAGAGTCATTCAGTGAAGACAGACACATGGAAGTTTGTTGTTTTAACACATCAACTTATGATAGAACAACTAACTTTTCTTGTTTTGGACTTTGTTTAGCACACTGTCCTCTGAACTGTCCTACAGATTGAATGTTTGCAATAATTAATAACATTGAACTCTTTTTTTCCAAGTGATGATGAACATCAACACTGACTCAGCTGTCAGTCAGACTCTCTGTCTGCACACTCAACACACAAAGAAGAAGAAAGAGGAAACAAGAGAGTGACGAGGAAAATGCAGAACTAACAGTGAATCTGAATTCACTTCATTTCTTCATCTTTTCTTTAGAACACAGAATATAACGTGTAAACATGATGCATCTACGTCTGGTGTTTGTTGGAGGGCATGTGAGGAGGTGTTAGTAATCAATACCATTGATATACATGTAGGTAAGTTTTAGAGAGCTCTGTGGACACCTGCTGGAGATAATCTGTACTGCACTTTGTAAAACATCTGCACATCTGTTGGTGTGACAACTCTTATTATCATTTATCAGATAATGTGCCTTTGCTCTTCTCTGAGGTGAGAGAAACTTCTGGAAGTGGTCGAGAGCACTCTTAACAAAACAAGAAAAAACAACTCAATGTCACAGTCCACAACAAGTTGTTTGTTCAACAAAAACTGCATCAATATCATATAATCAGATTCAGATTATGAGCTAATAACAAATGTATGATCTATGAGTGATGGATTCATCGTTCAGCACACCTTGATAAGAACAGATCTGGATGTTTTAGAGCAGGGGTCATCAACTACATTTGTCCAAGGGCCAGAATTTTTCTCGGCAGACACTATCAGGGCCAGACACTCTTATAAAATTAAATGAATATTGTATCCTATGTAATATATTATTATGTCATATATCAATTTTTGAAATGTATGTTATTTTTTAGCCTTTGTCAGTGTTAACAGACTCGTCAAGCTCACAGCTGTCAGGTCCGATGTTAAAACGATGTGTCGGAGGGGAAATGTCACTTCAGTCTTGTGATTTTCTTGGTTTTACTTCGTATTTATTTGTTGGATCACAGGCTACTTTAATTTGATGTAAAGAGGAACATTTCTCATAACTGAGGCCTAACGCTTTTATTTGTGTTTGTATCTATTTGCTCATGTGCAACGCTTGCACTTACAATGCTCTTCTCTGTTATGTTGACGGTTGTCACTGAGACACTGCAATAGTGTGCTATTGTGTGGGGAAAAGAAGCCCAAGAAAGGACAATTCTGACAGACGTGAAACAATAAAAGAGCAACGCGTTTATCATCATTGTTGATTGGAGGCGGGCTTTGGCACAAGCTACTTTTCAGAGGACGTTTGTTTCATTTCTCTTAAAGAAAAATGTAGAAATATACTTTGTCCTCTTCACTAGGCTATTCCTGAATCCAGTAATATTCTGGGTCCACCAGTTGACGTTCACTGCTCTAAACCATCCAAATGTGTTCTTACCAAGGTGTGCTGAACGATGAATCCATCACTCATAGATCATACATTTGTTATTAACAACATTATTTGTTATTATTAGGAAACGTGCCCTACACTCCATATAAGGGCAGGTGTTGAGCCGTGTGCAGAACTGGAGCGAGGCCACTCAAACAAAGGCTGTAAGAGGAAGAAGAGTAATGCACAAATCTAAAAGCAGAGCTCTCGACCACTTGTTAGATAGATAGATCGATAGATTGATAGATAGCTACTTTATTGATCCAGAAGGAAATTACGTAGGATAACATATGTACAGAGGAATTAAAAATGTGCAGAGGAGTTACACTCTAAAAGTTAAAAAGTGTGCACTATGCAACATTCGCATAGAAAATAAATCTATAACTGTGTTAAGAAGTTAACCCGTGCTAAACATCTGTACAAAAACTATATAAAAGTAGAAAGTAACTGTAGAAATAAAATGTTATATACAAATAGAAAAACTATATTAAAGATATAAAGTGAAAATAAAAAATATCAGAGAAATATGAGAGAACTACAAATGTCCTGGAAGTGGTGCAGAGAGGGGATTTGTCCATTGTCAATTGTCTATTGTGTCCCCTGCCATCACTGAGAGCTGTTGTACAGTCTGATGGCGAGGGGGACGAAAGAGTTCTTCAGTCTGTTTGTGTAGCAGGATTGAGACAGCAGTCTGCCACTGAACACACTCCTCTGCCTGATGAAGGTGTTGTGGAGAGGGTGGTGGGTGTTGTCCAGTATGGACAGTATGTAGTAATTTATGACCACCTGACAAACATGAACTCAGGTGAAGATAAAGAGAGGAGTGAGGAGAAGGTCAGACATCAGAGAAACAGTTCATTTGATTTGATTCGACTATTTTCTGTTTATCAGAGTATCAGAGAGTCACAGCTCAGGAAGAGTTTCTCAGATTCAGAATCAAGTTTATTGCCAAGTAGGTTTGCACCTACAAGGAATTTGACTTGGTGTAGTTGGTGCAGAATAAACATTAGTAAAAAGAAAAAATTTAAAAATATAGGAAGATTAAAAAAAACAAGTATTAAAATATAAACAATATACATATATATAGAATATCTTCTAAAAACAAAGGAGCTGATGTGCAAGTATATGACAGAATAGATCACACTATATTCACAGAATGCTATAAATACTATAGATGTGCAGATATACAGTAGGTTGTAGTGGTCCCAAATAAATAGAGACTGTGCGTTAATGTAATGCAGAAGGTCTGAAGATGCTACGTTAATGTAGCATGTAGGTCTGGAGTCAGTGTCAAGGGGGGCTCCGGGCCTTGTTGATAAGGCTAGTCGCGGATGGGAAGAAACTGTTCTTGTGGCGTGAGGTTCTGGTCCTGATGGACCTCAGCCTCCTGCCAGAGGGGAGTGTCTCAAAGAGTTTGTGACCGGGGTGGGAGGGATCAGCCACCATCTTTCCTGCACGCCTCAGAGTCCTTGAGGTGTACAGGTCCTGGAGCGACGGCAGATTGCAGCCAATGACCTTCTCAGCAGACCGAATGACACGCTGCAGTCTGCCCTCGTCCTTGGCGGTGGCAGCAGCGTACCAGATGGTGATGGAGGAGGTGAGGATGGACTCAATGATGGAGGTGTAGAAGTGCACCATCATTGTCTTTGGCAGGTTGAATTTCTTCAGCTGCCGCAGGAAGTACATCCTCTGCTGGGCTTTCTTGATGACTGGAGGTCCTGGGAGATGATAGTTCCCAGGAAGCAGAAAGACTCCACAGTCAATTGTGGAGTCGCAGAGGGTGATGGGGGCAGGTGAGGCTGAGTTCTTCCTGAAATCTACAACCATCTCCACTGTCTTTAGAGCGTTGAGCTCTAGGTTGTTCTGGCTGCACCACGTCACCAGATGGTCAACCTCCCACCTGTAGGCGGACTCGTCACCATCACCATCAGAGATGAGTCCGATGAGGGTGGTGTCGTCCACGAACTTCAGGAGCTTGACAGACTGGTGACTGGAGGTGCAGCTGTTCGTGTACAGGGAGAAGAGCAGAGGAGAAAGAACACAGCCCTGGGGGGAACCGGTGCTGATGGGCTGTGAGTCGGAGACGTGTTTTCCCAGCTTCACGCGCTGCTTCCTGTCAGACAGGAAGTCTGTAATCCACCTGCAGGTGGAGTCAGGTACACTCAGCTGGGAGAGCTTCTCCTGAAGCAGAGCTGGGATGATGGTGTTAAAAGCAGAGCTGAAATCCACAAACAGGATCCTGGCGTAGGTTCCTGCGGAGTCCAGGTGCTGGAGGATGTAGTGGAGGGCCAAGTTGACTGCATCAGACCTGTTGGCTCTGTAGGCAAACTGCAGGAGGTCCAGGAGGGGGTCGCTGATGTCTTTGAGGTGTGAAAGCACAAGGCGCTCAAAGGACTTCATGACCACAGAGGTCAGGGCGACCCGTCTGAAGTCGTTAAGTCCTGTGGTCCTCGGCTTCTTGGGAACAGGGATGATGGTTGAGGTCTTGAAGCAGCATCTGTAGTATCTACGACAACCACAGACGCATTTGGCTGACGGTCGCCAGTTAACGTGGCCACAAGTTAATACGTAACACCGGTATTAATCCACACAGCCACGTCTCCGTGAAGCACAAAACAGTTGTAATTCCTCCAGTTTGTTGGGCAGTGAGCGCACGTTAGAGAGAAATATTCCCGGTAACGGTGTGCGTAATCCGCGCTGGCCAAGACGCACGAGCGCACCGGCCCGTTTCCCTCTCCTCCGGCGTTTCACTGCGTGAGCAAAAGGTGAGCGCACCTTTGACCAGAATGTCCCAAATTTCCAGTGTAGTGAGAAGAAAGGTAGGAGATAAATCCTCTGGTGCTGTTACCCTGGCAACCGTCAGCGGCGCCATCTTGGTTCTCCGAAATAGTGGACCGTTAGCAAGATGTAGTAGACACCACACACACACACACACACACACACACACACACACACACACCTCTGCAATAGTAATGACGTCACATCATATAGCATAAAGCAGCTCGAGGTGTGGCAGCTCCTGACTGAATCAATCATCGGGCTGTAATCGATCAGCAGGATGCTGTAATCAATGAATCAGTATTGATCTGTGCTAATTATTAGGATGCATCACACTGTGCTGATGATCTTAATGTGACAGTTGCAGGTGTTATCTATCTGTCTAACCTGTTTCCAGAGCCCTGCACACATTTGAAATCAATCAAACTACAGTTCAGTTCAGTGTGATGATCAGTTTACTGACCGGGTTGATCAGCGGACGTTGTTCCAGACCAGCTCAGGAGACAGAGACACACGAGAGGAAGAAGCTCCATCTGTGAAGAAGTCATCTGAGGATTCAACATCAGCACACTTCTTAGAGGGCAAGAGAGCAAACCGAACACACTCCCGACACACACACTGCTCTGTCTCGGTTTGCACAATCTATGCAAGGTGCAACCACTTCCGGTACTGATCCTTCAAATTAAAGGCATGAACTCTGCAGAAGTTGTTTTTTAATGTACCTGAACAATACTTTAACTTGACTCTGATTTTATTCAAGTCCAAGATTTCTTAAAAGTTTAAATCCTGACAAAATAATGCACCTATTTTAAAAAGCAATTTAAAGATGCATTTTAATTATCATTGATATCTTAGAGCTAAATAAAAACAACATAAAACCAAATAAAATTTAAAGCATAACCATTATTTTTAGCATGCAGCCCCACTGTGGTAAATATGTTCAGCTGTACATGTGAATTTGTTTTGATTACTGCAACAACTATTATATATTGCAGTTATGTGATAATGATAATTATATATATATATATATAAAATTATCAGAAGTGTGTTTGTATGTCGTTTGTTTCAACATCAAAATCAGTCCAGTTTGACATTTTTCAACTTTTATTCAAAGCTTTGGATAGAAATGATGATTGCATCATCAGTATACAACATTAATGTACTTTCAGCTGCATATTTTAGAGTCAACAACAGTATACAGTTCAGTGTAGAACTCTAGCTGACAGACTCTGGTTTAACACCTTATAAAAAATGAAAATGAAAAACATGAAGTCACAGAAAATATTCACATTCATTTACAGCACGATCCATGTCTAACTACAAGCAGCATATTTGGTAAATGCAAAGTATATATGCAGCACTTCTGCCTCTCATTTTATTTTAATGATGTTTATCCTGTGTTTCTGACTCATTATTAATCACATTAGTTTCTATGTACTTCAGTCTTATTCATCAACAGCATAACGTCCTCAACAAGAGTCCAGTGGTTTTATTATAACTTGACTTTATGCTCTCTGATATTAAATGAACCTACACTGACGGAGTAACAATAAAAATAAAACAATCAGAATATACAGATAGTCAGAAATTAAAAATACAGAACAGAGTTCAAGAAGTCGTCATTGTCCTCAACAACATGAATTAAGTGGATTGTTTTTTCTCTTAAAGCTGCTCAACAGATTTCAACACAAACTATTAAAATGAATTCAGTTCTCACTTGATGGAATGATTCATTAATAATCAGCTCTGTCAGCATTAAAGGCCACTTGTTCTCTTAAATCACAGATTATATTGTTGGAATAATGAATCAAAATATCAAAACATGATGTGTCCAGAGTAACTACAGCCTGGTTAATGTATAGACGAGGTTCAATGTGTGGAAGAGATCAAATAGATGATGATGAATGTACTGTTAGTATCAGTGTAGACAGCTACAGTAAAACTGCTTTTGTCCTGTTTGGGTTCATTTTAAAGACGAGTTCATACAACATGTTGGCCGACCACGTCTGAAGACAAAAGTCTAGTTTAGTTGTTCAGAACAGACAGACTGTCAGGTGGAGTGAAAAGACAGAAAATAGTTCAATGAAATGTAACAGAATGTGGATTTACATCCATTATTGATATGAGAATACAAAGAGTGCTTTCTTGGAGACGGTTGATGGCACTAATCCTCCGATAGGATCCCATGAAACCATGTGACAAACAACCTTCACACTGAATTTAACTTCAAACATAAAACCAAACTACCTGAAATAAGTGAGGACCAGCCAAAATGTGCTCACCATCACACAGTTTGGTCTAAAGCTCAAGTTGGTTCTCACAAACTTAACTGACACAGCACACACACACACTTCTGCGTCGATGTGAACTTCAACAGACCGACTGAAAAAACACAAAAGTAACAAAAAGTTTTCTACATTTTTTTTTTTTCATTATCTTTAGAGGCTTTAAAGTCAGAGAAGCTGAAACGAAGTCAGAAAAACTTTCCCATCAGCCCCTTCTCTAGACGTCGTGTCGCCCTCGAGGACAAACGTTTGCTGGGCTCATTTTAACGTAACAAAAACATAAAGCTTCTTATTATGAAGATGATATTCTGTAAATAGAGCTCCATAAATTTGACACACTGGGCCTTGAAGTACTTTTTGATGATGCTAATTATATGTACTTTTACTTCAGTGGGAGTATTTTCAGTGATGTGTTGGTACTTTAAAGTATAAAGTAGAATACTTCTTCCAGCACTGAGCAAAGGGTCCAATGTAAAATAAAGACTACATCCTGCTGCTGTCTCATGAACACATGAACACAAAGAGAATGAGCAGGAAGTGACTTTATTCAGTTTATTAAATGAAGCTACTTCCGAGCCCTGACACGTGCTTCATGTTCACTGTGACGCACAGGTCAACAAAATGATGATTTGATTGATTTTCAGATTCAGTCTTCAGAATCAGCTGATTGGAGGATTCTTTCAGACTGAAGTTTTTCAGGAGTTTGAATCCATCCAAAGATCAATTTAAAGATTTATTTTGAAGCTTGAAGATCAGTGATGGAGTCATGAAACAAACGTCCAGCAGCCCAAAATCTGTTTGCTTCACGTCAAAACGACGTGACAGTTTGAACTCTATCACTCATCAAATAAACAGGAAATCACTGTTAATAACTTGTTTTTATTGATTCACTGTATTTTATTTCAATCAGCTGAATTTAAAGTCACACCATAAATTCATACAAGCAGGATCAAAGTGCAGCGTTTACATTTACAAACAGGAAGCCAAGAAACAGAGAAGCAACTTTACAATCAAATCTTCAAGACCAGCACAGAGAGTCCGACACACCTCAGAAATAATCAACAAAAACCTTCAAACACATGAAAATAGACAGATGTAGAATAGTGAAGCAAGAGGCAGCTAGAACTTTTAGGTTGATTATTGTTGCATATTCATTTTTAATTACCTTTACATACATTTTATTATTGAGAAAAGAGGGCTGCTCTCAGAGACTTTCCCGCCGGCGACGGCATGTTCGTTCACTGTATCACTCACAGATCGATGGACTCTGCTCGTGGGCTCGTAGCCCTCAGGGAAAGATACTGCTAGCATGAGCATTGAGTGTGGACATGGGAAGGAGAGAGAGGCCGAGGTGGACCCTGTGATGGACCCTGTGATGGACCCTGTGATGGACCTTTGACCCTGACAGCAGCCTCTTTTTAATTGAGTGTGTAATTGAGTTTAGTGAGCCCGTTGACCTGCCCCAGTAAACTCTGTCTCAAGAACCCTGCCAGGATTTATAACCTCTATCCGAGAAGGACAAACACTCGGTCAGCCCGGAGAGATTCTCGACCCTACAGTGTGTGGTGAGTGTATTTTATATTTTCCTAATAACAGTTTGTTTCAGTAGAAAAAGAAAATGAAAACAGAAAAATTAAAGGATTGACTTGGTTCTGTTCAGCGCCTCGATGTGACTGTACTGTGGGTCAAATGAAATAAGTCTGACTCTTTAAATATGTTTTTATGATCTGATCTCCAAACTGGCTGACATCGATCATTCACAGAAGTTTGCTCATTCGTCTGACGCCGGCCCCCGGAGCTCATACCACCGCCACGTGTGCAGCATGGCAGCTGCCCTCTCCATGCAGGGCTTTAAGAGAGAGGACGGCCATGTCACAGCTGACTGACACCATGTTAGGCCGATCTGAACAGAGCCAGGCTGAACCAGAAAAAGAACTTCAAACTTAAAGAAACTTATCACACAAAGTAAATAACTCACACATCAATGTTAAAAATGAATACATGACAAATCATAATCATATAAATGATAAAACAATAAGCAACTAAATGATCTGGACTAAATAATAATAAATGAGTAAGAACATATATAGAAAGAAAGGATGAAGACATCTTTGATAACAATCATTTAGATTTTGAATAGTAATCATGAAAATAGAATAAATGAATGAGTAACAGAAAAAGATACAATAAGAATATATATCAAAGTATGAATGAATATATGTAAACACATGATAATACAAACAATACTGACTTTTTCATCTGCACATTGTTTATGGAGGAATCCGCCTTTCTTTTTCTTTTTGGTCTTTTTGTCTTTGTTTTCTAAATTAGCATCGAGGCATCAATGATCAACAACGAGTGCAGAAATTCTCCTCAACAACAGATATGAATGAATCAACAACAAACTTCAACACATGAAAATCAAACAGTCCTTCACATGAACTCTCTTAAATCTAAATAATGTGTTCATGTAACAGTGTCACACTCGTCCAGGACTTCACAGCAGCTTTTCTAACACACTTTAGGCACTACATGGTCAAATGACATCATGTTCATAATTACAGACTTTAATGTAAGCCTGACAAACAGACCTGCTGGGTTCACAGGTCAGCTGACTTCAGTTAGGTTGAATTGTCACATTTAAGGTACAATCAGAGAGAAATAGATTTTCCTGAAGCTCCGATAATCATGATGAACGTGATCTTTAAAAAAAAGTAACAGAGTTCAGAAATGTGTGGAGAGCTCCACAAAGATGTTGAGTTACAGCGAGTTAAGAAATAAAAACGATGTTTGTGAAACTTGTTGAGACAACGTCAGTCGTTGTCTTTCAGGACGCTGTAGATTGTAAAGTTGATGAACTGTCTGATGTTGAAATGTGGAACTGATGAACACGCGCACGCGCACACACACACACACACACACACACACACACACACACACACACACACACACACACACACACACACACACACACACACACACACACACACACACACACACACACACACACACACACACACACACACACACACACACACACACACACACACACACACACACACACACACACACACAATCAGACAGGTGAATTAAGTGGATTAAGTGGCACATTTTCAGCGGGATGGTCAGAGGAACCTGCAGACACAAAATCAAAGTATAGATTAGATGAAGTCACTGTTCACTATTGGTACATGGACAGCACTAGTTCCAATCAGCAGCTCCTCCACAGCGGACCTTTAAAAAACCTCTTTGAAGTCACTTTAGTTTCATCAGGTCCCTTTTTACATTTTCTGATCTCATTATCATCGTTCACTTTTCACTCTGTTTGTCGAGTTGTGTCTGAAGCTTCAAACAGATAAACATGTTTTAGAAATCATGTGAATGAAGTGACGTACCTTCATCGATCGTCTTCATCTTCTCATTAGCTTCTGCAGAAACAAAATCAAAGTATAGATTAGATAAAGTCACTGTTCACTCTGTTTGTCGAGTTGTGTCTGAAGCTTCTTCTCATTCATTTAGCTGATTTCATTCAACAGTCCAGAGGAAACTTTGAGTCTTGGTGGTGAACAGTTTGAGAGTGTGAAAAATATAAACGAGATAGTCCAGTGGTGCCTCCTCCTTTTCTAGTCCTATCACTGTTTTCCCCTCCCCTTTTTGTGTCTTGTTTGTCTTCTCTCCCTGGGAGTGGCCATCATCACCAGCTGCCATCCTGTCTCACCTGCAACCAATCCACTAATCAACTCTAGCAGTATATCTACCCCGGCTCTTCATCCAGTCTTCGCCAGATCGTCGTTTTGCCAACAGTGGTATTTCGTTCAGGCCTCTTTTGAAAATAATTCCAACTTGGATATCTCAGATTTTGCAAGCTGTTGTCTTTAACCAGTCTTTTTGTGCTCAGGACTATTACCACCACCTCCTGCCAGAGATCCGCCTGCCTGCTCTCACCACCAACTTCTCCCCAGCCAGCCCTGACTGCCTGCCCTTTGCCATCTCATCATTCCCCTGCTTCAGCTCTGCCATTCCCTCCTCGTCGGCCATTCCCAGTTCCCGTCCTCTACTCAATAAACCCTGTTTTTTTGAAACTCTTCTGAAGCTGCTTTTGGGTCCGTTCTGTAGCTCCTTAACAGAAACAGAACGATAGAACAAGTACTGAAAACACACACAGAATTGAATGATGTACCTGAAGGGCGCTTGATAATCTTTTGAAGTCCTGCAGAAACAAAATCAAAGTATAGATTAGATGAAGTCACTGTTCACTATTGGTACATGGACAGCACTAGTTCCAATCAGCAGCTCCTCCACAGCGGACCTTTAAAAAACCTCTTTGAAGTCACTTTAGTTTCATCAGGTCCCTTTTTACATTTTCTGATCTCATTATCATCGTTCACTTTTCACTCTGTTTGTCGAGTTGTGTCTGAAGCTTCAAACAGATAAACATGTTTTAGAAATCATGTGAATGAAGTGACGTACCTTCATCGATCTTCTTTATCTTCTCTTGAACTTCTGCAGAAACAAAATCAAAGTATAGATTAGATGAAGTCACTGTTCACTCTGTTTGTCGAGTTGTGTCTGAAGCTTCAAACAGATCAACATGTTTTAGAAATCATGTGAATGAAGTAAATGGTAAATGGACTGTACTTATATTTCTCCTTTCAAGTCTTCTGACCACTCAAAGCATTTTTACACTACATATCTCATTCACCCATTCACACACATTCATACACTGATGGCATTGGCTGCCATGCAAGATGCCAACTGCTCATCAGTTTGAGGAGCTAACCATTCACACACATTCACACACCGATGGCGCAGCCTTCAGGAGCAATTTGGGGTTCAGTATCTTGCCCAAGGACACTTCAACATGCAGACTGGAGGAGCCGGGAATCGAACCGCCGATCATCTGATTAGTGGACAACCCGCTCTACCTCCGAGCCACAGCCACCCCAAAAGTGACGTACCTTCATTGATCGTCTTTATCTCCTCACAAGCAGCTGCAGAAACAGAATAAAAGTCTAGATTAGACAAAGTCACGTTTCTATGACAGAAAAAACAAACTGTTTAAGTGTCAAAGTGTTTCTGAAACTTGATCAGTGACTGTTTCAAACATCACACACACCAGACAAACCTATAGCAAGATGTGAACTGAGTGACGTACCTGAAGCGGACATCTTGTTCTCTTGAACTTCTGCAGAAATCAAAAGAAAAGTACAAACTAGTCACAAAAATACAAATGAGATGAATGATGATGAAACAGAATAGAACAAGTACTGAAGACACACACACACACACACACACACACACACACACACACACACACACACACACACAAAATTGAATGATGTACCTGAAATGATCGTGTTAATCTTTTGAAGTCCTGCAGAAACAAAATCAAAGTATAGATTAGATGAAGTCACTGTTCACTATTGGTACATGGACAGCACTAGTTCCAATCAGCAGCTCCTCCACAGCGGACCTTTAAAAAACCTCTTTGAAGTCACTTTAGTTTCATCAGGTCCCTTTTTACATTTTCTGATCTCATTATCATCGTTCACTTTTCACTCTGTTTGTCGAGTTGTGTCTGAAGCTTCAAACAGATAAACATGTTTTAGAAATCATGTGAATGAAGTGACGTACCTTCATCGATCTTCTTTATCTCCTCACAAGCAGCTGCAGAAACAAAATCAAAGTATAGATTAGATGAAGTCACTGTTCACTCTGTTTGTCGAGTTGTGTCTGAAGCTTCTTCTCATTCATTTAGCTGATTTCATTCAACAGTCCAGAGGAAACTTTGAGTCTTGGTGGTGAACAGTTTGAGAGCGTGAAAAATATAAATGAGATGAATGATGATGAAACAGAACAATAGAACAAGTACTGAAGACACACACACACACACACACACACACACACACAGAATTGAATGATGTACCTGAAGGGTGCTTGATAATCTTTTGAAGTTCTGCAGAAACAAAATCAAAGTATAGATTAGATAAAGTCACTGTTCACTCTGTTTGTCGAGTTGTGTCTGAAGCTTCAAACAGATAAACATGTTTTAGAAATCATGTGAATGAAGTAAATGGTAAATGGACTGTACTTATATTTCTCCTTTCTAGTCTTCTGACCACTCAAAGCATTTTTACACTACATATCTCATTCACCCATTCACACACATTCATACACTGATGGCATTAGCTGCCATGCAAGGTGCCAACTGCTCATCAGTTTGAGGAGCTAACCATTCATACACATTCACACACCGATGGCACAGCCTTCAGGACAATTTGGGGTTCAGTATCTTGCCCAAGGACACTTCAACATGCAGACTGGAGGAGCCGGGAATCGAACCGCCGATCATCTGATTAGTGGACGACCCGCTCTACCTCTGACCCGCTCTACCTCCGAGCCACAGCCGCCCCAAAAGTGACGTACCTTCATTGATCGTCTTTATCTCCTCACAAGCAGCTGCAGAAACAGAATAAAAGTCTAGATTAGACAAAGTCACGTTTCTATGACAGAAAAAACAAACTGTTTAAGTGTCAAAGTGTTTCTGAAACTTGATCAGTGACTGTTTCAAACATCACACACACCAGACAAACCTATAGCAAGATGTGAACTGAGTGACGTACCTGAAGCGGACATCTTGTTCTCTTGAACTTCTGCAGAAATCAAAAGAAAAGTACAAACTAGTCACAAAAATACAAATGAGATGAATGATGATGAAACAGAATAGAACAAGTACTGAAGACACACACACACACACACACACACACACACACACACACACACACACACACACACAAAATTGAATGATGTACCTGAAAGGATCGTGTTAATCTTTTGAAGTCCTGCAGAAACAAAATCAAAGTATAGATTAGATGAAGTCACTGTTCACTATTGGTACATGGACAGCACTAGTTCCAATCAGCAGCTCCTCCACAGCGGACCTTTAAAAAACCTCTTTGAAGTCACTTTAGTTTCATCAGGTCCCTTTTTACATTTTCTGATCTCATTATCATCGTTCACTTTTCACTCTGTTTGTCGAGTTGTGTCTGAAGCTTCAAACAGATAAACATGTTTTAGAAATCATGTGAATGAAGTGACGTACCTTCATTGATCGTCTTTATCTCCTCACAAGCAGCTGCAGAAACAAAATCAAAGTCTAGATTAGACAAAGTCACGTTTCTATGACAGAAAAAACAAACTGTTTAAGTGTCAAAGTGTTTCTGAAACTTGATCAGTGACTGTTTCAAACATCACACACACCAGACAAACCTATAGTAAGATGTGAACTGAGTGACGTACCTGAAGCGGACATCTTGTTCTCTTGAACTTCTGCAGAAATCAAAAGAAAAGTACAAACTAGTCACAAAAAGTTCAGGATATTCAACTTTCAGGTGAAATGTATGTAAAATGTAAAAGGTTCATGCTACACTGATATTATATCATGAAAGTAGGATATTTAAGTAGAAGCATGCAGTGGTCATTTCTTCATCTCAAACAATGTATTGAAACTAAAGCTAACAACAGTGGTGTGTATACCACAACAAAACATGTCAGTGTCTCAGTAACTTGTCATGTGACCTTGACCATCGATCACTGCTCGACTAGACGTCTCACGCTGTTCACAAGTGGACTGATTCCAACCTGCTGATGACACTCTGTGACACTCAGCGCTCAGTGCTAACTTCCCTCTGAGTACTTCCTGTTTGAAGCCTCACACTGACCAGGTACTGCTGATGGATTGTTAGGTGTCGTCTTGGTGTCATGATGTCAAAATGTGAACAGCGTGATGAAGAGGACTGTTTCAATACAAACTGTCTTTGAAGCAGAACATTTAGTGGAACATTCATGGATCACACACTTGTTTGTTAGAGAACAGCATGTTCTGCAATAAGTGCTGAAACATTGAACAGTTGGACATGTGCATTCAAAAGTTTAGACAAGGTCAAATTAAGTTCACCTGTAAAGGTTAGAGTGTATATTAGACACACACACACAGTATATAGTGTATAGTATCAAACATTTGTAATGAGTGACGTACCTTCAATGATCCTGTCCTTCTCTTGAAGTTCTGCAGAAACAAAATAAAAATATAAAGTCACTTTTCTATGGCAGAAATGATTTTGGTGGCTCAGACAGATTTGATCTCTACAGATGACTCTCGATGCTCCACGTTACCCTGATCCCAACATGAGTTCAGAGGCATTTGTGTATTATTAACAAGATATCAATATTTCATTTTTCACATTATTGTCAATATTGGTACACACACTGAATTTTCACTTTGCTACCACCATTTTGTGTTTCTTCTTTGCAGGAAGTAATTTAAAGTTTTATTAAAGACAGTCCAAACTTGTTGATCCTAATCTGAGTGTAAGTACCAACAGAACGCTTCATGAGAAGATAAAACTACTGTCAAGACTCTAAACATGAGAAACATGGAATATGTTCATACAAGATATGATTTAAACTTACCTTTATTATGTTTCAGTTTGCGCCTGTAAAACACAACTCCACCAGCAACAGCAAAAACAACAAGAGCGATGAAAACTCCAAGAATAATCCTTACAGTGTAGTCTGGCTCTGAAACAGAAGAGACAAAGTTAATGTCACACTCTGAATGTAAGTGCAGATCATACAGAGCAGACTGAACATCAGAGCTGACACAAAGAAGAACTAAAGGTGTTCCTGCTCCTGAAATCTGAACTTGTTTGCAGATAAAAACAGCACTGGGATGAATCTCAGCAGGAACAGTGATGTTAGCTCTGATCTTACAGACACTTTCCTCCTGCTCGGCTGCACAGCTGAGAGCTTTGGTTGTGGTTTTGGTCGCAGTAGTGAGGAGGGTGATGTTGCAGCATCGTCCTGTTTCTGAGACGGGCTGCTCATCAGCAGGAAGAAGGTTTGAATCCCCGTCCTCCACCTCCACTTCAGGCTGTTTACATGTGACTTGTGCTAAACTCCTGCTGTGCCTGAGATCTGCAAATGTGTGTGACAATCTGTGTACAGCCGAGGTTCTCTACACGCTGAGCCGAGGCTGTGACGGACTCTGGATCACGTTCATCACATCTTTATTTTAGGATGCTTGTTGTTACAGCTCGTATTCATGAGCTTTGTTAAAGGAAATATTACACATGCAGCTACACATGCAGCTGTTGTTTTGCAAATTAATTCCACAACAGACTCAGTGAATCCATTCACGTCCTCAGTGACATCGATGGTGTGTCCTCGATCGTCCTCCAGGCTGTCTCACGTAGTGCAGACTGCAGGGCGGCCTCTGATTGGTCTGTCTTGACCTCTTGCATGAATGGGGGCATGTGTCAAAGTTTGTTTACATACTTTGTCCTCAGTAAGATGGCCGTGTGGTCGCTCTTCCTGAATGCTGGCAGAGATTCTGCTCTGTAGACGTTTTTGAATGGCGTGTAGCAGTGATGGAGTGTTTGACTGTGCCACAAGGAGAACAACGTGTTGATGGAAGTCAGGCACAACCGTCTAAAGTTCAGTCAGGCTAAACCACTGTCACACCAATCCTTATTCACCATCAAACACACACCTCTTCCTTTCTCCTTGCCAGTCTTCTGTTCAGTCACAAAGAGTCACCTGGTCACCCAGTGCTGTCTGCTGTTCCAGGATTTAGCAAAGTTTCAGTGAAACAAAACACATTACAGCTCCTGATATCCTGTTGGAGACTGATACCACAACAGAGCTCGTCCAGTTTATCATCAGCGCCTGTACGTTGGTTAGCAGGACGTTTCACAGAGAAGCTCTGACTGTTTCCTCAGCCGCTGTTTAATCCCTCCATGTTTACCTCAGTGTTTCTTCTGATGCTGAGATGGATGCAGGGATGGACTTGCTTGTTCAAAAATCATACTGTGATTATTTGGACAGATATACGGAGACAGAGTTTCTGTGCTCTCTCGTCCAGCAGGTTCTCATGGATCGTGGCTGCTGCTGTGGTCCTGCACGACGTCCACTACATATATTATTACTGTCATTATTGTTACCATGTCTCCATCACAGTTTATAGTTAGTTCATGATTTGCTGCTGTCTCTCTATTTATGTATCCACCCCCCTGAATATTCTAAATGTGAAATGATTCACCATTAGTGGCAATTATTGAACAAGAGTGTCTAATGTCAATGAGGGTAGACTAAATATTAGTAACATTAAAAAGGGAGTTTTCTTTCTTAAAGCTTCTTGATGGTTCAACGTTTACATGGAACATTAATATTGGAACATAAACATCTGCACTGTGAAGTGAAGAGTAGCCAATCACAGACACATCACAGGATGTTACTGCATATTTCTGTCTCATCTATTTTTTAAAGACATCATCTAAAAAACAAAACATGTCAGAGTTTGTTAATATGATACATCTACGTCTGGTGCTTGCATGCAGGGAGGTGTTTAAGGTTAAATATCAACCATGAACTACCACTAATATCCATTTGGAAACTGATGGGGGCACAGAGGTCGTCCAGTTCATTATCAGCGCCTGTACGTTGGCTAGCAGATGTTTGGCAGAGAAACTCTGTGTGGTCGTTTCTTCAGCCGGTGTTTAATTCCTCCAAGTTCACATTTGTAAACCTCATCAGGACAGGCAGCAGAGTGAACACGAGTGTTATGGAATTTTCTGTCCTTTGGGTACACAGGGGCGCACATGGGCCTCGGGGTCATAGACGGTGACGGCACTAAGCCAGATCAGAGAAGACGCTCTCTCTTTGGCATCTAAGGCCGTTGTTCGGAGTGCAGGTGCCAGCCTATCTCAGAGTTGCCTGGTGACCAGGGTAGAAGAAACTCAATGTTGGCCTCCTAGACATAATAGATAGCTAACTGTTGACGTTCCATTAGCATGAACAGACAACAGTGTCTCCAGACTAGAATGTGTTGAAGGTAACACTAACATGGGTAAATACATTCCCATTGACTATTTTGGGCGTAAAGTATTTGTGGCGTCATCTGTAAGAGTTTAAAGTCTGACCACCAGCATGAGCTGAGCAGAATAGAGGCCGACTCATATGCATACCTGATTGTACGCGAAAATGTCTCTGATTCTCCTTGATCAAGCTTCAATAAATATTACAGCATAAGACATCAGAGGCTCCTGAACGCTTTCTTCCCTCCTGACCTGGTGCCACTGACTTTCTGCAATTTCTCCACAACAGGCATCAGTCTGAGAGTCTTTGTGCTGAGAGAACCCCCGGTGTCAGTAGATCTGTCACAAAGACTTTCAACTTTTTAAGAGCTTAAAAGAAAAATGAAAAACATTTCTACACACAAACACTACAG
The DNA here is from genome assembly GCA_946959425.1 of Argyrosomus regius. Lineage (NCBI taxonomy): Eukaryota > Metazoa > Chordata > Actinopteri > Sciaenidae > Argyrosomus > Argyrosomus regius. The sequence continues at coordinate 29,576,521 of OX336885.1, read as the reverse complement.
GCCTCGTCTGTTCATGTTGTCACCTCAGCTGGAAAGTATCCACAAACTATGATTAATGATTCATGATTAGTGGTGATGATCATTTTAGTACCACGATTTCCATTTTCACTGAAAGAATCATTAAATGATGATGTGACAAACAGGTTTTCATAGTCGTGTCTGATCATAGTTGTACAGTCATATCACACATAAAGAAAATGATGAATGATGTACATGCTCCTAAAAGGTGAATTCAGACTGAACACTAAAGTTCATGTTGGCCTCACTTTGTTCCAGTGAGTTTGACTGCTCGAGTGTTTTTACAGTGAATGTTTGTTCAGCACAAACATGAACTCCACTTCTTGTTGTTATTTCCATCCAGACCACACTCACCTTCTTATCTCTGTACATGAGACAGTCTTTATTCCAATCTGCACCGCTCTGAGCTCATTCACTTTGAGTTAGTATGAACACATTCAAATGTTTGAAAACTGATAACACAATAATTTAAATGATGTGAGGATTAAAATACCACTCACCAGGCAAGCGCACGAAGATCTCAGCAGAAATTGTATGGACGATGTTCTTCTGCGTGGCTACACAACGGAAGTGATCAGTCGTGGTCACAATCGTCTTGAGAGTAATGTATAAAAGATCTCTTTCTGTGACCTGTGACTTCTCAGCAGGAAGGATGTTTCCAGCGCTGTCCTGCCAATGTACTTCAAGATCTGGAACACCATGAGCTTCACACTGCAGCAGAGCTGAGTTCTCTGTTTCATTAAGTATTGTGACATATGGCTTTGGAGCTGCACCTGTGAATAAAATATAAATAACAGATGATGAAGGACAATTACATCATTAAAAATGTAATATTGAGATGTTTCCTCTGCTTGTATATCTGGTTTACAGTGTGAAGAGAAAACGCCTCAGTTCCATATTCCAGCACTGTTTGACAGGACATGATATTTCAAACATTTTAACTTCTTCTAATTTGACTCACATTCTGACTCATATCATGGCAGACACACACACATACAGTCAGTTTATGATCTAATATTAAAAATGTGTCACTGAGTCTTAATTGTGTTAATCAGAAATATTTTAATTATGCAGCTCAAGTGAAAAATTAATCATAAAATTTGTTGAAATTCTGTCTTTGTACTAAAGAGAAGGTTATGACAGATTTCACTGGCTGTTTTTTTTTTTGATAACACAAGAATGTCTAATGTCAATGAGTGTAGACTAAAAAAACATTAAAAAAATACTTCATTTTTCATAAAGCTTCTAATGGCTGAACATTTATGTTGGAGTATAAACGTCTGATGAGTAACGAATTACAAACGTTTTATTGGCACGTGTGACATGCAGGGAGTGACGTCATCAAAATCAGGACTCACCTGGGATGTTTTCACCTGTTCTGTCTTTTAAGACCGGCTCTGAAAAAAGGAAAAACAAAACATGTCAGAGTTCTTGTAAAATATCAACTTGACAGACGTGTAAAACTGTAGAAAAAATCTGAGAGTGCACATTCAGATTTCATCGCCTACAGACTGATGACATTTCATTGTTCAGAGTGACATAATGGACAATGTGTCACTAATATCAGGCATGGTCACCCAGTGCTGTCTGCTGTTCCAGGATTTAGCAAAGTTTCAGTGAAACAAAACACATTACAGCTCCTGACATCCTGTTGGAGACTGATACCACAACAGAGCTCGTCCAGTTTATCATCAGCGCCTGTACGTTGGTTAGCAGGACGTTTCACAGAGAAGCTCTGACTGTTTCCTCAGCCGCTGTTTAATCCCTCCATGTTTACCTCAGTGTTTCTTCTGATGCTGAGATGGATGCAGGGATGGACTTGCTTGTTCAAAAATCATACTGTGATTATTTGGACAGATATACGGAGACAGAGTTTCTGTGCTCTCTCGTCCAGCAGGTTCTCATGGATCGTGGCTGCTGCTGTGGTCCTGCACGACGTCCACTACATATATTATTACTGTCATTATTGTTACCATGTCTCCATCACAGTTTATAGTTAGTTAATGATTTGCTGCTGTCTCTCTATTTATGTATCCACCCCCCCTGAATATTCTAAATGTGAAATGATTCACCATTAGTGGCAATTATTGAACAAGAGTGTCTAATGTCAATGAGGGTAGACTAAATATTAGTAACATTAAAAAGGGAGTTTTCTTTCTTAAAGCTTCTTGATGGTTCAACGTTTACATGGAACATTAATATTGGAACATAAACATCTGCACTGTGAAGTGAAGAGTAGCCAATCACAGACACATCACAGGATGTTACTGCATATTTTTGTCTCATCTATTTTTTAAAGACATCATCTAAAAAACAAAACATGTCAGAGTTTGTTAATATGATACATCTTCGTCTGGTGCTTGCATGCAGGGAGGTGTTTAAGGTTAAATATCAACCATGAACTACCACTAATATCCATTTGGAAGCTGATGGGGGCACAGAGGTCGTCCAGTTCATTATCAGCGCCTGTACGTTGGCTAGCAGATGTTTGGCAGAGAAACTCTGTGTGCTCGTTTCTTCAGCCGGTGTTTAATTCCTCCAAGTTCACATTTGTAAACCTCATCAGGACAGGCAGCAGAGTGAACACGAGTGTTATGGAATTTTCTGTCCTTTGGGTACACAGGGGCGCACATGGGCCTCGGGGTCATAGACGGTGACGGCACTAAGCCAGATCAGAGAAGACGCTCTCTCTTTGGCATCTAAGGCCGTTGTTCGGAGTGCAGGTGCCAGCCTATCTCAGAGTTTCCTGGTGACCAGGGTAGAAGAAACTCAATGTTGGCCTCCTAGACATAATAGATAGCTAACTGTTGACGTTCCTTTAGCATGAACAGACAACAGTGTCTCCAGACTAGAATGTGTTGAAGGTGAACACTAACATGGATAAATACATTCCCTTTGACTATTTTGGGTGTAAAGTATTTGTGGCGTCATCTGTAAGAGTTTAAAGTCTGACCACCAGCATGAGCTGAGCAGAATAGAGACCGACTCATATGCATACCTGATTGAGCCAATCACAGACAGTTTAATGACAGGTGTGACGTCATCAAAATCAGGACTCACCTGTGATGTTTTCACCTGTTCTGTCTTTTAATGTTTTAAAGCGCGCAGGATGCACGCGACCCGACATTTCCATGTAAAGATTCATAAATACATAAAGTGCGTATTTTCATGTTGACTCTAAACGTCAAAATACGTCAAAATAACGGGAATAAAAAATAACACTATCTAGACTCTGTGCACAGTGATAGAGGTGGATATGATGAAGTATGCAGAAATGTCTCACATCATCAGAATCATCTCAAAATTTAAAACATCTCACATGTAAAACTTTTTAAGGAGCTTCAGGAACTCTGATTATAATCTAGATTTAGTGAGAGTGAGTTTAAATCTGTGATGATGTTTGATGATTCATGTTCTAATCTTCACTCGTCATAGTTTGATGTGGAGCTTTCACACTATAAATCATTTCAGTGTCATGTCAGATCATTTCCTGTTTCCTCTTCTACTCACTCAGCAGGTCACATATTGTGTTTTCTGGATCAAACTAGTTTTGTCAGTTGGTTCAATCAGCTCCTCCACAGTTACACTGAGTAATTAATGTGTAGTAATATCATTTAAATTTTACATATAACTAGAACTGAAACATCAGAGTTGTAGACCGTCACACAGATAATGATTCATGATGTGAATTCAGACTGAACACAAACTCATTGTCTGAATTTAAATTTCAAAATATGATAAGAAAGAATCTCACCACTGATATGTGCATAAATCTCAGCAGAAATCTGATGTTTGATTTCTTCTTGTGTGACAACACAGCGGAAGTTGTCGGCCTTGGTCACAGGAGCTCGTAGGATGATGTCATAGCTGCCTCCCTCTTTCTGTGACCTGTGGTTCTTCAGCAGGAAGGATGTTTCCAGAACTGTCCTTCCACTCTACTTTAGGTTTTGGAGAAACACCTCGTACAGTACACTGCAACAGCACTCCATCCTGTGTTTTAAGTGTAGTGACGTACGGCTCTGAAGCTGCACCTGTGAACAAAATAGAAACTTGATTATATAAAGACAATTACAGCTTGAGAAATGTAACACTGGGATGTTTTGGTTCATCACATCTCAGCTTTTATGATTGGAGTGTGTTTTAACTTAACAACCTAAACTTTTAAAAATGATCTTGAAATGATATCACATGGAGTCTTTATTATGAATTAATTATTGCTGAGATTAAAAGTTGCAAATTATTACAAATTATACAAAGATACAGTACAACTCTGATATCGTGATGGTTTGTGTTCATACGTTCTCTATCATAGAGAATCATATAAACAAACACATACAAGTACAGTGTACACCTTAAACACACTGACACACCTGAAAAATACAGGTAAATATCTCCAGTTTGAAGAAGTGATGTGTCTCCAGTTTTATGACAAACTCACTAAAACAGGTGAGACGTAAAGAGTGACGTCATCAGAATCAGGACTCACCTGTGATGTTTTCACCTGTTCTGTCTTTTAATGTTTTAAAGCGCGCAGGATGCACGCGACCCGACATTTCCATGTAAAGATTCATAAATACATAAAGTGTGTATTTTCATGTTGCCTCTAAACGTCCATACACACATATTGTACCTCGTTTGAAAGATTACAAGTTCGTTTTTCAACGGAATAAAGAATCTAAACGAAGGATTTACGACACTCCAACTGTAGCGTCTTACTTTACGGCAGTAAACAAGTTAGCATCTTCGTGTCTCTCCTGTGTGTCCGCAGTTCAAATGTATTTATAGGTGGAAAAACAGACATTTATAGACGAACATGGGCTCGTTTTAAACACTAAAGTCCACCGGTTCAATCCAGTTCGGACAAATTCGAGCGGAAGTCAAAATAACGGGAATAAAAGTCGATTGTGTCTCTCGTTCATTTTTCGCGCCGCTCGTCAAACTTCCGAAACAACGTCATTTAGATGAATTTTAAAATATTAACGTCAAATTTGACCAACCGTGTTCAGTATCTGTGAAATCGGTAAACTCCGAGGAACAAAACAAACCAATCCGCATCTTTCTACGACCTAAAGGGACGAACCGACCAGACTTTTAACTCCGTCAGCCAATCAGAGGACAGCATCTCTACGCGAACTGCGCTTGAGTTTGATTGACAGCTACTTTCATCCAATGAGAAGTCAGCACCGTGAAAACAATCTGAGCTTGTAGCCAATTAAATCACCTGCCTGACCATATATGGAAGTTAACTTTATCTGACTTCCTGTGGTAGTGGGACACTCACATAACAATAAAAACTTTATTTATATGTTTATAGAGACATGATTCAATGATAATAAATATGTAAATCTGTATTTAAATATTAAAATCATCTTTTTTAGTCAGATTTGACACTTGTGGACATTTCTTCAGGATCATAAAGGGATTTATTATCATCATTTGGTAACTTTGGAGAAGTTTTAGAGAGCTCTGTGGACACCTGCTGGAGATAATCTGTACTGCACTTTCTAAAATATCTCAGAGCCACTTCTGTCTGTCAACCTCAAATTTGGTCCAGACTTTATAGACAAGCTGAGGGAGAGATCCTGTAAATTTCAGCCTGACAGCCTGTTTTATGACTGATTCACTGTGTTTGAAACATGAAGGGAAATGAAAAAAGACAATAAAACTTCTATTTTTTTCTATTTAATCATTCACCAATTGAACTCTTTCAGAGCCTCAATTAAGATCAACACACCTGATGAAACCTCAGAGTGTTTGCTTTACACTGATGCAGTGGACATGTGTCAGCTCCTCATGTTTGTGCTATTATACAGTTTAAAGTGGGTAAATATTAAGAGACTGAAAAAGACAGAATCAAAATGAACCACAAGAGGTTAACTCACCACCTAAAAAGGAAAAACAAAACATGTCAGAGTTCTTGTAAAATATCAACTTCACAGACGTGTGAAACTGTAGAAAAAATCTGAGAGTGCACATTCAGATTTCATCGCCTACAGACTGATGACATCTGGGGAGCTAAATGTGGTTTTGAAAGAAGTGTTAAAAGCAGTTGTGGACTGGGTTAACTGCAACAAACTTGTTTTGAATGTATCCAAAACCAACTGTATGGTAATTGGCTCGCACCACAACATTAGTAAAAATCCTCAGTTAGATCTGAAAATCAAAGATTCATGCATCAATCAGGTGCAGGAGACCAAGCTGCTGGGAGTGGTCATTGATGACAAACTTACATGTAAAACACATATAAATATGGTTGTTAATAAAATGGGAAGTGGCATCTCTGTTATCAGAAGATGCAAAGCATATTTATCACCAAAATCAACTAAACTAATAATACAGGCTTTAATTCTGTCAAATCTTGACTACTGCCCAGTGGTCTGGTCAAACGCCACAGCAGATATTATTAATAAACTTCAAAAAGTGCAAAATAGAGCAATTCGCATTGTCCTGGGTTGTGATCTCAGAACTAATGTATTTAAAATGCATAGAAATCTCGGTTGGTTGATGGTTGGTGATAGATTGTTTTATTCATTACTAATATTTGTAAGAAATGTATCTATAACAAAAACCCCACAGGTTCTATACAAAAAACTACACTATAGTTCAGACAATCATAGTTATACAACGAGACAGAAAGTTTCGCTGCCAAAAATAAAGACGAACTGCAGTAAAAGAACAGTAATGTTCAGAGCTATGTATGTTTGGAACCTACTCCCCAAACACCTTGGAAAAACTATTAGCACAAGAGAATTTAAATTGTTAGTGAAAAAGCATCTTTTAAATGGACACATACAGAAGTTATGGAATTATCCTAATCATTAATAATGTAGGCCTGGATGGTTAAAATATATATAATATCTTAAAATAAATAGATGTTGGATATAGGGATATTGAGTGAAATTATAATGGAATGATGCGGAATGCATGAATTGCTTAAGAGTTTGAAGCATTGTTGTAAATAAATGTTACCTCTCTTTTATTTTTTATTTTTCTGTAAATTTTATTTTATACATATTTTGTATTTGTTTGTTTGTTTGTCTGTTTTTGTTTTTTCTTTTAAATTTCGTCTTGTACTGTATTATATGTCGGACCCCAGGAAGAATAGCTGCAGTTCTGCTGCAGCTAATGGGGATCCAAATAAAACAATAAAACAATAAAACAATTTCATTGTGCAGAGTGACATAACCTAATAAAAATCACCATTACAGCCATCATCTGTAAACACACATGTCTCATTAATGCATCTTACTAACTAAACTTCTTCCCTGGAGTTTCTGTGCTCTCTCGTCCAGCAGGTTCTCGTGGATCGTGGCTGCTGCTGTGGTCCTGCATGACGTCCACTACATATATTATTACTGTCATTAATGTTACCATATCTCCATTAAAGTTTATAGTTAGTTAATGACTTGCTGCTGCTGTGAATCTGTGTCTCTCTATCTCTATCACAGGTTCCACTGCTACTGTAATCATTTTATCATTCATTGTAATTGTACAAAATGTTTGTGTTGACTTGTTCTGTACACGTGACATCTATTGCACGTCTGTCCGTCCTGGGAGAGGGATCCCTCCTCTGTGGCTCTTCCTGAGGTTTCTTCCACTTTTTTTCCTGTTAAAAGGGTTTTTGTGGGCAAGTTTTTCCTCACTCGAACCGAGGGTCTAAGGACAGAGGGTGTAAGGACAGAGGGTCTGAGGACAGAGGGTGTCACTCCCTGTACAGATTGTAAAGCCCTCTGAGGCAAAATGTGTTTTGTGAATTTGGGCTATACAAATAAAATTTGATTTGAATTGATTTTTTTGATAATGGGCAATGTGTCACTAATATCAGGCATGTTTGATACAGAGGGAATCAGTCCAGATGTGGCTGCAGCTCTGTGGGGTCGAGGCTCTGCCAGATGTTTATTCTGACTACTTGACAAAAGTCCATGTGGGACTCTTAAAGCAGTCACATCAGTGGGGTGTCGTTTAGCTCAGTCAGTAGAGCAGCCGCCCCATGTACAAAGGCTCAGTCCTTGCCAGGGCTGCCCAGGGTTCAAATCCGACCTGTGGCTCTTTCCCGCATGTCATTCCCCATTTCTCTCTCTCCCCACATTCCTGTCACTCTTCAGCTGCCTCTATCAAATAAAATCTCAAAAAGGCCAAAAAAATAAATCTTTAAAGCAGTCACATCAGTAAATGAGTGGACATCTTTAAGTGTTTAATGAAAGCACTCACCAACAAAAAGCTCAATGCGGACATCTTCAATTGACTGAAGATTTGGAAAAACACAGGTGTAGTTTCCCTTGTCTTTCATCTGCGTCCTCTTGATCTTTATGGAGGCGTTACCGTGTTTCAGTTCATCTTCAAAATGTGAGACGCGACCTTTGAACTGCTCAGCTTGACCTGTCCGACCTTTATTGTAACGATGGCCTGCATCATACAGGAACACCTCCTTCTGATCTCCGTCCCTCTTCCAGTCAAACAGCGCAGACTCAATGTTGGAGCCGATGGAACAGGGTAAAATAACATCACTGCCTTCTTTCACGACCACTGAAAGATAAAAACATGTATTAATCAGTATGTTTACATGCAGAGTCATTCAGTGAAGACAGACACATGGAAGTTTGTTGTTTTAACACGTCAACTTATGATAGAACAACTAACTTTTCTTGTTTTGGACTTTGTTTAGCACACTGTCCTCTGAACTGTCCTACAAACAAAAAGTCATCAAACATACAGATTGTATGTTTGCATGGTGTCAAATTAAAGATCTATTGTACAGAGTTGCTGCACACAAAATTTAAGACTTTAAACTTTTTAAGAACTTAAAGTCTGTGTAAAGTCAATTCCATGTTTTCCACGATTTTACATCGTGTACTAACATAATCACGTTGGGGTTTCTCATCATGTTCATGTGTTATCTAATGTCAGTGCATGTAACGTTAGACTGCTCTTGTTTCCTGAGTGGAATCCAGAGGAAAATACACCGGTAATGGGACACGGGACGTCTCTTATATGCAACAGCAGCTTGTCGCTATGACAGGGAATATATGTAGTCAGATCTGAGTTTACGTGTGTCGGTGACGGCGCACACAGACGAGAGACACCTGCCTGGGTGTGACCATCATCAAAACACCGCAACGGAGCAATAACTGCAAAGTGACGACAGACAGCGTTTCACTGAGATACATGACTGATGTACGTTTGGACAGAGAGAGAAAGACACAGAGAGACAGAGACTCGTTCAACTCGCCCAGAGTGGTTCAGAGGACACGCCCCCACAGTCCTGGAGCTGAGAGTACTGCCCATTTTTACCTTATTTTGACACCTAATTTCATAAACTTATCGTTATTTTTAATAATTCAAATTTGGCTGGGTAGTTAATAACACTTTCTTCTTTAGTCTGACAAAGTCAAAATGATGAATGATGTACATGCTCCTAAAAGGTGAATTCAGACTGAACACTAAAGTTCATGTTGGCCTCACTTTGTTCCAGTGAGTTTGACTGCTCGAGTGTTTTTACAGTGAATGTTTGTTCAGCACAAACATGAACTCCACTTCTTGTTGTTATTTCCATCCAGACCACACTCACCTTCTTATCTCTGTACATGAGACAGTCTTTATTCCAATCTGCACCGCTCTGAGCTCATTCACTTTGAGTTAGTATGAACACATTCAAATGTTTGAAAACTAATAACACAATAATTTAAATTATTTGAAGATTAATATACCACTCACCAGGCAAGTGCACGTAGATCTTAGCAGAAACTGTATGGTTGAGGTTCTTCTGCGTGGCTACACAGTAGAAGTAATCAGTCTTAGTCACATTCGTCTTGAGAGTAATGTATAAAAGACCTCTTTCTGTGACCTGTGACTTCTCAGCAGGAAGGATGTTTCCAGCTCTGTCCTGCCAATGTACTTCAAGATCTGGAACACCATGAGCTTTACACTGCAGCAGAGCTGAGGTCTTTGTTTGATTAAGCATTGTGACGGACGGCTCTGGAGCTGCACCTGTGAATAAAATATAAACAACAGATGATGAAGGACAATTACATCATTAAAAATGTAATATTGAGATGTTTCCTCTGCTTGTATATCTGGTTTACAGTGTGAAGAGAAAACGCCTCAGTTCCATATTCCAGCACTGTTTGACAGGACATGATATTTCAAACATTTTAACTTCTTCTAATTTGACTCACATTCTGACTCATATCATGGCAGACACACACACATACAGTCAGTTTATGTTGATTTTGTTGAGCTACAGTCTAAAAAAGTCAACGTGTCACTGGGTCTTAATTGTGTTAATAAGAAATATTTTAATTATTCTGCTCAAATGGAAAATTAATCATAAAATTAAAATAAAAAATTTAATTCATTTAGAAAATTAAAATTAAATAAAAGGTTATAAAAAATTTCAGTGGCTGGATTTTTTGAAAACAACAATGTCTAATGACAGTGAGTGTAGACTAAAAATTATTACCACAAACATTAAAAAGGGATTTTTATAATTTAGTTCAGGAGTATAAACGTCTGCACCTTCAAGTGATGAGGAGCCAATCACAGACATTTTAATGACAGGTGTGACGTCATCAGAATCAGGACTCACCTGGGATGTTTTCACCTGTTCTGTCTTTTAATGTTTTAAAGCGCGCAGGATGCACGTGACCCGACATTTCCATGTAAAGATTCATAAATACATAAAGTGTGTATTTTCTAGGGGTGCAACAATACATGTATCTGTATTGAACCGTTCGATACAGTGGTCTCGGTTCGATACGCACTATGAATCGCAGAATACACAAATTTATATTTATTTTATCAACTTCAGATAACTTCAGATCCACTAAGCTGCGCCTCCCACATTCATTCAGACCAAGCTGCTGAGACAGAAGCTACATGCGAAGCTAGCTCATTGCAACATGGCTAATGCCTTAAATACACCTGAAATCGAAGATCCTCCACCGTCCTTCAGATCTGATGTTTGGAACTACTTTGGTTTTCAGATTAAGTATGACCCTGATGGCAAGCGATGATTATGATTATGTTTCAAAATATATTTAGGGAGCTATTTCTTTTTTATATATACTCTGCTGCTAAGAATGCACCACAGAAGATGGGTGATTTATCAGATGCATTTATTTTATTATTATTTTTACAAGGTGCCGTTTTTGTTTTACATGGTTCTAACTTCTAAGTATGCACAGCAGAAAATGAGGCAGGTATAGCTGCACCAGATACATTTCATTTAATTTAAAAACTGTACGTCTGAGTTGAAACAAATGTTGGTAATTTCAATAAACTACAACTTAAAAAAGGCATGGAAATTTATCTTTTTTGTATCGAAAAAATATCGAACCGTGACACTAAAGTATCGAACCGAACCGAACCGTGAATTTTGTGTATCGTCCATACACACATATTGTACCTCGTTTGAAAGATCACAAGTTTTGTTTTTTCAACGGAATAAAGAATCTAAATGAAGGATTTACGACACTACAACTGTAGCGTCTTACTTTACGGCAGTAAACAAGTTAGCATCTTCGTATCTCTCCTGTGTGTCCGCAGTTCAAATGTGTGATGATGATGCAGATGTGGCTGCAGCTCTGTGGGGTCGAGGCTCTGCCAGATGTTTATTCTGACTGCTTGACTAAAGTCCATGTGGGACTCTTAAAGCAGTCACATCAGTAAATGAGCGGACATCTTTAAGTGTTTAATGAAAGCACTCACCAACAACAAGCTGAACGTTGAACGTTGGACTTGGATGATTATTTGGAAATTCACAGGTGTAGTCTCCGCTGTCAGCCATCGTTGCATTTGTGATCTTTATGGAGGTGTTACCGTGTTTCAGTTCATCTTGAAAATGTGAGACGCGACCTTTGAACTGCTCAGCTTGACCTTTCCGACCGTTATTGTGATGATGTCCTGCCTCAAATGAGAACACCTCCTTCTGTCCTTTCGTCCACTCAAACGCTCCAGTCTCCATGTTGACGTTGATAGAACATTTTAAAACAACATCACCGCCTTCTCCCACGGCCACTGTCTCTGAAAGATAAAAACATGTATTAATCAGTATGTTTACATGCAGAGTCATTCAGTGAAGACAGACACATGGAAGTTTGTTGTTTTAACACGTCAACTTATGATAGAACAACTAACTTTTCTTGTTTTGGACTTTGTTTAGCACACTGTCCTCTGAACTGTCCTACAGATTGAATGTTTGCAATAATTAATAACATTGAACTCTTTTTTTCCAAGTGATGATGAACATCAACACTGACTCAGCTGTCAGTCAGACTCTCTGTCTGCACACTCAACACACAAAGAAGAAGAAAGAGGAAACAAGAGAGTGACGAGGAAAATGCAGAACTAACAGTGAATCTGAATTCACTTCATTTCTTCATCTTTTCTTTAGAACACAGAATATAACGTGTAAACATGATGCATCTACGTCTGGTGTTTGTTGGAGGGCATGTGAGGAGGTGTTAGTAATCAATACCATTGATATACATGTAGGTAAGTTTTAGAGAGCTCTGTGGACACCTGCTGGAGATAATCTGTACTGCACTTTGTAAAACATCTGCACATCTGTTGGTGTGACAACTCTTATTATCATTTATCAGATAATGTGCCTTTGCTCTTCTCTGAGGTGAGAGAAACTTCTGGAAGTGGTCGAGAGCACTCTTAACAAAACAAGAAAAAACTACTCAATGTCACAGTCCACAACAAGTTGTTTGTTCAACAAAAACTGCATCAATATCATATAATCAGATTCAGATTATGAGCTAATAACAAATGTATGATCTATGAGTGATGGATTCATCGTTCAGCACACCTTGGTAAGAACAGATCTGGATGTTTTAGAGCGTTTGGTTCATCTGGAGTCGATTTTTTAAAGAGAAACTATAAAATCTATCAATGTGAAAGTTGCAGCACGAGGCCCAATGCCTCCTCAAATGATGCGAGCTGTCATACAGACGGATGTTAAGATGTTTCCTGTATTTGGCTTCATTACTACTAATGAACAAACTACAAACTGCAAAGAGTCAGAGACAGATCTAAACATCATGAAAAGTATTTACTTCATTTGATTTGACTGTATTCTATTTATCAGTGATGAGGCACAGTTGGTGTACGCATCAGTAAGGTGTCATTAAAACAGTGCAGCGTCTGCAGGATGTAGCTGACACCCACACACACACACACACTTCCTCATCTTGATAAGTTGAGCTACACTGGGCCTCGTGCTGCAACTTTCACTCCAGATGAACCAAACGTTCCAAACCATCCAAATGTGTTCTTACCAAGGTGTGCTGAATGATGAATCCATCACTCATAGATCATACATTTGTTATTAACAACATTATTTGTTATTATTAGGAAACGCCTCCTACACTCCATATAAGGGCAGGTGTTGAGCCGTGTGCAGAACTGGAGCGAGGCCACTCAAACAAAGGCTGTAAGAGGAAGAAGAGTAATGCACAAATCTAAAAGCAGAGCTCTCGACCACTTGTAAGAGTGTCTGTTACCTAAGAGAAGAGCAAGCTAAGAGAACAATGGTGAATCCCAGAAATCAACGAGAACAAATAAAATAAGAACAACTTTTGTCTGTGCATCACTTCCTGCATGAGGCACGTTGTCTGATCAATGATAAGGGGTACGGTCAATAGTCAAAATTAGCTCCTAAGTCCTTTCCTAACCACTTTTCCTAACCACTTTTCCTTGACCTCGATGGAAAACGTCACGAGGTCAAAGAAAGATGTGAAGGAGAGGTCATAAGGAGTTAGGAGAAGACGACCGCACTTACACTAGACTACGTCATGACGCAACGGCGAATGTTATTGACGTGATCTGTGGTGGAACCATAGATATATACACGTAGATGCCGCCTCCGACGCTACTGTCCATTGGAACGATATGTCAACGCGGCCGCCATCTTGGGCCGGGGAAGCTGTGTCTACTTACTGCATTAGTCAACGATTAAAATCACCATAAGTCTGAATTTTCAACCGATTTTCAAGCTGTTTGGTTTAATATAAATGTCAGACACATATTTGTGATACAACATAGATTTATTCGTTTTTTTTATATATATAATTATTTTTTATTTATATCATCTTCCTCCTCCTCCTCTTCCCTCACCCCTTTTGTGTGCAAATGTAAATTACAGAGTGTGTAATGCAGACCAGAGTTCAGGTATTTCACGATAACTCAATCATGGATTGTTGTTTAAAAAAAGTATGTCTTCTCTTAATAGAATTGTGCATTTTAACATCAGGGAGGTGAGACTGACTAACTACGTTTTTAAAGGTTTATATGAGGGTTAATTCAATAGGAACAATTTCTAATAGTGTATTTTATTATCATTTAGTGGGCATTGCGTTGTGTTAGTGAAATATTAAGATTATATGAGAATTTGTCATGACACTAACTTTGCAAAGACGGTCAGGTAAATTAAACTCTGATGGTACTCCTTCCTTTAAACGAGTTGACTGTGTTGTGGTTTGAAGTGACAGCTGCAGACTGAACGTCCTCCTGCTGCTGCCATGCCTGCCTCTTCCATTTATCTTTTGGAAACCTACACCCAAAACAACTCCACCTGAACAACGCTCAGGTCTCCATGCTCATGTAGCTACAATTCAGGTACACAACTTACGTTAGCAGTTAACATTAATGTTAGTGCCATGAAACTGATTTAATAGATAATTTAGGAATAACATGGCCTACTTAGCACAATTATATACAGTGGCTGAATGCCAAATGTCACTTTCATCATCTTACTGATGTCTTACTAACAAGAACATCTTTTGTTTTCTTGTCCTGACATAAGCTAGTAATAAGCTAGTTTCATTTATGTTAGCTTAAGAGATGCATCAAATTCAACACGTTCATAACAGTTAAATAATATAAAACATCTTCTTTCTTGTGAAATGTTATTCCATGTTTCTTCGTTTCGGCGTTTCTTTCACGGGAACATCCGTACGCGGCACAAAGGTCTGGCATTTTGCCAGATGCACAGCTGTCAGACCAGAGCTGACTGCTTAGAAACCCCGGCCCAAGATGGCGGCCGTGTTGACGTGCCTGACAAGCCCGAATGCGTCATCTACGTGTATATATCTATGTGGTGGAACTACAAAGTCCAGAAGATGGACTACAAAACGCGCATCTGAGATACTTCCTGGATACTCCCCGCGCGCTCTGACCGTGTTGTTTTCAGTTACAAACAGTTTTTACTGTGTGTGTGAACGCAGCTCCACAGTCAACAACAGAACACACTTCATGATCAAAGTTTGACATCACGTCAACACGTATGTTCATATTCACACGCTCTCTGCTGCAGGCTGCGTCACACTGTTTAAACACATTAATGTTTTCTTTCTTATGTCTGCTTGTGAATGACTGAACGCTGCGTCAGTTTATTTTGTCGCTGCTGCACGGAGGAGTTACCTCCTTTCCTTTCCTAAAGGATGCTCCGGTGTATCCTACGCTAAAGGAGATAATAAAGGAAGCATTGAAGCTCCTTTCCTTAACAGTTAGAGGATACAAACAGCTCTCATCATGGCGCCTCCGCGTCATTTCAAATGGACTATTCGACCGCACCCAAGAGCTGTTATACAAAAGTTCAGTGTGATGATCAGTTTACTGACCGGGTTGATCAGCGGACGTTGTTCCAGACCAGCTCAGGAGACAGAGACACACGAGAGGAAGAAGCTCCATCTGTGAAGAAGTCATCTGAGGATTCAACATCAGCACACTTCTTAGAGGGCAAGAGAGCAAACCGAACACACTCCCGACACACACACACACACACACACACACACACACACACACACACACACACACACACACTGCTCCGTTACTTTCGGTTTACACTGTTTATGCAAAGCGCAGCCACAGCATCACTTCCGGTACTGATCCTTCAAATTAAAGGTACCTGAATACTTTAAGTTGACTCTGATTTTATTCAAGTTCAAGATTTTCTTAAAGTCTAAATCCTGACAAAATAATGAACCTATTTTAAAAAAGACATTTAAAAATATGTTCAGCTGTACATGTGTGTTTGTTTTCATTAGTGCAACAAGTATTATATTTTGCAGTTATGTATGTATGCGCACCTTGCACAGGCTAAATATATGACACATTTATATGTCTATCTATCTATCTATCTATCTATCTATCTATCTATCTATCTATCTATCTATCTATCTATCTATCAACAGCAGACATAGCAGCCAGCTAATATTACTGACTAGTCCAACAGCAGTCAGCCCAGCTCGGCGTCTGTCTTTCAGCCTTTTATTTCACCAAGCTCTCACCAACCACTAAAAGTCAGTCCCAGATTTACTCTTGTCCGGCGGCTTCTTGCTCGCTCACTCTCTCCTTTTCTCTTCTTAGCTTCCTCCGTCAACGTCCTCTTCACTCTCTTCTCCTCTGCCATTATGCCCATAGAAGCTGCTGAGTCCGGTTACATTGACCACTTGCCTTGCTAGCTAACATTAGCTAACAAACTGAGCTAACATTAGCTAACAGCAGCTAACAAACTGAGCTAACATCAGCTATCATTAGCTAACAAACTGAGCTAACAGCAGCTAACAAACTGAGCTAACATCAGCTATCATTAGCTAACAAACTGAGCTAACATTAGCTAACAGCAGCTAACAAACTGAGCTAACATCAGCTAACATTAGCTAACAAACTGAGCTAACATTAGCTAACAGCAGTTAACAAACTGAGCTAACATCAGCTAACATTAGCTAACAAACTGAGCTAACATTAGCTAACAGCAGCTACAGTTATCAGCAGTTTACTTCACTGTCCATCAGCAAACATCAGCAGCCGGAGGACATCAGAGGGAAAACCAGAAAACATTTTCTCCATAAAATATGATCCAGTTTCACCAAAATCAGTGAAATAGTTGGTGGTGTGTGACTTAGTGCTGTAAAGCGTTACGTACTTCTCGTGGGCGATCGTACCCTGAACATAAAGTTACAGCGTGCACAGAGACAACATTCACCTGATCACGTTAATATCATCAAAATGAATGAAAACTTGTTTTTTAATGGTATAAAAGTTACACAATGTTGCTTTAATATTCAGAAACTTTTAATGTTGCCATTGATTAAACAAAATAAGTGTTTGGCAGAAAAAATAACAACCCTTCATGTTGTCAAATTATTACCAGGAAGTATTATATAGGGCAGTGGTTCCCAAACTTTTTGTGCCCAAGGCACACCAAAGGACAAGTAAAAATCTCAAGGCACACCTATTGTGCAAAATAGCCTTTATAACACGTGTTATCACTCATATCATGTAAAATATCTGTAAATGTGCATAATTATTTACTAATGCCAAATAAAATGTGACAAAGACAACTATATCACTCATGAAATATTTATTAACGAAATATTTCAAAAATTAATTTAAAACTTTATCAAATTAGGCTTCATCAAAGCAGCAACACACCCATTTAAACCAGACAGGTCACACAATTCAAAATGAGGCAAACTCAGCAGAAATTCAGCACAGACTGTCAATGAAGGAAGCAGCACTGTCCATGGTCCTGACCTACAAATGATAAATGTAACATTTTGAATCAGCCTTGAAACATGTGCTGTTGTAAATATTGTGCCTACTTACAAATTAGTGAGATACATGTGCCTGTCGGGGCGCGCAGATTTTTTTGAATCCTTGGTGGCACTGAGCAGAGGGCCACTCGCAAGTCCTGATCAACAGAGAGCCGTGACCTCCTCTTGTTCTTCATGTGAACCAGAGTAGAGAACGCCAGCTCACACAGGTAGGTAGTGGGGAAAAGAAGAAGTTGCTCAGTCGCGTGGTGGGAGATGCTCGGGTACTCCGATGCAGAAGCCAACCAAAACTGATCCAGTGGGAGCTCACTAAATTTGAGTTTCAGTGTGCGGTCCACACTCCTCTTGTTTCCTACTCCAAAAATAATTATTTTTGTGTTGTTGTATATTGCAATAATAATGTATGGTTATCACAAAATCCCACGGCGCACCTGGACTTGCCTCATGGCACACCGTTTGGGAACCAATGATATAGAGAGAAGTAGAAGGTGTCCCCTCACATCCAGTAACTTCTGCTTCAGATGTTTGAGCTTGTTGGCAGCTGATGGCCTTCTAATGGTATTTTTTAACGTATGACTTTTTGATGCTTTGACCTATTGACCATCTAGACAGCAGTAAGAAACATTTAACACACCACCACATGTTACGTAGATGTTTGCAGACGTGTTCCAAAGTCTTCTTGTCAGGGTGGAGAAAAACTTTCAAACAGCAGAAATAAAAGAAAGAAATTGGCCTGATGTGACCTTACATTGCACTTTGTTTGACACCTACCCGAGCCGTTTGTAAGCGTGCTCTAACCACTTCTTCCTCTTCCTGTATTAATGTCTTAGCGTTGAGGACTGAGGACTCTGTGAGCTTTGTACTCTTCTTACAAGAACTAATGCAGGCAGAGATTCTGCTCTGTAGACGTTTTTGAATGGCGTGTAGCAGTGATGGAGTGTTTGTTCTTCTTGTGGCACAGTCAATGTGGAAGTCAGGTATAACTCTCTGAAGTTTATCATCTAGTGATGTTGGAGACTTCAGTCAGTCTAAAACTGTCACACCGATCCTTATTCACAATAAAACACACACCTCTTCCTTTTTTCTTCTTTACTCTGAAGTTCACATTTAAAAACCTCATCAGGACAGGCAGCAGAGTCAACACGAGTGTGTTGTCCATTTCCCTATTCTGATGAGTGTCTCATAAGTTGTTCAATATGATCTAAAAATACAATTAATATTATAAAAATGTATGTAAAGAGCGTAAATTTAGTCGAGCTAACGGAGAGATAACTGGACAGGTCCACACCTTCTAGAAGAACGACCAACACTCTGCTGCAGTGAACTGAATCTGTTTACATCGATGCCGACCACAGACTGTATAAAACCTGGACGTAGTCTCCGTCCAACATACGTGTGAACATCGTGTTAATATGCATTATTATCGGTCCTACACGATAAAAGTTGGACAGGGATGAGAGATGAGACAGTGGACAGTTACATGGAGACAGACTGGAGTTAACAACAGAAGAGAACAAGTGTCCTTCAATGCTGACAGAGCTGATTATTAATGAATCATTCCATCAAGAGAGAATTTAATTCAAAGTTTGATTAAAGTGAGTTTTCTCAAAGTGTTCAAAGCTGACGGGCTCCGACCAAAACATCCTGATCACGCTGGATAATGAGGTGAAACGAGCAGGAGAGCCCACGACTGATGATTCAAACGTCTGTGATGTGTTCAGGAGCTTCACTGTTCAGTGACGAACAGCTGATTTCAGATCAGTGACGGGCGGCTGGTGAAGAATGAATGCTGCTGTTCGTGTTCTCTTCTGTAATTAGTTCAAACCTAAGCAGCAGCATTTTGACGAGCTGGAGACAGACTTCAGTCTGAGGCCTGAATAATGACACAAACCCACATCAAATCCTTTCAGACTTATCGTAGCGTGCCAGCAGCTCGTCCGTTAATCTCAGGGTCGGCGGTTCGACCCCCTGCTCCTCTCGTCCACATGTCGAAGCGTCCTTGAAGACGCTGAACCCTGAATTGTTCCTGATGGTCGGAGCAGCACCTTGCAGCTCTCTGACTTCAGTGTGTGTGTGAGTGTGAATGGATGAACGAGAGGCAGAAGTGCTGCATGAATACATTTCCCAAATATTCTCATGCTGCTTGTAGCATCAGACTTCACTGAGCTGAAGTATATAAAGTATATACACCTGAAAGTACATTAATGTTGTGTACTGATGATGCACCGCAGAGCTTCATCGTTTCTGTCCAAACGTTTGAATAAAAGTTAAAAAAATGTCAAACTGGACTGTCTGATGTGACAGTTTTAAAGTTGTTTCATAACTCTTTAAGCCTCTGATAACTTTGAAAGACTTTTAGACAATAACTGTCAGTCATTAGAGGAGTTATCAAGAGTTTCATTCATTTATTAAACCTGTGTAAACACTGTGTGAAGCTTTAATGCTCAGAGGGATTAATGAGGGACAATCTGATTTCCTGACTTATTCACTGCTCTGGGATCAGACTGAAGTCTTTAGAAGATGTTGTGTGGTGCGTCGATGTGAACTTCAACAGACCGACTGAAAAAACACAAAAGTGACAAAAAGTTTTCTACATTTTTTTTTTTTACAGTATCTTTAGAGGCTTTAAAGTCAAATTCAGAGAAGCTGAAATGAAGTCAGAAAAACTTTCCCATCAGCCCCTTCTCCAGACGTCGTGTCGCCCTCGAGGACAAACGTTTGCTGGGCTCATTTTAACGTAACAAAAACATAAAGCTTCTTATTATGAAGATGATATTCTGTAAATAGAGCTCCATAAATCTGACACACTGGGCCTTGAAGTACTTTTTGATGATGCTAATTATATGTACTTTTACTTCAGTGGGAGTATTTTCAGTGATGTGTTGGTACTTTAAAGTATAAAGTAGAATACTTCTTCCAGCACTGAGCAAAGGGTCCAATGTAAAATAAAGACTACATCCTGCTGCTGTCTCATGAACACATGAACACAAAGAGAATGAGCAGGAAGTGACTTTATTCAGTTTATTAAATGAAGCTACTTCCGAGCCCTGACACGTGCTTCATGTTCACTGTGACGCACAGTTCAACAAAATGATGATTTGATTGATTTTCAGATTCAGTCTTCAGAATCAGCTGATTGGAGGATTCTTTCAGTTTTCCAGGAGTTTGAATCCATCCAAAGATCAATTTAAAGATTTATTTTGCAGCTTGAAGATCAGTGATGGAGTCATGAAACAAACATCCAGCAGCCCAAAATCTGTTTGCTTCACGTCAAAACGACGTGACAGTTTGAACTCTATCACTCATCAAATAAACAGGAAGTCACTGTTAATAACTTGTTTTTATTGATTCACTGTATTTTATTTCAATCAGCTGAATTTAAAGTCACACCATAAATTCATACAAGCAGGATCAAAGTGCAGCGTTTACATTTACAAACAGGAAGCCAAGAAACAGAGAAGCAACTTTACAATCAAATCTTCAAGACCAGCACAGAGAGTCCGACACACCTCAGAAATAATCAACAACAACCTTCAAACACATGAAAATAGACAGATGTAGAATAGTGAAGCAAGAGGCAGCTAGAACTCTTAGGTTAATTATTGTTGCATATTCATTTTTAATTACCTTTATATACATTTTATTATTGAGAAAAGAGGGCTGCTCTCAGAGACTTTCCCGCCGGCGACGGCACGTTCGTTAACTGTATCACTCACAGACCGGTGGACTCTGCTCGCGGGCTCGAAGCCCTCAGGGAAAGATACTGCTAGCATGAACAAGTGTGGACATGGGAAGGGGAGAGAGGCCGAGGTGGACCCTGTGATGGACCCTGTGACGGACCTTTGACCCTGACAGCAGCCTCTTTTTAATTGAGTGTGTAATTGAGTTTAGTGAGCCCGTTGACCTGCCCCAGTAAACTCCGTCTCAAGAACCCTGCCAGGATTTATAACCTCTATCCGAGAAGGACAAACACTCGGTCAGCCCGGAGAGATTCTCAACCCTACAGTGTGTGGTGAGTGTATTTTATACAGTTTGTTTATTCAATAGAAAAAGAAAATGAAAACAGAAAAATTAAAGGATTGACTTGGTTCTGTTCAGCGCCTCGATGTGACTGTACTGTGGGTCAAATGAAATAAGTCTGACTCTTTAAATATGTTTTTATGATCTGATCTCCAAACTGGCTGACATCGATCATTCACAGAAGTTTGCTCATTCGTCCGACGCCGGCCCCCCGGAGCTCATACCACCGCCACGTGTGCAGCATGGCGGCTGCCCTCTCCATGCAGGGCTTTAAGAGAGAGGACGGCCATGTCACAGCTGACTGACACCATGTTAGGCCGATCTGAACAGAGCCAGGCTGAACCAGAAAAAGAACTTTAAACTTAAAGAAACTTATCACACAAAGTAAATAACTCACACATCAATGTTAAAAATGAATACATGACAAATCATAATCATATAAATGACAATAAGCAACTAAATGATCTGGACTAAATAATAATAAATGAGTAAGAACATATATAGAAAGAAAGGATGAAGAAATCTTTGATAACAATCATTTAGATTTTGAATAGTAATCATGAAAATAGAATAAATGAATGAGTAACAGAAAAAGATACAATAAGAATATATATCAAAGTATAAATGAATATATGTAAACACATGATAATACAAACAATACTGACTTTTTCATCTGCACATTGTTTATGGAGGAATCCGCCTTTCTTTTTCTTTTTGGTCTTTTTGTCTTTGTTTTCTAAATTAGCATCGAGGCATCAATGATCAACAACGAGTGCAGAAATTCTCCTCAACAACAGATATGAATGAATCAACAACAAACTTCAACACATGAAAATCAAACAGTCCTTCACATGAACTCTTAAATCTAAATAATGTGTTCATGTAACAGTGTCACACTCGTCCAGGACTTCACAGCAGCTTTTCTAACACACTTTAGGCACTACATGGTCAAATGACATCATGTTCATAATTACAGACTTTAATGTAAGCCTGACAAACAGACCTGCTGGGTTCACAGGTCAGCTGACTTCAGTTAGGTTGAATTGTCACATTTAAGGTACAATCAGAGAGAAATAGATTTTCCTGAAGCTCCGATAATCATGATGAACGTGATCTTTAAAAAAAAGTAACAGAGTTCAGAAATGTGTGGAGAGCTCCACAAAGATGTTGAGTTACAGCGAGTTAAGAAATAAAAACGATGTTTGTGAAACTTGTTGAGACGACGTCAGTCGTTGTCTTTCAGGACGCTGTAGACTGTAAAGTTGATGAACTGTCTGATGTTGAAATGTGAATTTGTCAGAATCAACTCTGTAAGTCTAACCAACAACTGATCCAGACACACACAGACACACACACACACACACACACACACTCAGACACACACACACACACACACACACACTCACACACACACACACACACACACACACACACACTCAGACACACACACACACACACACACACTCAGACACACACACACACTCAGACACACACACTCAGACACACACACACACACACACACACTCAGACACACACACACACACACACTATCAGACAGATGAATTAAGTGGATTAAGTGGCACACTTTCATTGGGATGGTCAGAGGAACCTGCAGACACAAAATCAAAGTATAGATTAGATGAAGTCACTGTTCACTATTGGTACATGGACAGCACTAGTTCCAATCAGCAGCTCCTCCACAGCGGACCTTTAAAAAACCTCTTTGAAGTCACTTTAGTTTCATCAGGTCCCTTTTTACATTTTCTGATCTCATTATCATCGTTCACTTTTCACTCTGTTTGTCGAGTTGTGTCTGAAGCTTCAAACAGATAAACATGTTTTAGAAATCATGTGAATGAAGTGACGTACCTTCATCGATCTTCTTCATCTTCTCATTAGCTTCTGCAGAAACAAAATCAAAGTATAGATTAGATAAAGTCACTGTTCACTCTGTTTGTCGAGTTGTGTCTGAAGCTTCTTCTCATTCATTTAGCTGATTTCATTCAACAGTCCAGAGGAAACTTTGAGTCTTGGTGGTGAACAGTTTGAGAGTATGAAAAATATAAATGAGATGAATGATGATGAAACAGAACAATAGAACAAGTACTGAAGACACACACACACACACACACACACACACACACACACAGAATTGAATGATGTACCTGAAGGGTGCTTGATAATCTTTTGAAGTTCTGCAGAAACAAAATCAAAGTATAGATTAGATGAAGTCACTGTTCACTCTGTTTGTCGAGTTGTGTCTGAAGCTTCAAACAGATAAACATGTTTTAGAAATCATGTGAATGAAGTAAATGGTAAATGGACTGTACTTATATTTCTCCTTTCTAGTCTTCTGACCACTCAAAGCACTTTTACACTACATATCTCATTCACCCATTCACACACATTCATACACTAGCTGTGTCTCAATTCAGGGGCTGCATGCTTCGGAGGACGCGGCCTCCTGGTTGCGTCACCTGCTGTCAGTTGTTACTTTGTAACGTAGCCGTTGCCTGTCAGTTAGTCGTCAGTTGAGAAAACAAAGAAAAAACAGACAGAAGAAAGAATAAGAAAGAAGAATGAAGTATAACATATAATAGTGATAATCCTAAACGTAGCTCTGTATTCAATCCAATCGTTTAACTAGACTTTGCAGTTTTACAGTCTGGAAATAAAGCAGGGATAATAAAAGTAATAAAATATAAGTAATTAGTAAAAGTATAAGTAGTAATAAGTAAAAGTAATTAAATATAAAAACCCAATACTTACATTTAATATTATTATTAAATGTGTTATTCATTATTAGGTATTATTCATCACGGCTTGGTGTCGCCATTGTATTTTCCCGGCACTGAACAGCGGCGCGCAAAGGATCTTGGGATATGGGAAGCCGCGAAAGATACTCCGGTGCATCCTCCAAAAAGAGGGAAAAGAAGGACGCATTTGAAGGAGCCTTCGAATTGGGACAACCTTCGCGCGGCGTTGTGACGTAATCGGCCTTCAAATGCGTGCTTCGAAGGATGCAGCCCCTGAATTGAGACACAGCTAAAGATGGCACTGGCTGCCATGCAAGGTGCCAACTGCTCATCAGTTTGAGGAGCTAACCATTCATACACATTCACACACCGATGGCACAGCCTTCAGGAGCAATTTGGGGTTCAGTATCTTGCCCAAGGACACTTCGACATGCAGACTGGAGGAGCCGGGAATCGAACCGCCGATCATCTGATTAGTGGACGACCCGCTCTACCTCCGAGCCACAGCCGCCCCAAAAGTGACGTACCTTCAATGATCGTCTTTATCTCCTCACAAGCAGCTGCAGAAACAGAATAAAAGTCTAGATTAGACAAAGTCACGTTTCTATGACAGAAAAAAAAACTGTTTAAGTGTCAAAGTGTTTCTGAAACTTGATCAGTGACTGTTTCAAACACACACACACACACACACACACACACGCACACACACACACACACACACACACACAATTGAATGATGTACCTGAAATGATCGTGTTAATCTTTTGAAGTTCTGCAGAAACAAAATCAAAGTATAGATTAGATGAAGTCACTGTTCACTATTGGTACATGGACAGCACTAGTTCCAATCAGCAGCTCCTCCACAGCGGACCTTTAAAAAACCTCTTTGAAGTCACTTTAGTTTCATCAGGTCCCTTTTTACATTTTCTGATCTCATTATCATCGTTCACTTTTCACTCTGTTTGTCGAGTTGTGTCTGAAGCTTCAAACAGATAAACATGTTTTAGAAATCATGTGAATGAAGTGACGTACCTTCATCGATCGTCTTTATCTCCTCACAAGCTTCTGCAGAAACAAAATCAAAGTATAGATTAGATGAAGTCACTGTTCACTCTGTTTGTCGAGTTGTGTCTGAAGCTTCTTCTCATTCATTTAGCTGATTTCATTCAACAGTCCAGAGGAAACTTTGAGTCTTGGTGGTGAACAGTTTGAGAGCGTGAAAAATATAAATGAGATGAATGATGATGAAACAGAACAATAGAACAAGTACTTAAGACACACACACACACACACACACACACACACAGAATTGAATGATGTACCTGAAAGGTGCTTGATAATCTTTTGAAGTTCTGCAGAAACAAAATCAAAGTATAGATTAGATAAAGTCACTGTTCACTCTGTTTGTCGAGTTGTGTCTGAAGCTTCAAACAGATAAACATGTTTTATAAATCATGTGAATGAAGTAAATGGTAAATGGACTGTACTTATATTTCTCCTTTCTAGTCTTCTGACCACTCAAAGCACTTTTACACTACATATCTCATTCACCCATTCACACACATTCATACACTGATGGCATTGGCTGCCATGCAAGGTGCCAACTGCTCATCAGTTTGAGGAGCTAACCATTCACACACATTCACACACCGATGGCACAGCCTTCAGGAGCAATTTGGGGTTCAGTATCTTGCCCAAGGACACTTCAACATGCAGACTGGAGGAGCTGGGAATCGAACCGCCGATCATCTGATTAGTGGACGACCCGCTCTACCTCCGAGCCACAGCCGCCCCAAAAGTGACGTACCTTCAACGATCTTCTTTATCTCCTCACAAGCAGCTGCAGAAACAGAATAAAAGTCTAGATTAGACAAAGTCACGTTTCTATGACAGAAAAAAAAACTGTTTAAGTGTCAAAGTGTTTCTGAAACTTGATCAGTGACTGTTTCAAACATCACACACACCAGACAAACCTATAGTAAGATGTGAACTGAGTGACGTACCTGAAGCGGACATCTTGTTCTCTTGAACTTCTGCAGAAATCAAAAGAAAAGTACAAACTAGTCACAAAAATACAAATGAGATGAATGATGATGAAACAGAATAGAACAAGTACTGAAGACACACACACACACACACACACACACACAGACACACACACACACACACACAATTGAATGATGTACCTGAAATGATCGTTTTAATCTTTTGAAGTCCTGCAGAAACAAAATCAAAGTATAGATTAGATGAAGTCACTGTTCACTATTGGTACATGGACAGCACTAGTTCCAATCAGCAGCTCCTCCACAGCGGACCTTTAAAAAACCTCTTTGAAGTCACTTTAGTTTCATCAGGTCCCTTTTTACATTTTCTGATCTCATTATCATCGTTCACTTTTCACTCTGTTTGTCGAGTTGTGTCTGAAGCTTCAAACAGATAAACATGTTTTAGAAATCATGTGAATGAAGTGACGTACCTTCATCGATCGTCTTTATCTCCTCATTAGCTTCTGCAGAAACAAAATCAAAGTATAGATTAGATGAAGTCACTGTTCACTCTGTTTGTCGAGTTGTGTCTGAAGCTTCTTCTCATTCATTTAGCTGATTTCATTCAACAGTCCAGAGGAAACTTTGAGTCTTGGTGGTGAACAGTTTGAGAGCGTGAAAAATATAAATGAGATGAATGATGATGAAACAGAACAATAGAACAAGTACTGAAGACACACACACACACACACACACACACACACACACACACACAGAATTGAATGATGTACCTGAAAGGCGCTTGATAATCTTTTGAAGTTCTGCAGAAACAAAATCAAAGTATAGATTAGATAAAGTCACTGTTCACTCTGTTTGTCGAGTTGTGTCTGAAGCTTCAAACAGATAAACATGTTTTAGAAATCATGTGAATGAAGTGACGTACCTTCAGCGACCTTCTTTATCTTCTCTTGAACTTCTGCAGAAATTAAAAGAAAAGTACAAACTAGTCACAGAAATACAAATGAGATGAATGATGATGAAACAGAATAGAACAAGTACTGAAGACACACACACACACACATACACACATACACACACACGCACACGCACACACGCACACACGCACACACACACACACACACACACACAAAATTGAATGATGTACCTGAAATGATCGTGTTAATCCTTTGAAGTCCTGCAGACACAAAATCAAAGTATAGATTAGATGAAGTCACTGTTCACTATTGGTACATGGACAGCACTAGTTCCAATCAGCAGCTCCTCCACAGCGGACCTTTAAAAAACCTCTTTGAAGTCACTTTAGTTTCATCAGGTCCCTTTTTACATTTTCTGATCTCATTATCATCGTTCACTTTTCACTCTGTTTGTCGAGTTGTGTCTGAAGCTTCAAACAGATAAACATGTTTTAGAAATCATGTGAATGAAGTGACGTACCTTCATCGATCTTCTTCATCTTCTCTTGAAGTTCTGCAGAAACAAAATCAAAGTATAGATTAGTCACAAAAAGTTCAGGATATTCAACTTTCAGGTGAAATGTATGTAAAATGTAAAAGGTTCATGCTACACTGATATTATATCATGAAAGTAGGATATTTAAGTAGAAGCATGCAGTGGTCATTTCTTCATCTCAAACAATGTATTGAAACTAAAGCTAACAACAGTGGTGTGTATGCCACAACAAAACATGTCAATGTCTCAGTAACTTGTCATGTGACCTTGACCATCGATCACAGCTCGACTAGACGTCTCACGCTGTTCACAAGTGGACTGATTCCAACCTGCTGATGACACTCTGTGACACTCAGCGCTCAGTGCTAACTTCCCTCTCAGTACTTCCTGTTTGAAGCCTCACACTGACCAGGTACTGCTGATGGATTGTTAGGTGTCGTCTTGGTGTCATGATGTCAAAATGTGAACAGCGTGATGAAGAGGACTGTTTCAATACAAACTGTCTTTGAAGCAGAACATTTAGTGGAACATTCATGGATCACACACTTGTTTGTTAGAGAACAGCATGTTCTGCAATAAGTACTGAAACATTGAACAGTTGGACATGTGCATTCAAAAGTTTAGACAAGGTCAAATTAAGTTCACCTGTAAACGTTAGACTGTATTTTAGGTGTATATTAGACACACACACACACACACACACACACACAGTATATAGTGTATAGTATCAAACATTTGTAATGAGTGACGTACCTTCAATGATCCTGTCCTTCCCTTCAAGTTCTGCAGAAACAAAATAAAAATATAAAGTCACTTTTCTATGACAGAAATGATTTTGGTGGCTCAGACAGATTTGATCTCTACAGATGACTCTCGATGCTCCACGTTACCCTGATCCCAAAATGACTTCAGAGGCATTTGTGTATTATTAACAAGATATCAATATTTCATTTTTCACACAATTATTGTCAATATTGGTACACACACTGAATTTTCACTTTGCTACCACCATTTTGTGTTTCTTCTTTGCAGGAAGTAATTTAAAGTTTTATTAAAGACAGTCCAAACTTGTTGATCCTAATCTGAGTGTAAATACCAACAGAACGCTTCATGAGAAGATAAAACTACTGTCAAGACTCTAAACATGAGAAACATGGAAAGAATTTGTTGTCTGCTCGTCATGAATATGTTCATACAAGACATGATTTAAACTTACCTTTCTTATGTTTCTGTTTGTGCTTGTAAAACACAACTCCAACAACAACAGCAACAAGAAGAGCGATGACAACTCCAATAATAATCACTACAGTGTTGTCTGAAACAGAAGAGACAAAGTTCATGTAACACTCAGAATGTAAGTGCAGATCATACAGAGCAGACTGAACATCAGAGCTGACACAAAGAAGAACTAAAGGTGTTCCTGCTCCTGAAATCTGAACTTGTTTGCAGATAAAAACAGCACTGGGATGAATCTCAGCAGGAACAGTGATGTTAGCTCTGATCTTACAGACACTTTCCTCCTGCTCGGCTGCACAGCTGAGAGCTTTGGTTGTGGTTTTGGTCGCAGTAGTGAGGAGGGTGATGTTGCAGCATCGTCCTGTTTCTGAGACGTGCTGCTCATCAGCAGGAAGAAGGTTTGAATCCCCGTCCTCCACCTCCACTTCAGGCTGTTTACATGTGACTTGTGCTAAACTCCTGCTGTGCCTGAGATCTGCAAATGTGTGTGACAATCTGTGTACAGCCGAGGTTCTCTACACGCTGAGCCGAGGCTGTGACGGACTCTGGATCACGTTCATCACATCTTTATTTTAGGATGCTTGTTGTTACAGCTCGTATTCATGAGCTTTGTTAAAGGAAAATATTACACATGCAGCTACACATGCAGCTGTTGTTTTGCAAATGAATTCCACCACAGACTCAGTGAATCCATTCACGTCCTCAGTGACATCGATGGTGTGTCCTCGATCGTCCTCCAGGCTGTCTCACGTAGTGCAGACTGCAGGGCGGCCTCTGATTGGTCTGTCTTGACCTCTTGCATGAATGGGGGCATGTGTCAAAGTTTGTTTACATACTTTGTCCTCAGTAAGATGGCCGTGTGGTCGCTCTTCCTGAATGCTGGCAGGGATTCTGCTCTGTAGACGTTTTTGAATGGCGTGTAGCAGTGATGGAGTGTTTGACTGTGCCACAAGAAGAACAACGTGTTGATGGAAGTCAGGCACAACCGTCTAAAGTTCAGTCAGGCTAAACCACTGTCACACCAATCCTTATTCACCATCAAACACACACCTCTTCCTTTCTCCTTGCCAGTCTTCTGTTCTGTCACAAAGAGTCACCTGGTCACCCAGTGCTGTCTGCTGTTCCAGGATTTAGCAAAGTTTCAGTGAAACAAAACACATTACAGCTCCTGATATCCTGTTGGAGACTGATACCACAACAGAGCTCGTCCAGTTTATTATCAGCGCCTGTACGTTGGTTAGCAGGACGTTTCACAGAGAAGCTCTGACTGTTTCCTCAGCCGCTGTTGAATCCCTCCATGTTTACCTCAGTGTTTCTTCTGATGCTGAGATGGATGCAGGGATGGACTTGCTTGTTCAAAAATCATACTGTGATTATTTGGACAGATATACGGAGACAGAGTTTCTGTGCTCTCTCGTCCAGCAGGTTCTCATGGATCGTGGCTGCTGCTGTGGTCCTGCACGACGTCCACTACATATATTATTACTGTCATTATTGTTACCATGTCTCCATCACAGTTTATAGTTAGTTAATGACTTGCTGCGGTGTGTTGTCCATTTCTCTATTCTGATGAGTGTCTCATAAGTTGTTCAATATGATCTAAAAATACAATTAATATTATAAAAATATATGCTGCATAGATAAATTTAGTCGAGCTAACAGAGAGATAACCGGACAGGTCCACACCTTCTAGAAGAACGACCAACACTCTGCTGCAGTGAATGAATCAAGTGTAAAGAAACTACATTTGTACCAACATGTTTGTCATCTGGGACGTCACTGCAATGAAATGATACTAATTATAAGTTTATATTCAGTAAAAATGAAATCATTCAAAGCCTGTATGTGCCTTCATGGTGTCAAATTAAAGATCTATTGTACAGAGTTGCTGCACACAAAATCAAATTTAAGACTTTAAACTTTTTAAGAACTTAAAGAAAAATGAAAACCATTTCTACACACAAACACTACAGGCCTTGTCTGTTCATGTTGTCACCTCAGCTGGAAAGTATCCACAAACTATGATTAATGATTCATGATTAGTGGTGATGATCATTTTAGTACCACGATTTCCATTTTCACTGAAAGAATCATTAAATGATGATGTGACAAACAGGTTTTCATAGTCGTGTCTAATCATAGTTGTACAGTCATATCACACATAAAGAAAATGATGAATGATGTACATGCTCCTAAAAGGTGAATTCAGACTGAACACTAAAGTTCATGTTGGCCTCACTTTGTTCCAGTGAGTTTGACTGCTCGAGTGTTTTTACAGTGAATGTTTGTTCAGCACAAACATGAACTCCACTTCTTGTTGTTATTTCCATCCAGACCACACTCACCTTCTTATCTCTGTACATGAGACAGTCTTTATTCCAATCTGCACCGCTCTGAGCTCATTCACTTCGAGTTAGTATGAACACATTCAAATGTCTGAAAACTGATAACACAATAATTTAAATTATTTGAAGATTAAAATACCACTCACCAGGCAAGAGTACGTAGATCTGAGAAGAAATCGTATGGCTGAGTTTCTTCTGCGTGGCTACACAGGAGAAGTGATCAGTCTTAGTCACAGTCGTCTTGAGAGTAATGTATTTAAGACCTCCTCTTTCTGTGACCTTTGGCTTCTCAGCAGGAAGGATGTTTCCAGCGCTGTCCTGCCAATGTACTTCAAGATCTGGATCGCCATGAGCTTCACACTGCAGCAGAGGCTCGTTCATTGTTTCATCAAGTGTTGTGACAGACGGCTCTGGAGCTGCACCTGTGAATAAAATATAAACAACAGATGATGAAGGACAATTACATCATTAAAAATGTAATATTGAGATGTTTCCTCTGCTTGTATATCTGGTTTACAGTGTGAAGAGAAAACGCCTCAGTTCCATATTCCAGCACTGTTTGACAGGACATGATATTTCAAACATTTTAACTTCTTCTAATTTGACTCACATTCTGACTCATATCATGGCAGACACACACACACAGTCAATTTATGTTGATTTTGTTGAGCTACAGTCTAAAAAAAGTCAACGTGTCACTGGGTCTTAATTGTGTTAATAAGAAATATTTTAATGATGCTGCTCAAATGGAAAATTAATCATAAAATTTGTTAAAATTGTGTCTTGGTATCAAAGAGATCATGAAAGATTTCAGTGGCTGTATGTTTGAAAACACAAGAGTGTAGACTAAATATTAGTAACACTGAACATTAAACAGTTTATTATCAGCGCCTGTACGTTGGTTAGCAGGACGTTTCACAGAGAAGCTCTGACTGTTTCCTCAGCCGCTGTTTAATCCCTCCATGTTTACCTCAGTGTTTCTTCTGATGCTGAAATGGATGCAGGGATGGACTTGCTTGTTCAAAAATCATACTGTGATTATTTGGACAGATATACGGAGACAGAGTTTCTGTGCTCTCTCGTCCAGCAGGTTCTCATGGATCGTGGCTGCTGCTGTGGTCCTGCACGACGTCCACTACATATATTATTACTGTCATTATTGTTACCATGTCTCCATCACAGTTTATAGTTAGTTAATGATTTGCTGCTGTCTCTCTATTTATGTATCCACCCCCCCTGAATATTCTAAATGTGAAATGATTCACCATTAGTGGCAATTACTGAACAAGAGTGTCTAATGTCAGTGAGGGTAGACTAAATATTAGTAACATTAAAAAGGGAGTTTTCTTTCTTAAAGCTTCTTGATGGTTCAACGTTTACATGGAACATTAATATTGGAACATAAACATCTCCACTGTGAAGTGAAGAGTAGCCAATCACAGACACATCACAGGATGTTACTGCATATTTCTGTCTCATCTATTTTTTTAAGACATCATCTAAAAAACAAAACATGTCAGAGTTTGTTAATATGATACATCTACGTCTGGTGCTTGCATGCAGGGAGGTGTTTAAGGTTAAATATCAACCATGAACTACCACTAATATCCATTTGGAAACTGATGGGGGCACAGAGGTCGTCCAGTTCATTATCAGCGCCTGTACGTTGGCTAGCAGATGTTTGGCAGAGAAACTCTGTGTGCTCGTTTCTTCAGCCGGTGTTTAATTCCTCCAAGTTCACATTTGTAAACCTCATCAGGACAGGCAGCAGAGTGAACACGAGTGTTATGGAATTTTCTGTCCTTTGGGTACACAGGGACGCACATGGGCCTCGGGGTCATAGACGGTGACGGCACTAAGCCAGATCAGAGAAGACGCTCTCTCTTTGGCATCTAAGGCCGTTGTTCAGAGTGCAGGTGCCAGCCTATCTCAGAGTTGCCTGGTGACCAGGGTCGAAGAAACTCAATGTTGGCCTCCTAGACATAATAGATAGCTAACTGTTGACGTTCCTTTAGCATGAACAGACAACAGTGTCTCCAGACTAGAATGTGTTGAAGGTGAACACTAACATGGATAAATACATTCCCTTTGACTATTTTGGGTGTAAAGTATTTGTGGCGTCATCTGTAAGAGTTTAAAGTCTGACCACCAGCATGAGCTGAGCAGAATAGAGACCGACTCATATGCAGACCTGATTGAGCCAATCACAGACAGTTTAATGACAGGTGTGACGTCATCAAAATCAGGACTCACCTGTGATGTTTTCACCTGTTCTGTCTTTTAATGTTTTAAAGCGCGCAGGATGCACGCGACCTGACATTTCCAAGTAAAAAATTTATAAATACATAAAGTGCGTATTTTCATGTTGACTCTAAACGTCAAAATACGTCAAAATAACGGGAATAAAAAATAACACTATCTAGACTCTGTGCACAGTGATAGAGGTGGATATGATGAAGTATGCAGAAATGTCTCACATCATCAGAATCATCTCAAAATTTAAAACATCTCACATGTAAAACTTTTTAAGGAGCTTCAGGAACTCTGATTATAATCTAGATTTAGTGAGAGTGAGTTTAAATCTGTGATGATGTTTGATGATTCATGTTCTAATCTTCACTCGTCATAGTTTGATGTGGAGCTTTCACACTATAAATCATTTCAGTGTCATGTCAGATCATTTCCTGTTTCCTCTTCTACTCACTCAGCAGGTCACATATTGTGTTTTCTGGATCAAACTAGTTTTGTCAGTTGGTTCAATCAGCTCCTCCACAGTTACACTGAGTAATTAATGTGTAGTAATATCATTTAAATTTTACATATAACTAGAACTGAAACATCAGAGTTGTAGACCGTCACACAGATAATGATTCATGATGTGAATTCAGACTGAACACAAACTCATTGTCTGAATTTAAATTTCAAAATATGATAAGAAAGAATCTCACCACTGATATGTGCATAAATCTCAGCAGAAATCTGATGTTTGATTTCTTCTTGTGTGACAACACAGCGGAAGTTGTCGGCCTTGGTCACAGGAGCTCGTAGGATGATGTCATAGCTGCCTCCTCTTTCTGTGACCTGTGGTTCTTCAGCAGGAAGGATGTTTCCAGAACTGTCCTTCCACTCTACTTTAGGTTTTGGAGAAACACCTCGTACAGTACACTGCAACAGCACTCCATCCTGTGTTTTAAGTGTAGTGACGTACGGCTCTGAAGCTGCACCTGTGAACAAAATAGAAACTTGATTATATAAAGACAATTACAGCTTGAGAAATGTAACATTGGGATGTTTTGGTTCATCACATCTCAGCTTTTATGATTGGAGTGTGTTTTAACTTAACAACCTAAACTTTTAAAAATGATCTTGAAATGATATCACATGGAGTCTTTATTATGAATTAATTATTGCTGAGATTAAAAGTTGCAAATTATTACAAATTATACAAAGATACAGTACAACTCTGATATCGTGATGGTTTGTGTTCATACGTTCTCTATCATAGAGAATCATATAAACAAACACATACAAGTACAGTGTAAACCTTAAACACACTGACACACCTGAAAAATACAGGTAAATATCTCCAGTTTGAAGAAGTGATGTGTACTTTCAGTTTCATGACAAACTCACTACACACAGGTGAGACGTAAAGAGTGACGTCATGAAAATCAGGACTCACCTGGGATGTTTTCACCTGCTCTGTCTTTTAACTCACCACCTAAAAAGGAAAAACAAAACATGTCAGATTTCTTGTAAAATATCAACTTGACAGACACGTAAAACTGTAGAAAATATCTGAGAGTGCACATTCAGATGAGCGGACATCTTTAAGTGTTTAATGAAAGCACTCACCCACAGAAAGCTTAACGTGAACAGGTTGACTAGACTGAAGATGTGGAGTTTCACAGGTGTAGTCTCCGACGTCAGCCATCTTTGTATTCGTGATCTTTAAGGAGGCGTTGCCGTGTTTCAGTTCATCTTTAAAATGTGACAAACGTTTGTCAATCAGCTTCAGGTTGTCTTGATCAATGCCTGCATTATACACTAACACCTTCTGGCCGTCTTTCTTCCACTCCAACCGCTCTCCTTTAATGTCGACGCCAAAGGAACAGGGTAAAATAGCATCACTGCCTTCTTCCACGACCACTGTCTCTGAAAGATAAAAACATGTATTAATCAGTATGTTTACATGCAGAGTCATTCAGTGAAGACAGACACATGGAAGTTTGTTGTTTTAACACGTCAACTTATGATAGAACAACTAACTTTTCTTGTTTTGGACTTTGTTTAGCACACTGTCCTCTGAACTGTCCGACAAACAAAAAGTCATCAAACATACAGATTGTATGTTTGCATGGTGTCAAATTAAAGATCTATTGTACAGAGTTGCTGCACACAAAATCAAATTTAAGACTTTAAACTTTTTAAGAAGTTAAAGAAAAATGAAAACCATTTCTACACACAAACACTACAGGCCTCGTCTGTTCATGTTGTCACCTCAGCTGGAAAGTATCCACAAACTATGATTAATGATTCATGATTAGTGGTGATGATCATTTTAGTACCACGATTTCCATTTTCACTGAAAGAATCATTAAATGATGATGTGACAAACAGGTTTTCATAGTCGTGTCTAATCATAGTTGTACAGTCATATCACACATAAAGAAAATGATGAATGATGTACATGCTCCTAAAAGGTGAATTCAGACTGAACACTAAAGTTCATGTTGGCCTCACTTTGTTCCAGTGAGTTTGACTGCTCGAGTGTTTTTA
The DNA here is from genome assembly GCA_946959425.1 of Argyrosomus regius. Classification (NCBI taxonomy): domain Eukaryota; kingdom Metazoa; phylum Chordata; class Actinopteri; family Sciaenidae; genus Argyrosomus; species Argyrosomus regius. The sequence continues at coordinate 29,540,351 of OX336885.1, read as the reverse complement.
CAGTGAATGTTTGTTCAGCACAAACATGAACTCCACTTCTTGTTGTTATTTCCATCCAGACCACACTCACCTTCTTATCTCTGTACATGAGACAGTCTTTATTCCAATCTGCACCGCTCTGAGCTCATTCACTTTGAGTTAGTATGAACACATTCAAATGTTTGAAAACTGATAACACAATAATTTAAATTATTTGAAGATTAAAATACCACTCACCAGGCAAGGGCACGAAGATCTCAGTAGAAATTGTATGGTCGATGTTCTTCTGTGTGGCTACACAACGGAAGTGATCAGTCTTAGTCACAGTCGTGTTGAGAGTAATGTATTTACGGCCTCTTTCTGTGACCTGTGACTTCTCAGCAGGAAGGATGTTTCCATCACTGTCCTGCCAATGTACTTCAAGATCTGGAACACCATGAGCTTTACACTGCAGCAGAGCTGAGTTCTCTGTTTGATCAAGTGTTGTGACAGACGGCTTTGGAGCTAAACCTGTGAATAAAATATAAACAACAGATGATGAAGGACAATTACATCATTAAAAATGTAATATTGAGATGTTTCCTCTGCTTGTATATCTGGTTTACAGTGTGAAGAGAAAACGCCTCAGTTCCATATTCCAGCACTGTTTGACAGGACATGATATTTCAAACATTTTAACTTCTTCTAATTTGACTCACATTCTGACTCATATCATGGCAGACACACACATACAGTCAGTTTATGTTGATTTTGTTGAGCTACAGTCTAAAAAAAGTCAACGTGTCACTGGGTCTTAATTGTGTTAATTAGAAATATTTTAATGATGCTGCTCAAATGGAAAATTAATCATAAAATAAAAATAAAAAATGTAATTCATTTATATAATTTAAATAAAATAAAAGGTTATAAAAGATTTCAGTGGCTGGATTTTTTGAAAACAACAATGTCTAATGTCAGTGAGTGTAGACTAAAAATTATTACCATGAACATTAAAAAGGGATTTTTATAATTTAGTTCAGGAGTATAAACGTCTGCACCTTCAAGTGATGAGGAGCCAATCACAGACATTTTAATGACAGGTGTGACGTCATCAGAATCAGGACTCACCTGGGATGTTTTCACCTGTTCTGTCTTTTAATGTTTTAAAGCGCGCAGGATGCACGCGACCCGACATTTCCATGTAAAGATTCATAAATACATAAAGTGTGTATTTTCTAGGGGTGCAACAATACATGTATCTGTATTGAACCGTTCGATACAGTGGTCTCGGTTCGATACGCACTATGAATTGAACAATACGCAATTTTATATTTATTTGATCAACTTCAGATAACTTCAGATCCACTAAGCTGCGCCTCCCACATTCATTCAGACCAAGCTGCTGAGACAGAAGCTACATGCGAAGCTAGCTCGTTGCAACATGGCTAATGTCTTAAATACACCTGAAATCGAAGATCCTCCACCGTCCTTCAGATCTGACGTTTGGAACTACTTTGGTTTTCAGATTAAGTATGACCCCGATGGCAAGCGATGATTATGATTATGTTTCAAAATATATTTAGGGAGCTATTTCTTTTTAATATATACTCTGCTGCTAAGAATGCACCACAGAAGATGGGTGATTTATCAGATGCATTTATTTTATTATTATTTTTACAAGGTGCCGTTTTTGTTTTACATGGTTCTAACTTCTAAGTATGCACAGCAGAAAATGAGGCAGGTATAGCTGCACCAGATACATTTCATTTAATTTAAAAACTGTACGTCTGAGTAGAAACAAATGTTGGTAATTTCAATAAACTACAAGTTAAAAAAGGCATGGAAATTTATCTTTTTTGTATCGAAAAAATATCGAACCGTGACACTAAAGTATCGAACCGAACCGTGAATTTTGTGTATCGTCCATACACACATATTGTACCTCGTTTGAAAGATTACAAGTTTTGTTTTTTCAACGGAATAAAGAATCTAAATGAAGGATTTACGACACTACAACTGTAGCGTCTTACTTTACGGCAGTAAACAAGTTAGCATCTTCGTAGCTCTCCTGTGTGTCCGCAGTTCAAATGTGTGATGATGATGCAGATGTGGCTGCAGCTCTGTGGGGTCGAGGCTCTGCCAGATGTTTATTATGACTACTTGACTAAAGTCCATGTGGGACTCTTAAAGCAGTCACATCAGTAAATGAGCGGACATCTTTAAGTGTTTAATGAAAGCACTCACCAACAACAAGCTTAACGTTGAACGTTGGACTTGGATGATTATTTGGAAATTCACAGGTGTAGTCTCCGCTGTCAGCCATCGTTGCATTTGTGATCTTTATGGAGGTGTTACCGTGTTTCAGTTCATCTTCAAAATGTGAGACGCGACCTTTGAACTGCTCAGCTTGACCTTTCCGACCGTTATTGTGATGATTGCCTGCATCAAATGAGAACACCTTCTTCTGTCCTTTCGTCCACTCAAACGCTCCAGTCTCCATGTTGACGCCGTTGATAGAACATTTTAAAATAACATCACCGCCTTCTCCCACGGCCACTGTCTCTGAAAGATAATAACATGTATTAATCAGTATGTTTACATGCAGAGTCATTCAGTGAAGACAGACACATGGAAGTTTGTTGTTTTAACACGTCAGCTTATGATAGAACAACTAACTTTTCTTGTTTTGGACTTTGTTTAGCACACTGTCCTCTGAACTGTCCTACAGATTGAATGTTTGCAATAATTAATAACATTGAACTCTTTTTTCCAAGTGATGATGAACATCAACACTGACTCAGCTGTCAGTCAGACTCTCTGTCTGCACACTCAACACACAAAGAAGAAGAAAGAGGAAACAAGAGAGTGACGAGGAAAATGCAGAACTAACAGTGAATCTGAATTCACTTCATTTCTTCATCTTTTCTTTAGAACACAGAATATAACGTGTAAACATGATGCATCTACGTCTGGTGTTTGTTGGAGGGCATGTGAGGAGGTGTTAGTAATCAATACCATTGATATACATGTAGGTAAGTTTTAGAGAGCTCTGTGGACACCTGCTGGAGATAATCTGTACTGCACTTTGTAAAACATCTGCACATCTGTTGGTGTGACAACTCTTATTATCATTTATCAGATAATGTGCCTTTGCTCTTCTCTGAGGTGAGAGAAACTTCTGGAAGTGGTCGAGAGCACTCTTAACAAAACAAGAAAAAACAACTCAATGTCACAGTCCACAACAAGTTGTTTGTTCAACAAAAACTGCATCAATATCATATAATCAGATTCAGATTATGAGCTAATAACAAATGTATGATCTATGAGTGATGGATTCATCGTTCAGCACACCTTGGTAAGAACAGATCTGGATGTTTTAGAGCGTTTGGTTCATCTGGAGTCGATTTTTTAAAGAGAAACTATAAAATATATCAAAGTGAAAGTTGCAGCACGAGGCCCAATGCCTCCTCAAATGATGCGAGCTGTCATACAGACGGATGTTAAGATGTTTCCTGTATTTGGCTTCATTACTACTAATGAACAAACTACAAACTGCAAAGAGTCAGAGACAGATCTAAACATCATGAAAAGTATTTACTTCATTTGATTTGACTGTATTCTGTTTATCAGTGATGAGGCACAGTTGGTGTACGCATCAGTAAGGTGTCATTAAAACAATGTAGCGTCTGCAGGATGTAGCTGACACACACACACACACACACTTCCTCATCTTGATAAGTTGAGCTACACTGGGCCTCGTGCTGCAACTTTCACTCCAGATGAACCAAACGTTCCAAACCATCCAAATGTGTTCTTACCAAGGTGTGCTGAATGATGAATCCATCACTCATAGATCATACATTTGTTATTAACAATATTATTTGTTACTATTAGGAAACGCCTCCTACACTCCATATAAGGGCAGGGGTTGAGCCGTGTGCAGAGCTGGAGCGAGGCCACTCAAACAAAGGCTGTAAGAGGAAGAAGAGTAATGCACAAATCTAAAAGCAGAGCTCTCGACCACTTGTAAGAGTGTCTGTTACCTAAGAGAAGAGCAAGCTAAGAGAACAATGGTGAATCCCAGAAATCAACGAGAACAAATAAAATAAGAACAACTTTTGTCTGTGCATCACTTCCTGCATGAGGCACGTTGTCTGATCAATGATAAGGGGTACGGTCAATAGTCAAAATTAGCTCCTAAGTCCTTTCCTAACCACTTTTCCTAACCACTTTTCCTTGACCTCGATGGAAAACGTCACGAGGTCAAAGAAAGATGTGAAGGAGAGGTGATAAGGAGTTAGGAGAAGACGACCGCACTTACACTAGACTACGTCATGACGCAACGGCGAATGTTATTGACGTGATCTGTGGTGGAACCATAGATATATACACGTAGATGCCGCCTCCGACGCTACTGTCCATTGGAACGATATGTCAACGCGGCCGCCATCTTGGGCCGGGGGAAGCTGTGTCTACTTACTGCATTAGTCAACGATTAAAATCACCATAAGTCTGAATTTTCAACCGATTTTCAAGCTGTTTGGTTTAATATAAATGTCAGACACATATTTGTGATACAACATAGATTTATTCGTTTTTTTTATATATATAATTATTTTTTATTTATATCATCTTCCTCCTCCTCCTCTTCCCTCACCCCTTTTGTGTGCAAATGTAAATTACAGAGTGTGTAATGCAGACCAGAGTTCAGGTATTTCACGATAACTCAATCATGGATTGTTGTTTAAAAAAAGTATGTCTTCTCTTAATAGAATTGTGCATTTTAACATCAGGGAGGTGAGACTGACTAACTACGTTTTTAAAGGTTTATATGAGGGTTAATTCAATAGGAACAATTTCTAATAGTGTATTTTATTATCATTTAGTGGGCATTGCGTTGTGTTAGTGAAATATTAAGATTATATGAGAATTTGTCATGACACTAACTTTGCAAAGACGGTCAGGTAAATTAAACTCTGATGGTACTCCTTCCTTTAAACGAGTTGACTGTGTTGTGGTTTGAAGTGACAGCTGCAGACTGAACGTCCTCCTGCTGCTGCCATGCCTGCCTCTTCCATTTATCTTTTGGAAACCTACACCCAAAACAACTCCACCTGAACAACGCTCAGGTCTCCATGCTCATGTAGCTACAATTCAGGTACACAACTTACGTTAGCAGTTAACGTTAATGTTAGTGCCATGAAACTGATTTAATAGATCATTTAGGAATAACACGGCCTACTTAGCACAATTATATACAGTGGCTGAATGCCAAATGTCACTTTCATCATCTTACTGATGTCTTACTAACAAGAACATCTTTTGTTTTCTTGTCCTGACATAAGCTAGTAATAAGCTAGTTTCATTTATGTTAGCTTAAGAGATGCATCAAATTCAACACGTTCATAACAGTTAAATAATATAAAACATTTTCTTTCTTGTGAAATGTTATTCCATGTTTCTTCGTTTCGGCGTTTCTTTCACGGGAACATCCGTACGCGGCACAAAGGTCTGGCATTTTGCCAGATGCACAGCTGTCAGACCAGAGCTGACTGCTTAGAAACCCCGGCCCAAGATGGCGGCCGTGTTGACGTGCCTGACAAGCCCGAATGCGTCATCTACGTGTATATATCTATGTGGTGGAACTACAAAGTCCAGAAGATGGACTACAAAACGCGCATCTGAGATACTTCCTGGATACTCCCCGCGCGCTCTGACCGTGTTGTTTTCAGGTACAAACAGTTTTTACTGTGTGTGTGAACGCAGCTCCACAGTCAACAACAGAACACACTTCATGATCAAAGTTTGACATCACGTCAACACGTATGTTCATATTCACACGCTCTCTGCTGCAGGCTGCGTCACACTGTTTAAACACATTAATGTCTTCTTTCTTATGTCTGCTTGTGAATGACTGAACGCTGCGTCAGTTTATTTTGTCGCTGCTGCACGGAGGAGTTACCTCCTTTCCTTTCCTAAAGGATGCTCCGGTGTATCCTACGCTAAAGGAGATAATAAAGGAAGCATTGAAGCTCCTTTCCTTAACAGTTAGAGGATACAAACAGCTCTTATCATGGCGCTTCTGCGTCATTTCAAATGGACTATTCGACCGCACCCAAGAGCTGTTATACAAAAGTTCAGTGTGATGATCAGTTTACTGACCGGGTTGATCAGCGGACGTTGTTCCAGACCAGCTCAGGAGACAGAGACACACGAGAGGAAGAAGCTCCATCTGTGAAGAAGTCATCTGAGGATTCAACATCAGCACACTTCTTAGAGGGCAAGAGAGCAAACCGAACACACTCCCGACACACACACTGCTCTGTTACTTTCGGTTTACACTGTTGATGCAAAGTGCATCACTTCCGGTACTGATCCTTCAAATTAAAGGCATGAATGTACCTGAACAATACTTTAACTTGACTCTGATTTTATTCAAGTTCAAGATTTTCTTAAAGTCTAAATCCTGACAAAATAATGAACCTATTTTAAAAAAGACATTTAAAAATATGTTCAGCTGTACATGTGTGTTTGTTTTCATTAGTGCAACAAGTATTATATTTTGCAGTTATGTATGTATGCGCACCTTGCACAGGCTAAATATATGACACATCTATCTATCTATCTATCTATCTATCTATCTATCTATCTATCTATCTATCTATCTATCTATCTATCTATCTATCTACAGCAGACATAGCAGCCAGCTAATATTACTGACTAGTCCAACAGCAGTCAGCCCAGCTCGGCGTCTGTCTTTCAGCCTTTTATTTCACCAAGCTCTCACCAACCACTAAAAGTCAGTCCCAGATTTACTCTTGTCCGGCGGCTTCTTGCTTGCTCACTCTCTCCTTTTCTCTTCTTAGCTTCCTCCGTCAGCGTCCTCTTCACTCTCTTCTCCTCTGCCATTATGTCCATAGAGGCTGCTGAGTCCGGTTACATTGACCGCTTGCCTGACTCTGGTTCTGGCACGACACTGGCTATATCATTCGCCTGCCCGGAGCTTGAAAATATCCTCTTCTTGGTGGTCCATCACAGAGAGTTGAGGTGGAGCAGCCGGAGGACATCAGAGGGAAAACCAGAAAACATTTTCTCCATAAAATATGATCCAGTTTCACCAAAATCAGTGAAATAGTTGGTGGTGTGTGACTTAGTGCCGTAAAGCGTTACGTACTTCTCGTGGGTGATCGTACCCTGAATATAAAGTTACAGCGTGCACAGAGACAACATTCACCTGATCACGTTAATATCATCAAAATGAATGAAAACTTGTTTTTTAATGGTATAAAAGTTACACAATGTTGCTTTAATATTCAGAAACTTTTAATGTTGCCATTGATTAAACAAAATAAGTGTTTGGCAGAAAAAATAACAACCCTTCATGTTGTCAAATTATTACCAGGAAGTATTATATAGGGCAGTGGTTCCCAAACTTTTTGTGCCCAAGGCACACCAAAGGACAAGTAAAAATCTCAAGGCACACCTATTGTGCAAAATAACCTTTATAACACGTGTTATCACTCATATCATGTAAAATATCTGTAAATGTGCATAATTATTTACTAATGCCAAATAAAATGTGACAAAGACAACTATATCACTCATGAAATATTTATTAACGAAATATTTCAAAAATTAATTTGAAACTTTATCAAATTAGGCTTCATCAAAGCAGCAACACACCCATTTAAACCAGACAGGTCACACAATTCAAAATGAGTCATGAGACTCATAGTGAGCTTTTCTGTTGAGGATTCCTGGTTGAATGGGTCATAGTCCTCGAGGTCAGCCACACGTGGAAAATAGCGCTCAAAGCTCTCTTTTAAGGTCTGAAGGTGTTCGGCATACAGAATCCAACAAGCGGTCTTGCTGCCTCTGGTTCAGATCCCGCGCTCTTTTGAAGTAGGCCAAGTTTCTCTCAACATGGAAGGGATGTTTGGTTTCCAAGTGCCTCTTCAGCATTAGCTAACTTCTCCCGACAGAGGACGCACTCGGGCTGAGGACTGTTGACATCCCCGGTCCAACTGAAGCCATGAGACAGGTAACTTTCATGATACTGTCTGTGACAGTTGTTTTCCTCTTTTCTTAGTCTCTGCACTGGTGGTTGGTGGTTTGCTCCGCACAAGAAAGCGCGTGCTCCATCTTCCCTCTCGCGTGGTTCTCTGTTTTAATGTTGTCCTACAGCCTTTGATGTGTCACTCTTATAATTCTCACCGAACAGCCAAATATGGGGCTGTAAAGAATTGTTTTTAGGTATAGAGTTTGCCTCTGTATTATGAAATGAGTGCATACAAAGTACTGATATAGTAAATTTAAAAAAATAATTATTTTTGTGTAGTTGTATATTGCAATAATAATGTATGGTTATCACAAAATCCCACGGCACACCCGGACCTGCCTCACGGCACACCGTTTGGGAACCAATGATACAGAGACTTTACTACTGATGAGACCTAATCACAGAAAAATGATGAACAGCTGCAGAAATCTTTGTTCAGTAATCACACGTATGTGAGGCTTCATCACTTATGAAACAACTTTAAAATCAAACGATCGACGTGGAAGATTCATCAAACTGTCACATGAAACATGTCGTATTATCAGAAGTGTGTTTGTATGTCGTTTGTTTCAACATCAAAATCAGTCCAGTTTGACATTTTTCAACTTTTATTCAAAGCTTTGGATAGAAATGATGATTGCATCATCAGTATACAACATTAATGTACTTTCAGCTGCATATTTTAGAGTCAACAACAGTATACAGTTCAGTGTAGAACTCTAGCTGACAGACTCTGGTTAAACACCTTATAAAAAATGAAAATTAAAAAACATGAAGTCACAGAAAATATTCACATTCATTTACAGCACGATCCATGTCTAACTACAAGCAGCATGATAATATTTGGTATATTTGATAAGTATACATGCAGCACTTCTGCCTCTCACTTTATTTTAATTATGTTTATCCTGTGTTTCTGACTCATTAATAATCACATTAGTTTGTACCTCCATCTTATTCATCAACAGCATAACGTCCTCAACAAGAGTCCAGTGGTTTTATTATAACTTGACTTTATGCTCTCTGATATTAAATGAACCTACACTGACGGAGTAACAATAAAAATAAAACAATCAGAATATACAGATAGTCAGAAATTAAAAATACAGAACAGAGTTCAAGAAGTCGTCATTGTCCTCAACAACATGAATTAAGTGGATTGTTTTTTCTGTTAAAGCTGCTCAACAGATTTCAACACAAACTATTAAAATGAATTCAGTTCTCACTTGATGGAATGATTCATTAATAATCAGCTCTGTCAGCATTAAAGGCCACTTGTTCTCTTAAATCACAGATTATATTGTTGGAATAATGAATCAAAATATCAAAACATGATGTGTCCAGAGTAACTACAGCCTGGTTAATGTACAGACGAGGTTAAATGTGTGGAAGAGATCAAATAGATGATGATGAATGTACTGTTAGTATCAGTGTAGACAGCTACAGTAAAACTGCTTTTGTCCTGTTTGGGTTCATTTTAAAGACGAGTTCATACAACATGTTGGCCGACCACGTCTGAAGACAAAAGTCTAGTTTAGTTGTTCAGAACAGACAGACTGTTTTATGTTTTGTTGATTCATTGGGATTTCTTCAGGTTGTTTCTCGTCTGCAGGAAACAAAACAAAGTTTTATTAAAGACAGTCCAAACTTGTTGATCCTAATCTGAGTGTAAATACCAACAGAACGCTTCATGAGAAGATAAAACTACTGTCAAGACTCTAAACATGAGAAACATGGAAAGAATTTGTTGTCTGCTCGTCATGAATATGTTCATACAAGACATGATTTAAACTTACCTCTCATTATTCAGTTTCCACAGCAGAACAACTAGAACAACAAGAACAACAACAAGAACTGCAACAGCAACAATCCATCCAGTGGACTGACTGACTCGGAGCCTGAAGAAGACAGAAGAGAAAAAGTTCATGTAACACTCAGAATGTAAGTGCAGATCATACAGAGCAGACTGAACATCAGAGCTGACACAAAGAAGAACTAAAGGTTCAGGCTGTGACGGACTCTGGATCACGTTCTGTCATCACATCTTTATTTTATGATGCTTGTTGTTACAGCTCGTATTCATGAGCTTTGTTAAAGGAAAATATTACACATGCAGCTACACATGCAGCTCAGCTAGCTTCATGTTTCACTGAGCTCAAAGGACAGTTTAGAGGTACTTGTACTTTACTTGAGTATTTCCATTTCAAGATACTTTATATTTCTAATTCACTACATTTCAGAGGGAAATATTGTACTTTTTACTCCTCCCTTACTCCCTCTCATTTTTCCTCTGATCTCTGTAGATTCATGAAGTGGAGTCTCAGAGTCTCAGTAGAAGTATGAATTTTTCACTCAGTTTGAAACATTTTTAACTGCAGATGTCTTCATCACATTTGATTTTGTGTTCATCATTTGAATATAAAAATATTATGCAAAAGAATCTCACCACTGATATGTGCGTAAGTCTCAGCATAAATCTGATGTTTGATTTCTTCCTGTGTGACAACACAGCGGAAGTTGTCGTTCTTGGTCACAGGAGTTTGGAGGATGATGTCATAGCTGCCTCCTCTTTCTGTGACCTGTGGTTCTTTAGCAGGAAGGATGTTTCCAGAACTGTCCTTCCACTCTACTTTAGGTTTTGGAGAAGCACCATGAACCTCACACTGGAGCAGCATCCCATCCTGGGTTTTAAGTGTAGTGATGTATGGTCTTGAAGCTGCACCTGTGAACAAATTAGAAGGCAATTAAAGCTTTAGAAATTTAATATTGGGGTGTTTTGGTTCATCACATCTTGGCTTGAATGAGTATAGTGTATTTTAACTTCTACCAAAAGTCTAGTAACTATTTTATTATTATTTTTTTTTTTATTCATTATTTATTTATTTATATATTTTCTGTTACACTAAATAATATAAAAAAAATGTGTTATGAAATATGAAACATGTTATCAGGGTTTAATTGTGTCATTGCTACAAACTGGATTTGATCAACAGTCTCATACTGCCAGAATTAAAAACTGATCATCTTCTTTTTATTGATTAAATATTTTTCATGGACTGGATCAAACCCTGATGAGACAAAGGGTGAACCTACATTTCCTGTTGTTCATTTGTCTGTAAAGCAGACTGCATTTTACATGAACAACTTTCATTTTAGGTCAGGTCCTCTTCTTCATCAGACGAGTCTTTTCATTGTTTTCAGAGATCAGGCCTTCCACAGCTGTGTCGTCAGCAAACCTGACAATAGTGTTGGCATCAAAAGTGGCTACACATTCATGTGTGTACATGGAGGACAGCGCAGGACTCAAAACATCCTGGGGTGATCCGATGTTAAGGATGAAGGAGGATGAGGTGTGTCTGCCCGCCCTCACCACCTGAGGTCTGCCTGTCAGGAAGTCAAGGATCCACATGGTGAGGTGTTTAGTCGCAGGTCCTTGAGCTTTGTGACGAGCCTGGAGGGGACTATGGTGTTAAATGCTGAACTGTAGTCAATGAACAACAATCAAAGGCCTCTTTGTTGTCCAGGTGGTACAGGGTGGTGTAGATGTAATCCCTGACCAGCTGCTCAAAGCACTTCATCACTACAGAGGTGAGTGACTGTGGGAGTTCAGTCATTCAGGGTGGCAGGTCTTGTTTTCTTGGACACAGGAATGATGGTGGACCATTGGTGCTACTTAGCACAAAGTCTGAGGACTTGCCCACTGATACCATTCAGTCCTGCTGCCTTGCTGGAGTTCACATGCTTGAAAGTCCTCCTGACGTCATGTTCAGAAACAGTGATAGATGTAGAAGGTGTCCCCTCACATCCAGTAACTTCTGCTTCAGATGTTTGAGCTTGTTGGCAGCTGATGGCCTTCTAATGGTATTTTTTAACGTATGACTTTTTGATGCTTTGACCTATTGACCATCTAGACAGCAGTAAGAAACATTTAACACACCACCACATGTTCCATAGATCTTTGCAGACGTGTTCCAAAGTCTTCTTGTCAGGGTGGAGAAAAACTTTCAAACAGCAGAAATAAAAGAAAGAAATTGGCCTGATGTGACCTTACATTGCACTTTGTTTGACACCTACCCGAGCCGTTTGTAAGCGTGCTCTAACCACTTCTTCCTCTTCCTGTATTAATGTCTTAGCTTTGAGGACTGAGGACTCTGTGAGCTTTGTACTCTTCTTACAAGAACTAATGCAGGCAGAGATTCTGCTCTGTGGACGTTTTTGAATGGCGTGTAGCAGTGATGGAGTGTTTGTTCTTCTTGTGGCACAGTCAATGTGGAAGTCAGGTATAACTCTCTGAAGTTTATCATCTCGTGATGCTGGAGACTTCAGTCAGTCTAAAACTGTCACACCGATCCTTATTCACCATAAAACACACACCTCTTCCTTTTTTTCTTCTTTACTCTGAAGTTCACATTTAAAAACCTCATCAGGACAGTTAGAGTCGACATGAGGAGAGTTCACAAAGTGGTGTGTTGTCCATTTCCCTATTCTGATGAGTGTCTCATAAGTTGTTCAATATGATCTAAAAATACAATTAATATTATAAAAATGTATGTAAAGAGTGTAAATTTAGTCGAGCTAACAGAGAGATAACTGGACAGGTCCACACCTTCTAGAAGAACGACCAACACTCTGCTGCAGTGAATGAATCAAGTGTAAAGAAACTACATTTGTACCAACATGTTTGTCCTCTGGGACGTCACTGCAATGAAATGATACTAATTATAAGTTTATATTCAGTAAAAATTAATGATTAAAAGCCTGTATGTGCCTTCATGGTGTCAAATTAAAGATCTATTGTACAGAGTTGCTGCACACAAAATCAAATCAATCAAAATCAGAATCAGGACTCACCTGGGATGTTTTCACCTGTTCTGTCTTTTAATGTTTTAAAGCGCGCAGGATGCACGCGACCCGACATTTCCATGTAAAGATTCATAAATACATAAAGTGTGTATTTTCATGTTGCCTCTAAACGTCCATACACACATATTGTACCTCGTTTGAAAGATTACAAGTTCGTTTTTTCAACGGAATAAAGAATCTAAATGAAGGATTTACGACACTCCAACTGTAGCGTCTTACTTTACGGCAGTAAACAAGTTAGCATCTTCGTGTCTCTCCTGTGTGTCCGCAGTTCAAATGTATTTATAGGTGGAAAAACAGACATTTATAGACGAACATGGGCTCGTTTTAAACACTAAAGTCCACCGGTTCAATCCAGTTCGGACAAATTCGAGCGGAAGTCAAAATAACGGGAATAAAAGTCGATTGTGTCTCTCGTTCATTTTTCGCGCCGCTCGTCAAACTTCGAAACAACGTCATTTAGATGAATTTTAAAATATTAACGTCAAATTTGACCAACCGTGTTCAGTATCTGTGAAATCGGTAAACTCCGAGGAACAAAACAAACCAATCCGCATCTTTCTACGACCTAAAGTGACGAACCGACCAGACTTTTAACTCCGTCAGCCAATCAGAGGACAGCATCTCTACGCGAACTCCACTTGAGTTTGATTGACAGCTACTTTCATCCAATGAGAAGTCAGCACCGTGAAAACACTCTGAGTTTGTAGCCAATTAAATCACCTGCCTGACCATATATGGAAGTTAACTTTGTCTGACTTCCTGTGGTAGTGGGACACTCACATAACAATAAAAACTTTATTTATATGTTTATAGAGACATGATTCAATTATAATAAATATGTAAATCTGTATTTAAATATTAAAATCATCTTTTTTTAGTCAGATTTGACACTTGTGGACATTTCTTCAGGATCATAAAGGGATTTATTATCATCATTTGGTAACTTTGGAGAAGTTTTAGAGAGCTCTGTGGACACCTGCTGGAGATAATCTGTACTGCACTTTCTAAAATATCTCAGAGCCACTTCTGTCTGTCAACCTCAAATTTGGTCCAGACTTTATAGACAAGCTGAGGGAGAGATCCTGTGAATTTCAGCCTGACAGCCTGTTTTATGACTGATTCACTGTGTCTGAAACATGAAGGGAAATAAAAAGAAAACTTGAACATTTTCTATTTTTTTCTATTTAATCATTCACCAATTGAACTCTTTCAGAGCCTTAATTAAGATCAACACACCTGATGAAACCTCAGAGTGTTTGCCTTACACTGATGCAGTGGACATGTGTCAGCTCCTCATGTTTGTGCTATTATACAGTTTAAAGTGGGTAAATATTAAGAGACTGAAATACACAGAATCAAAAGGAACCACAAGAGGTTAAGACCGGCTCTGAAAAAAGGAAAAACAAAACATGTCAGAGTTCTTGTAAAACAGCAGTGTCCAAACTTCTTTTAAAGAGGGCCAGATTTGAAGATGCCTGGGGGCCATTTTAAAAATGAAAAACAATAAAAGTTACAAACAAATGCACAAAGTTTGCATGAAGTTGATACAAATCTTAACCTTATGTTCATTGTAAACATGACTTATTATGAGTAAAAGTCTGTTAAGTAGTTTAAAACGTGTCACTCTTACTCTTGTCTTTCACAAGATCATTCAGAAACTAATATTTAGTGTCACATCTACAGGTACATACATGTACATCAGCAGTTATGTCCTTAGAGGTTAATGTTTAATGTATTCAAATGCTTTGTTATGTCAACCAAGCCAAATCTTCCAGCCATACAGTATCTGACAATCCTAGCAGGCCATAAATAATATATTATAAAAATGAAGCTGCGGGTCGCATGAAATCTGACCACAGGCCATCTGACCACTAATATCAGGCATGTTTGATACAGAGGGAATCAGTCCAGATGTGGATGTTGACTAAAGTCCATGTGGGACTCTTAAAGCAGTCACATCAGTAAATGAGCGGACATCTTTAAGTGTTTAATGAAAGCACTCACCAACAACAAGCTTAACGTTGAACGTTGGACTTGGCTGAATATTTGGAAAAACACAGGTGTAGTCTCCGCTGTCAGCCACCTTCGTGTTTGTGATCTTTATGGAGGTGTTACCGTGTTTCAGTTCATCATGAAAATGTGAGACGCGACCTTTGAACTGCTCATCTTGACCGTGACGGCCATTATTGTAATGATGGCCTGAATCATACATGAACACCTCCGTGTGTCCATCCTTCTTCCAATCAAACACTCCAGTCTCCATGTTGACACCGTTGAAAGAACATTTCAAAATAACATCACCGCCTTCTTCCACGGCCACTGTCTCTGAAAGATAAAAACATGTATTAATCAGTATGTTTCCATGCAGAGTCATTCAGTGAAGACACACACATGGAAGTTTGTTGTTTTAACACGTCAACTTATGATAGAACAACTAACTTTTCTTGTTTTGGACTTTGTTTAGCACTCTGTCCTCTGAACTGTCCTACAGATTGAATGTTTGCAATAATTAATAACATTGAACTCTTTTTTTCCAAGTGATGATGAACATCAACACTGACTCAGCTGTCAGTCAGACTCTCTGTCTGCACACTCAACACACAAAGAAGAAGAAAGAGGAAACAAGAGAGTGACGAGGAAAATGCAGAACTAACAGTGAATCTGAATTCACTTCATTTCTTCATCTTTTCTTTAGAACACAGAATATAACGTGTAAACATGATGCATCTACGTCTGGTGTTTGTTGGAGGGCATGTGAGGAGGTGTTAGTAATCAATACCATTGATATACATGTAGGTAAGTTTTAGAGAGCTCTGTGGACACCTGCTGGAGATAATCTGTACTGCACTTTGTAAAACATCTGCACATCTGTTGGTGTGACAACTCTTATTATCATTTATCAGATAATGTGCCTTTGCTCTTCTCTGAGGTGAGAGAAACTTCTGGAAGTGGTCGAGAGCACTCTCAACAAAACAAGAAAAAACTACTCAATGTCACAGTCCACAACAAGTTGTTTGTTCAACAAAAACTGCATCAATATCATATAATCAGATTCAGATTATGAGCTAATAACAAATGTATGATCTATGAGTGATGGATTCATCGTTCAGCACACCTTGGTAAGAACAGATCTGGATGTTTTAGAGCGTTTGGTTCATCTGGAGTCGATTTTTTAAAGAGAAACTACAAAATCTATCAAAGTGAAAGTTGCAGCACGAGGCCCAATGCCTCCTCAAATGATGCGAGCTGTCATACAGACGGATGTTAAGATGTTTCCTGTATTTGGCTTCATTACTACTAATGAACAAACTACAAACTGCAAAGAGTCAGAGACAGATCTAAACATCATGAAAAGTATTTACTTCATTTGATTTGACTGTATTCTGTTTATCAGTGATGAGGCACAGTTGGTGTACGTATCAGTAAGGTGTCATTAAAACAGTGCAGCGTCTGCAGGATGTAGCTGACACACACACACACACACTTCCTCATCCTGATCCTGCAGTATGAGCTACACTGGGCCAATTTTCACTTCAATATATTTTCTAAGTCAACTTCTTTAAACCATCCAAATCTGTTCTTACTAAGATGTGCTGAATGATGAATCACATCACTCATAGATCATACATTTGTTATTAACAACATTATTTGTTATTATTAGGAAACGCCTCCTACACTCCATATAAGGGCAGGTGTTGAGCCGTGTGCAGAACTGGAGCGAGGCCACTCAAACAAAGGCTGTAAGAGGAAGAAGAGTAATGCACAAATCTAAAAGCAGAGCTCTCAACTGCTGATCTGAATTCATCAGGTAAGACCTGCATGAAGAAATCAGCAAAGAGCAGCATGTAAACCAGTTTTATACCTGATAAATGTAATAACTCAATTATCTTAATTAAAACATGTCATGATCTGAATCTGATTATATGATATTGATGAAGTTTATTTTTACATTCCTCAAATATAAAACTAATGTTTCCTTGTGTTGAACATATGTGAGACATTGAGTGGATTTTTCTTGTTTTGGTAAGAATGCTCTCAAAGTTTCTCTGACCTAAGAGAAGAGCAAAGCCACATTGTCTGATTGATGATCAGAGCTGACATACAGACAGATGTTGTGATGTTTCCTGTGTTTGGTTTCATTTCTGCAGAACAGTGGTTGTTAAACCTGCGTAATAGTTTTTGTAGTAACAGTCTTCCTTGCAGGAGGTGAAACAAGCTGAATACACAACACTGCCATTTTATCAGCTCATGAAGTTGTTAATGTGAACATGTTATGATGATATGTTATCAGCATTTATGAGCACCTGACAAACATGAACTCAGGTGATTACTTCTTAGGAAGGCAAAGATAAAGAGAGGAGTGAGGAGAAGGTCAGACATCAGAGAAACAGTTCATTTGATTTGAGTCGACTAAATTCTGTTTATCAAAGTATCAGAGAGTCACAGCTCAGGAAGAGTTTCTCGGAAATAGAGGACCGTCTGCAGGATGTAGACACCACCCACGCACACACACACAGACACACCCAAACACACACACACACACACACACACCTGCAATAGTAATGACGTCACATCATATAGCATAAACCAGCTCGAGGTGTGGCAGCTCCTGACTGAATCAATCATCGGGCTGTAATCGATCAGCAGGATGCTGTAATCAATGAATCAGTATTGATCTGTGCTAATTATTAGGATGCATCACACTGTGCTGATGATCTTCATGTGACAGTTGCAGGTGTTATCTATCTGTCTAACCTGTTTCCAGAGCCCTGCACACATTTGAAATCAATCAAACTACAGTTCAGTTCAGTGTGATGATCAGTTTACTGACCGGGTTGATCAGCGGACGTTGTTCCAGACCAGCTCAGGAGACAGAGACACACGAGAGGAAGAAGCTCCATCTGTGAAGAAGTCATCTGAGGATTCAACATCAGCACACTTCTTAGAGGGCAAGAGAACACACCGAACACACTCCCGACACACACACTGCTCTGTCACACACTGTGTCGGTTTGCACAATTTATACAAGGTGCAACCACAGCATCACTTCCGGTACTGATCCTTCACATTAAAGGCATCATCTCCACATACATTAACTATGACTCATCGATTCTGAATTAGAGATAAATAAAAACAACATAAAACCAAATAAAATTTAAAGCAACATTACATAACCCTTATTTTTAGCGTGCAACCCCACTGTGGTTAAAATGTTCAGCTGTGTACATGTGTACATTTCTTTTGATTAGTGCAACAACAGCAGACATAGCAGCCAGCTAATATTACTGACTAGTCCAACAGCAGTCAGCCCAGCTCGGCGTCTGTCTTTCAGCCTTTTATTTCACCAAGCTCTCACCAACCACTAAAAGTCAGTCCCAGATTTACTCTTGTCCGGCGGCTTCTTGCTCGCTCACTCTCTCCTTTTCTCTTCTTAGCTTCCTCCGTCAACGTCCTCTTCGCTCTCTTCTCCTCTGCCATTATGTCCATAGAGGCTGCTGAGCCCGGTTACATTGACCACTTGCCCGTCTCTGGTTCGTACTTCTCGTGGGTGATCGTACCTGGAGCATAAAGTTACATCGTGCACAGAGACAACATTCACCTGATCACATGTGGATCATCAAAATGAATGAAAACTTGTTTTTTAATGGTATAAAAGTTACACAATGTTGCTTTAATATTCAGAAGCTTTTAATGTTTCCATTAATTAAACAAAATAAGTGTTTGGCAGAAAAAATAACAACCCTTCATGTTGTCAAATTATTACCAGGAAGTATTATATAGGGTTACTACACAGAGACTTTACTACAGATGAGACCTAATCACAGAAAAATGATGAATAGCTGCAGAAATCTTTGTTCAGTAGTCACACGTATGTGAGGCTTCATCAGTTATGAAACAACTTTAAAATCAAATGATCGATGTGGAAGATTCATCAAACTGTCACATGAAACATGTCGTATTATCAGAAGTGTGTTTGTATGTCGTTTGTTTCAACATCAAAATCAGTCCAGTTTGACATTTTTCAACTTTTATTCAAAGCTTTGGATAGAAATGATGATTGCATCATCAGTATACAACATTAATGTACTTTCAGCTGCATATTTTAGAGTCAACAACAGTATACAGTTCAGTGTAGAACTCTAGCTGACAGACTCTGGTTAAACACCTTATAAAAAATGAAAATTAAAAAACATGAAGTCACAGAAAATATTCACATTCATTTACAGCACGATCCATGTCTAACTACAAGCAGCATGATAATATTTGGTATATTTGGTAAGTATATATGCAGCATTCATTATATTTTAATTATGTTTATCCTGTGTTTCTGACTCATTATTAATCACATTAGTTTCTATGTACTTCAGTCTTATTCATCAACAGCATAACGTCCTCAACAAGAGTCCAGTGGTTTTATTATAACTTGACTTTATGCTCTCTGAAATTAAATGAACCTACACTGACGGAGAAACAATAAAAATAAAACAATCAGAATATACAGATAGTCAGAAATTAAAAGTACAGAACAGAGTTCAAGAAGTCGTCATTGTCCTCAACAACATGAATTAAGTGGATTGTTTTTTCAGATATCAACAAAAACTACTAAAATTTGGTCTAAAGTTCAAGTTGGTTCTCACAAACTTAACTGGCACAGCACACACAGACTTCAGCAGACAACTTCACAGCTCATGTAAAGATGGTTAAACTTCTGGATCAGGTTGTTTCTCTGAGTTTTGCTGATGCATTGGCTTTTCTTCAGGTTGTTTCTCGTCTGCAGGAAACAAAACAGTTTTATTCAGGACAATCCAAACTTGTTGATCCTAATCTGAGTGTAAATACCAACAGAACGCTTCATGAGAAGATAAAACTACTGTCAAGACTCTAAACATGAGAAACATGGAAAGAATTTGTTGTCTGCTCATCATAAATATGTTCATCAGGGCCCCTGCTAGCCAATTTGGTGCTGTTATAAAAATTAGGATTATACTGGGGTTCAGATGTTCTAATTTATATGTGTTTTAACCAGTTCTTTACATGTCTTGGGCACTTCTCTTATCTGCTTTATGTTTTACTGAGGCTGGCAGGGTAAGATAGAGTTCAACTATAAATTACTAGTGATGGTTTAAGGATAAGGAAGACAGGTAGACAAGAACCAGTCCTGTTTGTTAGTGAGCAGAGAACCAGGCAATGACGTTATGATGTTATTTGTAGCAGTGGGGCGGTGTCCGAGACAGCCCAGTAAAAAATGTATAAGAACCAACTGTTAGAGCTCCTCGGGGAGCCTTTTCTCTGTAACCCCTCTTGTGCGTTGCACTGTTAAACGCTCCTTCTTGTACAAGAATAATAAATTCAACTTAAACTTTGATACTTTGAATCCGGTCTTCCTTATTGAAGGGTCCTCTCTGGAAAAAAATCCCATAACAGGTGCCCTAAGGGTAATTGCTTTGTGGTCACTTCAAGTCATCTTCGGGGGTTAAACCCCTTCACTTTCTCCAGCAGTGGTATAACACACACAAGCTCCAGCGCTGGCTTTAGAGACACCGTGGCCTTTATTTGATCACACACTGTAGATACACTGTACATTTATTCCTAACCTAACTCCTCCTGCTAACCTGCAGCTCCTCCATCCGCACGCACTCACTCACTCACTGACACTGTATTCCCAAAGGGAATTACACTACTCGTATAAAATGATGATCACTGGGCCACTTTGGTACACCCTCCAGCACTTGGTGCCCTCCGTGCAGCGCGTAATGTGGCTTATGGTAACGACGGCACTGATGTTCATACAAGACATGATTTAAACTTACCTTTGTTAGGATTGAGTTCCAACAGCAGAAAAACTAGAACAACAAGAACAACAACAAGAACTGCAACAGCAACAATCCATCCAGTGGACTGACTGACTCTGAGCCTGATGACTCTGAAACAGAAGAGGAAAAAGTTAATGTAACACTAAGAATGTAAGTGCAGATCATACAGAGCAGACTGAACATCAGAGCTGACACAAAGAAGAACTAAAGGTGTTCCTGCTCCTGAAATCTGAACTTGTTTGCAGATAAAAACAGCACTGGGATGAATCTCAGACTTTTTCTGAGACGTGCTGCTCATCAGTAGGAAGAAGCTAGCTAGCTAGCTTCATGTTTCACTGAGCTCAAACGACAGTTTAGAGGTACTTTTTCAGTATTCCTGTTTGATAATAGTTAATATTTCTACTTCACATTCCAGAGGGAAATATTGTACATTTTATGACGTTCATGACATTTATCAGACATACAAAAGATATGATCTGTATACAGAATAGAAAACTTTTTTAGAATACTTTATCATACTGTAGCATAAAATTTTATAGGCTTTGTTATAGGTTTGTGTTGTAGCATGCTAGTATGTAGATAAAATCCTTTTCATCCTTGTCATGATATTAAATATAAAATTGAATATTTTTTGTAGCATTTTAATTTCATTTCAATTCAATTCAATTTTATTTATATAACGCCATATCATAACAAAAGTTATCTCATGACACTTTTCATACAGAGCAGGTCTATACCGTACTCTTTATAATATTATTGCAGCGTTTCCCTAAATTTCACAAGATCATTAATATCAATGCGCCACTAATGATTTTTACTCGCACCGTGTGAGCACAACAACACACAACGTTATTTTGGACTTGTTTTGAGTCATTAACTAGCGCAGCAAATCATGTCGGACCCTCTTCTCATTCTTCGTCTACGTAAAAGGTAATGTTCAAGCTTATACACGGTCTATGTGTTAGAGTAGCGTAGTTAGCGTAACGTAGAGTAGCGTAGCTCCTTATGGCAGTGTGCAACAAATGAGCGAGCAGAGAAAGTGACGGTGAAGCGGGAAAAGTGAACAGAGTACAGAAAGAGAGATTAGCAGGAAGTTGACAGAAAATGTAGTTTGTCAGTTAATAAATGCTGCAGCCACTCAAGCTGTTAACAGTATGTTTGTTAGCTGCTAAGTAGCGTTAGCTGCATTAATTAGCTGCTTGTCACTACTACCTGTGTGTGCAGAGGAGCAGAGAGGAGTGAAGAGAGGAGCAGAGAGGAGTGAAGAGAGGAGTGAAGAGAGGAGCAGAGAGGAGTGAAGAGAGGAGTGAAGAGAGGAGCAGGGGGAGATAAAAGGAGATGTGTGAGGAGCAGGATCTAGAGACTTTTCCACACTGAATAGGGTCATTTTAATAAAATTAATTATTAATTGATTTCTTGCCTCACCCTCATTATTTCCACAAGTACTTGTTGTATTTCTGACAGACTGACCTGAGAACAGACTACAGGGAGAGCATCAGTGGCCGCCCCACTGCTGAGCTCCACTACAGAAAAGCTCTGGAGCTTTATACAAAAAGTCCAGAAAAATCAAATGCTCACAGGCTGCATGTAGGCTGTGTCATTAAGTCTTCTGACTTGTAAATAAATAAATGCTGTGAGTAAATTTCTCTGTTGTGACATTTAATTTTTTAAATATTTTCTACAGATAAATGTCAAAAGCTGTAAATTGAGACAAAATACAAACATGTATAATCCTGTCTGAGGATTCCAAGGTCATTTCATTGAAACTATTCTCACTGCATGAATACGGGTCGACGTCGCATTCTCATGGACACGGACACAGCAGCACCGCTGCTGAAAAAAATTCTAGGGGAAATACTGTATTGACAGAGACCAACAATTCCACCATGAGCAAGCGCTTGGCGACGAACTGGCAGAAACCTCGGGCAGACTCAAGCTCATTGGTAGACGGTCATCCATTACGACCGGTTGAGTTAAAGATAGAGAGGGGCAGATAAAGAGAGAGAGGGAGGGGGAGAGAGTCCCCTGGCAGTTTAGTCCTATAGCAGCATAACTAAGGGATGACCTGAGCCAGCCCTAACTAAAATCTCTATCAAAAAGGAAAGTCTTAAGTTTACTCTTAAAAGTGTTGACCGTGTCTGCCTCCCGAACCCAAAATGGTAGTTTGTTCCACAGAAGAGGAGCTTGATAGCTGAAAGCTCTGGCTCCCAGTCTACTTTTGGAGACTATAGGAACTACAAGGAACCCAGCATTCTGAGAGCGCAGTGTTCTAGAGGGGTAGTAAGGTACAATGAGCTCTTTTAGATATGATGGTGCCTGACCATGAAGAGCTTTGTATGTAAGGAGAAGAATTTTAAATTCTTCTGAATTAGCTGCAAAGTCCTGAGAGACTTATTGGAGCAGCCTGATAACAAAGAGTTACAATAGTCCAGCATAGAAGTAACAAATGCGTGGACTAGTGTTTCTGCATCTGCTTGAGATACAATGCGTCTGATTTTGGCGATTTTCCTCTGCTTGTATATCTGGTTTACAGTGTGAAGAGAAAACGCCTCAGTTCCATATTCCAGCACTGTTTGACAGGACATGATATTTCAAACATTTTAACTTCTCCTAATTTGACTCACATTCTGACTCATATCATGGCAGACACACACATACAGCCAATTTGAGATTCAGAGATTGTTGAGATTAAATATAAAAAAACTGCGTTATAAAAGTCGTGTCACTAGTATCAGTTGTGTTGATTAATACTATTTTGAGAAATATTTTAATTATGCTGCTCAAATGAAAAATGAATCAGAACATTTGTTAATTCTTTGTAACAAATAAAAGGTTATTAAGGATTTTACTGACATTTGAACATTTACACAAAGTATTTACATTAGAGCATAAACATGTCCACCTTGAAGTGATGAATAGCCAATTAAATAAATTTTATTGGTCGAACTTGCAGCACATATGAGAGATGTAGAAATTAGAGCAGAATATGAAATAACGTGAATAAAAGTTGATTGAGTATCTTGTAATTTTTTACAATGCTCGTCAAACTTCAGAAACTTATCTTAAATTTTTATCAACAATGTTCAGAATCTCGATGAACATGACATCTTCAAAAGCATATGGGCCCCTTGTGTTATCAGTGTTTTATTGTGTCAGTGATACAAACTTCTGAAAAAATTTGACCAACCGTGTTCAGTATCTGTGAAATTGGTAAACTCCGAGGAACAAAACAAACCAATCCGCATCTTTCTACGACCTAAAGTGACGAACCGACCAGACTTTTAACTCCGTCAGCCAATCAGAGGAGAGCATCTCTACGCGAACTCCATTTTTGTTTGATTGACAGCTACTTTCATCCAATGAGAAGTCAGTTTGTAGCCACTAAAATCACCTGCCTGACCATATATAGCAGCTAACGTGTGCAAACTTCCTTTGGCTGTGAAACAACCACATAACAGAGATCCAGGAGGTTGTTGTCTTGATACCAGCAGGTCAGGTCCTCTTCTTCCTTCAGACGAGTCTTTTCATTGTTTTCAGAGATCAGGCCTTCCACAGCTGTGTCGTTAGCAAACTTGACGATAGTGTTGGCATCAAAAGTGGCTACACAGTCATGTGTGTACATGGAGGACAGCGCAGGAGTTAAACCAGCACTGGGGTGATCCGATGTTACGGCTGACAGTGGATGAGGTGTTCTGCCCGCCCTCACCACCTGAGGTCTGCCTGTCAGGAAGTCAAGGATCCACATGGTGAGGTGTTTAGTTGCAGGTCCTTGAGCTTTGTGACGAGCCTGGAGGGGACTATGGTGTTAAATGCTGAACTGTAGTCAATGAACAACAATCAAAGGCCTCTTTGTTGTCCAGGTGGTACAGGGTGGTGTAGATGTAATCCCTGACCAGCTGCTCAAAGCACTTCATCACTACAGAGGTGAGTGACTGTGGGAGTTCAGTCATTCAGGGTGGCAGGTCTTGTTTTCTTGGACGCAGGAATGATGGTGGACCACCAGTGCTTGCCCACTGATACCAATCAGTCCTGCTGCCTTGCTGGAGTTTACATGCTTGAAAGTCCTCCTGACGTCATGTTCAGAAACAGTGATAGATGTAGAAGGTGTCCCCTCACATCCAGTAACTTCTGCTTCAGATGTTTGAGCTTGTTGGCAGCTGATGGCCTTCTAATGGTATTTTTTAACGTATGACTTTTTGATGCTTTGACCTATTGACCATCTAGACAGCAGTAAGAAACATTTAACACACCACCACATGTTCCATAGATGTTTGCAGAAGTGTTCCAAAGTCTTCTTGTCAGGGTGGAGAAAAACAAACAGCAGAAATAAAAGAAAGAAATTGGCCTGATGTGACCTTACATTGCACTTTGTTTGACACCTACCCGAGCCGTTTGTAAGCGTGCTCTAACCACTTCTTCCTCTTCCTGTATTAATGTCTTAGCTTTGAGGACTGAGGACTCTGTGAGCTTTGTACTCTTCTTACAAGAACTAATGCAGGCAGAGATTCTGCTCTGTGGACGTTTTTGAATGGCGTGTAGCAGTGATGGAGTGTTTGTTCTTCTTGTGGCACAGTCAATGTGGAAGTCAGGTATAACTCTCTGAAGTTTATCATCTCGTGATGCTGGAGACTTCAGTCAGTCTAAAACTGTCACACCGATCCTTATTCACCATAAAACACACACCTCTTCCTTTTTTTCTTCTTTACTCTGAAGTTCACATTTAAAAACCTCATCAGGACAGTTAGAGTCGACATGAGGAGAGTTCACAAAGTGGTGTGTTGTCCATTTCCCTATTCTGATGAGTGTCTCATAAGTTGTTCAATATGATCTAAAAATACAATTAATATTATAAAAATATATGTAAAGAGCGTAAATTTAGTCGAGCTAACAGAGAGATAACCGGACAGGTCCACACCTTCTAGAAGAACGACCAACACTCTGCTGCAGTGAATGAATCAAGTGTAAAGAAACTACATTTGTACCAACATGTTTGTCCTCTGGGACGTCACTGCAATGAAATGATACTAATTATAAGTTTATATTCAGTAAAAATTAGTCATTAAAAGCCTGTATGTGCCTTCATGGTGTCAAATTAAAGATCTATTGTACAGAGTTGCTGCACACAAAATCAAATTTAAGACTTGTGATTGCAAGGTCTGATGTGCAAATCAATAAAAAGATGGGCCTTAAAAATATAACACTATCTAGACTCTGCACAGTGATAGAGGTAGATGTGATGAAGTATGCAGACATGTCTCACATCATCAGAATCATCTCAAAATTTAAAACATCTCACATGTAAAACTTTTTAAGGATCTTCAGGAACTCTGATTATAATCTAGATTTAGTGAGAGTGAGTTTAAACCTGTGATGATGTTTGATGATTCATGTTTTAATCTTCACTCGTCATAGTTTGATATGGAGCTTTCACACTATAAATCATTTCAGTGTGATGTCAGGTCATTTCCTGTTTCCTCTTCTACTCACTCAGCAGGTCACATGTTGTGTTTTCTGGATCAAACTAGTTTTGTCAGTTGGTTCAATCAGCTCCTCCACAGTTACACTGAGTAATTAGTATGTGGTAATATTTACAACAAGCTCAGCTGGATGTATGAGTTTGTGGTGTAACTCATTATATTTTGGTGATGCAGAAATCTTTGTTCAACAATCACATGTATGTACATTTAACCTGTCCAGGTGTGACCTCACAAACAGCTGGAAGGGAATTAAAACAGACAACAGAACAGACAGTCTGTGGAGCTACACTACAGGCCTCGTCTGTTCATGTTGTCATCTCAACTGGAAAGTATCCACAAACTATGATTAATGATTCATGATTAGTGGTGATGATCATTTTAGTACCACGATTTCCATTTTCACTGAAAGAATCATTAAATGACAATGTGACAAACAGGTTTTCATAGTCGTTTCTAATCATAGTTATACTTCTTGTTGTTATTTCCATCCAGACCACACTCACCTTCTTATCTCTGTACATGAGACAGTCTTTATTCCAATCTGCACCGCTCTGAGCTCATTCACTTTGAGTTAGTATGAACACATTCAAATGTTTGAAAACTGAAAACACAAAAATTAAAATGATGTGAGGATTAAAATACCACTCACGATGAAAGTGCACGTAGATCTTAGAAGAAATCCTATGGCTGATGTTCTTCTGCGTGGCTACACAGAAGAGGTTGCCAGTCTTGGTCACAGTCATGTTGAGAGTAATGTATAAATAATCTGTTCCTGTGATCTGTGGCTCCTCAGCAGTTAGGTTGTTTCCAGTGCTTTCCTGCCAATGTACTTCAAGATCCGGAATGCCATGAGCTTCACACTGCAGCAGAGCCCAATCATCTGTTTGATGAAGTATTGTGACAAACGGCTTTGGAGCTGCACCTGTGAATAAAATATAAACAACAGATGATGAAGGACAATTACATCGTTAAAAATGTAATATTGAGATGTTTCCTCTGCTTGTATATCTGGTTTACAGTGTGAAGAGAAAACGCCTCAGTTCCATATTCCAGCACTGTTTGACAGGACATGATATTTCAAACATTTTAACTTCTTCTAATTTGACTCACATTCTGACTCATATCATGGCAGACACACACATACAGTCAGTTTATGATCAAATATAAAAATATATGTCATTGGGGATTAATTGTGTTAATAAGAAAAATTTTAATTATGCTGCTCAAATGGAAAATTTGTTGAAATTCTGGGTTTGTACCAAAGAGAAGATTATGACAGATTTCACTGGCTGTTTAATTTTACATCTAAAATTTAATTTTAAGAGTGTCTAATGTCAGTGAGTGTAGACTAAAAATGAATAACACTAAAAAACATTTATGTTGGCGTATAAACGTCTCCACCTTCAAGTGATGAGGTGGCAATTACAGACATTTTAATGACAGGTGTGACAGGTAGAGAGTGACGTCATCAAAGTCAGGACTCACCTGGGATGTTTTCACCTGTTCTGTCTTTTAATGTTTTAAAGCGCGCAGGATGCACGCGACCCGACATTTCCATGTAAAGATTCATAAATACATAAAGTGTGTATTTTCATGTTGCCTCTAAACGTCCATACACACATATTGTACCTCGTTTGAAAGATTACAAGTTCGTTTTTTCAACGGAATAAAGAATCTAAATGAAGGATTTACGACACGCCAACTGTAGCGTCTTACTTTACGGCAGTAAACAAGTTAGCATCTTCGTGTCTCTCCTGTGTGTCCGCAGTTCAAATGTATTTATAGGTGGAAAAACAGACATTTATAGACGAACATGGGCTCGTTTTAAACACTAAAGTCCACCGGTTCAATCCAGTTCGGACAAATTCGAGCGGAAGTCAAAATAACGGGAATAAAAGTCGATTGTGTCTCTCGTTCATTTTTCGCGCCGCCAAACTTCCGAAACAACGTCATTTAGATGAATTTTAAAATATTAACGTCAAATTTGACCAACCGTGTTCAGTATCTGTGAAATCGGTAAACTCCGAGGAACAAAACAAACCAATCCGCATCTTTCTACGACCTAAAGGGACGAACCGACCAGACTTTTAACTCCGTCAGCCAATCAGAGGACAGCATCTTTACGCGAACTCCGCTTGAGTTTCATTGACAGCTACTTTCATCCAATGGGAAGTCAGCACCGTGAAAACACTCCGAGTTTGTAGCCAATTAAATCACCTGCCTGACCATATATGGAAGTTAACTTTATCTGACTTCCTGTGGTAGTGGGACACTCACATAACAATAAAAACTTTATTTATATGTTTATAGAGACATGATTCAATGATAATAAATATGTAAATCTGTATTTAAATATTAAAATCATCTTTTTTAGTCAGATTTGACACTTGTGGACATTTTTTCAGGATCATAAAGGGATTTATTATCATCATTTGGTAACTTTGGAGAAGTTTTAGAGAGCTCTGTGGACACCTGCTGGAGATAATCTGTACTGCACTTTCTAAAATATCTCAGAGCCACTTCTGTCTGTCAACCTCAAATTTGGTCCAGACTTTATAGACAAGCTGAGGGAGAGATCCTGTGAATTTCAGCCTGACAGCCTGTTTTATGACTGATTCACTGTGTTTGAAACATGAAGTTAAACAAAAAAAAGACAATAAAACTTCTATATTTTTTTATTTAATCATTTACCAATTGAACTCTTTCAGAGCCTTAATTAAGATCAACACACCTGATGAAACCTCAGAGTGTTTGCTTTACACTGATGCAGTGGACATGTGTCAGCTCCTCATGTTTGTGCTATTATACAGTTTAAAGTGGGTAAATATTAAGAGACTGAAATACACAGAATCAAAATGAACCACAAGAGGTTAAGACCGGCTCTGAAAAAAGGAAAAACAAAACATGTCAGAGTTCTTGTAAAATATCAACTTGACAGACGTGCAAAACTGTAGAAAAAATCTGAGAGTGCACATTCAGATTTCATCGCCTACAGACTGATGACATTTCATTGTGCAGAGTGACATAATGAGCAATGTGTCACTAATATCAGGCATGTTTGATACAGAGGGAATCAGTCCAGATGTGGACGTTGACAAAAGTCCATGTGGGACTCTTAAAGCAGTCACATCAGTAAATGAGCGGACATCTTTAAGTGTTTAATGAAAGCACTCACCAACAACAAGCTTAACGTGGAACGTTGGACTTCCCTCAAGATTTGGAAATTTACAGGTGTAGATTCCGCTGTCATCCAACTTTGCTTTTCTGATCTTTATGGAGGCGTTACCATTTTTCAGTTCATCTTCATCAAAATGTGCGACGCGACCTTTGAACTGCTCAGCTTGACCTGTCGAGTCTTTGCTGTATACATCGCCGTTATTATAAAAGAAGACCTCCTTCTTTCTTTGACCATCTTTCTTCCAGTCAAACACCCCAGACTTAATGTTGACACCGTTGATAGAACAGGGTAAAACAACATCACCGTCTTGTTTCACGACCACTCTCCCTGAAAGATAAAAACATGTATTAATCAGTATGTTTACATGCAGAGTCATTCAGTGAAGACAGACACATGGAAGTTTGTTGTTTTAACACGTCAACTTATGATAGAACAACTAATTTTTCTTGTTTTTGGACTTTGTTTAGCACACTGTCCTCAGCAAATCCTCTGAACTGCCCTACAAACAAAAAGTCATCAAACATACAGATTGTATGTTTACATGGTGTTAAATTAAAGATCTATTGTACAGAGTTGCTGCACACAAAATTTAAGACTTTAAACTTCTTAAGAGCTTAAAAGAAAAATGAAAACCATTATAGTGAACTAAAAATTATAACCATAAACATTAAAAAGGGATTTTTATAATTTAGATTTTATTCATGTAAAGTATTTATGTTGGAGTATAAACGTCTCCACCTTCAAGTGATGAGGAGCCAATTACAGACATTTTAATGACAGGTGTGACGTCATCAGAATCAGGACTCACCTGGGATGTTTTCACCTGTTCTGTCTTTTAATGTTTAAAGCGCGCAGGATGCACGCGACCCGACATTTCCATGTAAAGATTCATAAATACATAAAGTGTGTATTTTCATGTTGCCTCTAAACGTCCACACACATATTGTACCTCGTTTGAAAGATTACAAGTTTCGTTTTTTCAACGGAATAAAGAATCTAAATGAAGGATTTACGACACTACAACTGTAGCGTCTTACTTTGCGGCAGTAAACAAGTTAGCATCTTCGTGTCTCTCCTGTGTGTCCGCAGTTCAAATGTGTGATGATGATGCAGATGTGGCTGCAGCTCTGTGGGGTCGAGGCTCTGCCAGATGTTTATTCTGACTACTTGACTAAAGTCCATGTGGGACTCTTAAAGCAGTCACATCAGTAAATGAGCGGACATCTTTAAGTGTTTAATGAAAGCACTCACCAACAACAAGCTGAACGTTGAACGTTGGACTTGGATGATTATTTGGAAATTCACAGGTGTAGTCTCCGCTGTCATCCATCGTTGCATTTGTGATCTTTATGGAGGTGTTACCGTGTTTCAGTTCATCATCAAAATGTGAGACGCGACCTTTGAACTGCTCATCTTGACTGTATTGGCCTGCATCAAATGTGAACACCTCCTTCTGTCCTTTCGTCCACTCAAACGCTCCAGTCTCCATGTTGATGCCGTTGATAGAACATTTTAAAACAACATCACCGCCTTCTTCCACGACCACTGTCTCTGAAAGATAAAAACATGTATTAATCAGTATGTAATCAATACCATTGATATACATGTAGGTAAGTTTTAGAGAGCTCTGTGGACACCTGCTGGAGATAATCTGTACTGCACTTTGTAAAACATCTGCACATCCGTTGGTGTGACAACTCTTATTATCATTTATCAGATAATGTGCCTTTGCTCTTCTCTGAGGTGAGAGAAACTTCTATGAGTCATACCAAAGGACCTTAAGATGTTTCCTTACGGTATTTGGCTTCATTCCTACTAAGGAACAAACTACAAGCTGCAAAGAGTCAAAGACAGATCTAAACATCATGAAAAAGTATTTACTTCATTTGATTTGACTCTACTGTAAACTTCAACTTTATTTATTTATATAGCACCTTTCATGCAAAGATGCAACCCAAAGTGCTTCACAGAGACAAAAAACTAAACTTGATCCTGTTCATCAGTGATGAGGCACAGTTGATGTACATATCAGTAAGGTGTCATTAAAAGAGTTTCTTGGAAATAGTATAGTGTCTGCAGGATGTAGATGACACCCACACACACACACACACACACATCCTGATCCTGCAGTATGAGCTACACTGGGCCAATTTTCACTTCAATATATTTTCTAAGTCAACTTCTCTAAACCATCCAAATCTGTTCTTACCAAGGTGTGCTGAATCACATCACTCATAGATCATACATTTATAATTAGCAGAGGAAATACCCCCTACTCTCCATATAAGGGCAGGTTTTGAGCCGTGTGCAAATCCTCTGGCACATGCTCAAGAACTGGAGAGGCTGTAAGAGGAAGAAGAGTATTGCACAAATCTAAAAGTATAAGGGGTCGTTCAAGACATTATCCATTCTGGCCCTCTCACATACATATATTCTCTTCAGACATAAATATATGTATGTATGAGATACAAAAATATATGCATGAGAGGGCCAGAATGGATAATGTCTTGAACAGCCCCTCATATAAAAGCAGAGCTCTCGACTGCTGATCTGAATTCATCAGGTAAGACCTGCATGAAGAAATCAGCAAAGAGCAGCATGTGAACCAGTTTTATACCTGACAAATGTAATAACTCATTCATCTTAATTAAAACATGTCATGATCTGAATCTGATTATATGAGATTGATGAAGTTTTTTTTTTTACATTCCTCAAATATAAAACTAATGTTTCCTTGTGTTGAACATATGTGAGACATTGAGTTGATTTTTCTTGTTTTGGTAAGAGTGCTCTCAAAGTTTCTCTGACCTAAGAGAAGAGCAAAGCCACATTATCTGATCGATGATCAGAGCTGACATACAGACGGATGTTGAGATGTTTCCTGTGTTTGGTTTCATTTCTGTAGAACAGTGGTTGTTAAACCTGCGTAATAGTTTTTGTAGTAATAGTCTTCCTTGCAGGAGGTGAAACAAGCTGAATACACAACACTGACATTTTATCAGCTCATAAAGTTGTTAATGTGAACATGTTATGATGATATGTTATCAGCATTTATGAGCACCTGACAAACATGAACTCAGGTGATTACTTCTTAGGAAGGCAAAGATAAAGAGAGGAGTGAGGAGAAGGTCAGACATCAGAGAAACAGTTCATTTGATTTGAGTCGACTAAATTCTGTTTATCAGAGTATCAGAGAGTCACAGCTCAGGAAGAGTTTCTCGGAAATAGAGGACCGTCTGCAGGATGTAGACACCACCCACGCAAACACACACACACACACACACACACACACACACACACACACCTCTGCAATAGTAATGACGTCACATCATATAGCATAAACCAGCTCGAGGTGTGGCAGCTCCTGACTGAATCAATCATCGGGCTGTAATCGATCAGCAGGATGCTGTAATCAATGAATCAGTATTGATCTGTGCTAATTATTAGGATGCATCACACTGTGCTGATGATCTTAATGTGACAGTTGCAGGTGTTATCTATCTGTCTAACCTGTTTCCAGAGCCCTGCACACATTTGAAATCAATCAAACTACAGTTCAGTTCAGTGTGATGATCAGTTTACTGACCGGGTTGATCAGCGGACGTTGTTCCAGACCAGCTCAGGAGACAGAGACACACGAGAGGAAGAAGCTCCATCTGTGAAGAAGTCATCTGAGGATTCAACATCAGCACACTTCTTAGAGGGCAAGAGAGCAAACCGAACACACTCCCGACACACACACTGCTCTGTCACACACTGTGTCGGTTTACACAGTTTATGCAAGGTGCAACCACAGCATCACTTCCGGTACTGATCCTTCAAATTAAAGGCATCATCTCTACATACATTAACTATGACTCATCAATTCTGCAGAAAAAATCATCCTCAAATTGTTTGTTTGTCTATGTGAAAAATACCACTTTAAAAAAAACAAATAAATAATACATTTTAAGAATAAAAGTAAAGCATAATGAAATAAAATAAAATAAAAGTGAGAAATGGCGTAACAGATTAAAATACATAAACAGAAAATGTATATAAATAAATTGTTCAAATAAAAGCCAAATTAAAAAGATAAGTCTTAAGTTTGCTCTTAAAAATAACTTCAGCACCTTCACCTGATTTCTGCTGGAGTACAGCAATCTTTAAGTCACACCACAGATTCTCAGTTGGATTGAGGTCTGGGCTTTGACTCGGCCATTCAAAGACATTTAAATGTTTCACCTCATATTACTCAGCTTAGTGTCACTGACCTGCTGGAAGGTGAACTTCCGTCCCAGTCCCAAATCTCTGGCAGACTTGAATCAAGAATTTCCCTGCATTGAGCGGCATCCATCATTTATTCAATTCTAAACACTTTTTCAGTTCCTGCAGATGAAGATGAAGATGACGCTACAGCATGATGCTGCCACCACCATGCTTCACTGTTGGGATGGTGTTCTCTGGGTGATGAGGTGTTCAGCTTTTCCTTGGTGGTTAAAAAGCTCAACTTTAGTCTCATCTGAACAGAGTACGTTCTTCCTTCTGGCAAACACCAGACTTGTTATTTTTTTTCTTTAAGCAATGCCTTTTTTCTGGCCACTCTGCAAAGTCCAGCTCTGTGGAGTGTACGACTTAAAGTGGTCCTGTGGACAGATACTCCAATCTCCGCCGTGAAGCTTTGCAGCTCCTTCAGGGTTATCTTTGGTCTCTTTGTTGCCTCTCTGATTAATGCGCTCCTTGTGTGGGATGTGCAAAGCTTTGGATATTTTCCTAATCTGTACTTCCTGTTTGGAGAGCTCTTTGGTCTTCACGGCACCACTTGTTGCTGCTCCTTGTTTAGTGGACTGTATTTGACTGTTTGTGAGGCTTCTGAATGTACCTGGTTGCACTAGATCTTATCTAAGGGCTTGAAAGGGGGTGAATACATACAGTATGCATGCACCTCTTTTCTGTTATTCACCAATTTCAAATCACCAGTTTGTCCATTACATGAAATCCAAATGAAAATCAATTTTAATTCCAGAATTATGCCAAAGAGGGTCAATACTTTTGCAAGCCTCTGTTTTAACAGCATCTCTTATGTAACCAGCACAGATCAACACTAAAGCACCCCTCACGACACAGGTGATGTGATTTGATGTCAGCATCCTTCTGATACTGATACTTTTGATTTTCTTCATAATTTAGGGAGCCGTCATGTCTGGACGTGGTTAGATTTGGCTTGGTTTATTACTGCAGATGTTGATGGTTGCATCCTGATGAAACAAGCTCTAATCTCGTGCCTGAACCGACCTTTTTCCACAGGATCAAACCTAAGTGTTGCAACACATCGCTGTTAGCCAGGCTCACATTTCTGAAATACTATCAAACGTGGGTGTGACTTGTCGTGTCGGAGCCTGTTAGAGACTTTTTTAATAGCCAAAGAAATACTAATTATATGAGAACCAGTATAACAGTGTGGATTCACTCAGCTCCGACACTTTCCCATTAAACTTTCCTTACAGTTAAAATATGGCACAGATCTGTGTTTGAACTCAGTGTAATAAAGAAAACTCTTTATGCAAGCATGCAGCTTTACACTAACTGTGAGTGCAACTATGATCCAGAGAGGATTGGCAGTTTGTGCAGAGCTCTGGGGTGCTGGCAAACACGTGTGCTGATCGCTGATTATAGGCTGGAGGGAGCAGAGCCAAGGAGCGAGGAAGGGAAACCACACCTAAAAAAACACACAGGTAGAGGCAAAAAAAATATGAACAAAACTAAATTAGAAAACAGACTCTAGTTATCTAGGAATACAAACCTCTGGAGTTTTGGAAGCAGATAACGTTTCCTAGAAAAGTATCAAATGTGGCTGTGCTCTTTGGCTTTCTAAAAACATGCAGGAAAAGCGGTCAGAACTTACAGTCTGGCTCCAACTCAGACATCTGATCTGCAGCACTGGTTACATGAATCCTGATCCTGGAAGATGGATGCCTCTGTTGCTCTTTATAATAATATTATCATAACAAAACCAAAAGATTGTGAGTGAAGCTTGAATTCCTGAACTTCTTCAGTCTGTTGCTGCGTTGTGTGACTTTGGTGGGGCATCTAGCATGGCAGCCGGGTATGATGGACCCCCAAACCCTTCAGTTACCCGAGACAAGATCTTGATGTGGTGTGATGTGACTTTTCTAAGAGTTTCGCCAAACCGTTTTGTCAAAAATCGCCAAAAACCACACCAAAATTTACAATGGGTGTGTATTGGTAGAATGTTCCAGAGCTAGAGTGGGTGACATCATCGCTAGAGTGGAGAGGGAGAGAAACATTTGTCAAAAAATACATTTGCAAATGGCTCTCGTGGACACAAATGTCACTCTACAGAAATAATTTATACATAGAAACGTAGGAAAATTTGTGGGCAGTCTTATAGTTTTGGCGGGAGACACACTGATGCCCCAGGATCACCCACCAACAGCCCCATCTACTCCCATGTAAATTGGAGAGGAGAGATTTCCCAAAGGAGCACGGGGCACCTGTTCTTTCTCTCTCTCCCCAGGTCACATTTTTTAACTTTAGACACTGAAATTCGGCATTCACATGGTCGACAAGATGAGGATGCTCACGGTCATTTGGGCTTTTTGATACGACCTACCGTTTGGCATTAGTGTCCACTAGTTGGAGGGGGTTCATTTAGAGATTTTCTGTGTCTCTCAGCAGTCACTCACACACAGTTAATTGCTCTGACCTGCAGCTGACCCTGGTTGCTTGTATTATACATTCACTTTGTAAAACATATGTGATGCAAATAAGATAAGACAGACGAGTGTTTTGATTTCCTACACAGCTTTGGGAGCAGTTATACCTGGAGGTGTTTTTCCAGTTGTTTCCCCTCCCCTTGTGTTTCTGTCTGAGCGGTGCCTGTATCTGTCATTATAACTGCAGATGTGGATGAACGTGTCCTGAAGCGACTCTTTTCCACACAATCAAACCTAAATGTTGCAACACATTACCGTTAGCCTGACTGATATTTCTGAAATACTATCAAACATCGGTGTCTTAGCCCGTTAGGAACATTTCAATAGCCATAGAAACACTAACTCGGAAATTCACTTGTCACAGCAGCTCATATACACAAGATGGATAGGAAAATACTCATAAATAATAAATATATAGAAGAAAGTCATGAAGTCATGCTGGTGTTAAAGAGTCTGACAGCTGTTGCAATGAAGGAGCTGTGGTAGATCGCCTTCTTACATGGCGGGAGTAGCAGTCTGTTATTGAAGGAGCTGTTTAAGGCCTCCACAGTCTCATGCCGGAGGTGGGTTCATAAGGTCACTATTGTCTTATTCTTAGGGCAGTCCAGGACAAGCTCTGTCCTGGACTGCCCTCTTAGACTCCACTCTTGCCCCATTCACTATTGTCTTATTCTTATTAGGTCTACAACTGCTATAGATCTACATATTGTAAATATATATATGTTTATGTTTATCTGTCGAGGTTGTTGTACCTGTTTCTTTAAGCTGTCTATGTCTGTCTGTGTATGTACATTTGGAGAAACTCAAAACACACACACACACACACACACACACACACACACACACACACAAAGACTGCAGATGTGGGAACACCTTTACACAGGAAACAGAGTTAGGCAACCAGACGTACACCAACTTGTAAATTAAATTCCTTCTGGTTAATTTTTTTGTATTTTAACATTCTTTGGCTCGGTTTCATTGAGAAATACCAAAACCAGAAAAGAACTTTCACTTTTGACCCGGCATTGCCCAACAGAGCTTTCCATGGAAGTCATAACAACCTGAATTGTTGGGAAATGATGCTGAACTATTTGTAATTGGATTAAACAGTTTCAGTTCAGATCGTGACAGGGCAGGTTCATCAGGACAAATATGCTGAAATGACAACTATGATGGACTGTGGAAATGTCCACCAAAGTCATGTTAATATGGATGCAAACGCACACAAAATTACTGTAATCAATACTAAATTTTGAGCAAGATTATCTTTAATATATACAATATAATATCTTTTTGAATAAAAATCAAACTCATGATTGATTATATAGAGTAAATGTACGAATACTTAAAAAACTTCTTTATGGCCTCTCCTGCCAGAGTGACCAACTTCTCTGTTTGAAGTGAACTTAAAGATAAATTTTAAACCATATAACCTGATTATTAATGACAAAACTAAAAAAGTAAAAGTAAAACACACACGGTCTTATGCAATTAACCTTGACATGCATTGTCAACATGTGTCGTTTAACACACTGGAACATGAGATGGTGATGTTGGACATAGAATTTCCACAGAGTTCATGCTCCTGACTTTATCCTGAAACACCCTCTCTGTAAATATATAAATATATATATAAATACTGTATATATATATATATATATGTGCCAGAGTCCCAGAGTCTTTAACACCACTGAACAAGTCCTCCAAATAGTACGGAGTAGGAAACAGGTATCTGCTCTGCTCGCTCACCATCATGTTCATCATAATCATCTGTTTGCTCACGATCCTGCTCAGCATTGGTATGATGCAACGTGCCAATAGAAAAACTACAATTAGATTTATTAGTGCAAGAATTCCTGCATTTGCCAATACTGCTCCCAATGTCCTCCAAATTTCATCTAGCCAGTCCCATCACCAATTCTCCTAACCAGCATTCTCGTTAAGCTCTTGCCTCAGGCTCCTAATTTTCTCCATTACAACCGAAAATATTCCATTAGGTGCAGCGTTTCTGGGAATGAACGTTCAACAATGTACATATACGAACATGTTCCTCCCTCTTCAGCTAAGATCCAGTCCAGTCTGTTTCATGCAGTTGTTCACCTATCAAGGGATTGATTAGTGTATTTAATCTCTGTTGGACTATAGACTACACTCCAGCCTTAATCTCCCTTCCTTTAAACTTGCTCTATCTAATCGATTATGGGAGTCAGGTGTGTATTGACACTTCCTCTACTTTGATTTTATTGTTTACTCACTTACATAACACCAACACAGCTAATCTCATTGGCACTGATGCAGCCCAACCCGTCCTGGAGGCAGAATATTTAGTGAAACATTCTCACCACACATCCGGTGACTGTTGGCTTTGTTGTAGTTAGTTAACAAATGAAGACTGGGAGTGGTCACATTCGTGTTATCACAGTACTGGTTTAATTATGTGATGTTTTCATACCATAAAAAAATGAGAGAGTGATGTTAGCACGTGGAAACCACAACACCACCCAAGTTACAAGTTGACAGCAAACAGCAGTATTGCCTACATTGTCCCTTGTTCGATCTGTAGCAAATACACGCAAAACATTCACACTCTTCCGAATTAACAGTAGGTAACGTTATTTGGGCTTCTGAACACATTATGCACTCACTAGATGTCACCTCTCTCTTTTACAGTGTACCGTGCTGCATCTTTTAAACACTCATTTGATAAGCGTGGCTCCAATCTTAGCCTTCCGTTGTTGTAAGACTTCTCTGCAGCTCTTCTACGTCATCCACTGAGCTGTCAGGTCATGATAGTTGACATATTTATCACACTCATACACTCTAATCGAAGGGAGGGTGGATGAATAATAATAATAATAATACTAATAATAATAATAAACTTGAAACTTTGACACAGAGTCTGCAGCCCTGATCTCCTCAGGCAGGTCATTCCACAGTTTAGGAGCGCTCCGTCACCTTTGTGGATATATTTGGACCTTCAGGAATGAAGCATCTGAGGATCTCAAAGAGCAAGAGGGGACATAAAGGGTACTAAAGGTTCGACTAAATAACTCGGTGCAACTTATCCTCTCAGGGCTTTATAATCAGTAAGATCTTAAAATCAACTCAACAACCGGTAGCAGGTGTAGATGAGCCAGAATAGGCGTGACGTGATCGTGTTTCTTTGTTCGAGTCAAAAACCTGGCAGCTGAGTTCTGGACTTGGCTGTCTTTAAAAGAACTGTATGTGGTGTTGGTTAGTTCAGTTGGCAGAGCAGCCGCCCCATGTACAAAGGCTCAGTCCTTCCTGCAAGGGCCCAGAGTTCGGATCCGACCTGTGGCTCTTTTCTGCATGTCATTCCCCATCTCTATCTCTCCCCACAAAAAAAAGAACTGTATGATTGACAGAGTAATTCATTAATGATGTGACGGTTGGTACGATAGGCAGTTAGACTGGCTGTTGAGATACTAATTTCACTATTAACTGACAATCCTGTTGAAGGTGCCAAAACAGGCAGGAGATTCAGGATCTCATTACAGATTTTTTTCCATTGCACAATAGATGTATCTACAACTATGGCGTGGGAGAAAAGGGTGAAGCTGAAAGAGAGAGAGCTCTCTATAAACAGGCTCTGTGCAGACTCATTGTGCGTTGGCAGAACGTCCAGAAGTGAGTGTGTGAAAAGTCAGAACCGGAATTGTGTTTGTGTAAAGCGGAAGTGTAATGGGTGCACATCCTCAAACCCAAGGGCAGTTGAAGGTCAATTGTCCTGTGTAAGCTTGTGTTGGCTCACAGTCCTCAACTTTCAACTAATTTTCAGGTCCAAATTAAGTCAAATAGTGTTACTGTACTTCTGTAGGCAATAACACACAGGATTCATCAGGATTGGCAGAAGAATGAACTCTTTATTATCTTTACAGACAACAAGAGCCCGAGTCACGCACTGAATTCGCTGACTATGGCTTTTTCTTATATACCTTTATGCAAATTTCATATGTCCTGCCTGTTTTATATGTCCAGCCTATTATCATCAAACTTTCACTATGACATAATGGTGTAATTTTCGACTCAGGTGGACCCTCAGGGCTGACCCATGTTTTGGGGATTTCCCACTCTTAATGGTGTCTCGTCTCACACCTCCTGCTAAGATGTTTTCTTTTGTTTTATTCTTCACTGGATGACACCATTAGATTCTGTTTTGCAATTATACTATTTTTTAAAAACCCTTTATTACCTTTTCTTACACCATTATGTCACAGATCTTTCCAACTGATTTTTTAAAAAGTGTAATATATTTCGCACTGTTATAGGTTTCACACAGTTAAATGGTTCGTTTTATAAATGTTTTATAAGTTTTACAAATCTTCACATAGTTATATTATTAGTTTCACACGGCTGTAAGTCTTCACACAGTTATATGTTTCACATTTTAACATAGACCACACTTTTGAGACTCACTACTACAACTGCAGGCGCCCAACACCTCCCACTCTGGGTGCTCGCTGGGTTTAGCTGACTCCACACTTTTGTCAAACATTGTGCTCTTTCTTTGTTTTACAGCATTCTGTGTGATTATATGTGCATGTCAGTTTTCAAAGGATTACATTGTTTTGATTATATTTCACCTACCCACTTAAACAGGGTTCTTCTTCTTGTGATTGACAGTGATTAAACATGTTTCCAGTTACCAGTAAATGTTTCAAAAGCAGCATTCATGAAATTTGATACTACACTTGATACAAACAAACACATAAAAGAGAAGCTGGCTCGATGGGTTTTCTGCCTGAACTGTAAAGAAAGGGTGCAGCAGGAAACTGAGCTGATGGTTAAATGCATAACTGAATAGAGCTGAAACAGACCTCACATCACACTGACACAGATACCAGAGTGTGCAGTCGAGACACATTATTCTCTAAAACTCCTGTGTAAAATGGATGAGCCTCTGGTGGTCAGAGGATGGCAATATAAACCACAAGAGGATGTTTGAGTGAGAACGAACAGCCCCAAAAATTTCTTCCTAAAACCTCAAACACGCCCACACAAGTAATAATGAAATAATTTGGCAGCAAGAAAAAATAACTGACCAACGCACTAAAATATAGACCGACTATTATCCACGGTGACTTTGCATCATGTGCTTGCTTGTGGTAAGTACTCAAGTCCTGCATCAACTTCCATTTCCCGTAAAAACACTTATCCTTATTCTTATCACAGTCACATGGGGCTGGAGCGTATTCCAGCTGGCTGCTGCCAGGGGACAAGTAAGGACACAGGGACAAACCTCACCTACTCAAAACTGGACATTAGGAGGAAGCTGTCACGTGAATTCATGCAAACTCCACACAGAGAGGCCCCAGCCGGAGTTCGAACCAGCAACTTTTTTTTTTCACAAAGCTGTGGTGCATTGTGTGATTCTGTGGTTGAAATTTAACTGTAGAAGTGTAACAAAAATCAGCCTCCCTTGTTTGTGTTGGCCAAACAACAAAAGGTTTTTGTGTTAATCGCATTCACCGCTCCCTTCTCGCTCTCTTTATCCATTTGTTTTGGCTCCACACCCAGAAGTTTGTGAGTTTCAGTCTGCTATTTCTTCCTTACTCTCCGTGCAACGACATTTATCACACACTTACTAAATATCTTGCATTATTTCAAGTTTATGAAGCTGTCCAACTACATATAAGAGCGCTGTTGTAAACAAATCAACAATAAAATCATTCAAAATTAAATTTTAAACAGAATAAAAACAATAAAAAAAGTGACTCCTGCAGCCAAAATAATCTGAACACACAAAAGATGTTTAGAGAAATGGGCATAACGCACAAAAGGGTTAAGGACATCAACATCTATTTATTTATTTATTTATTATATTTATATCATCAGATTACTTGGTTAAGACCTCCCTCTGCTGGTCACAAGCAGACAAACTGAAGAACGAGTCACAGAAACGGATCCATTTTGTTGCTGCTGGTTGAACACATTCACACTCGTGTTGTGCTGCAGTCTGCATGCTTCTCATATATATTCTGTTTTAGGTTTACTTTGTAAGATCAATCCATATTTACAGGATTACAGGGTTCAGGAGTGGACCCAAATGCAGGCACACAAAAGCTAACTTTAATAACAAAACGGTTGAGGGCTGAACACAAAACAGCACAGGAGCAGGGTAGAAAAACCAGGAAACACAAAAAACAAACTAACCAAGCGGCGTCTGGGGAGATCCAGGCAAAAACACACAAACAAAAGACTCAAAAACCAAAACCCAGAAGAGAGGCAGCAACACAGGCAAGCTTCAGACACACACAGATGCAGTACAGACACATAGTAAAGACAAAGAGGACAGACACACTCAGAAACAAGACATAATGGACAGGCAAGGAAACACAGGAACTAAATAGACATGCAGGACACCAGGTGAAACTAATCAGGGACAGGGGCAGAATCAAAAACAGACGGGAAAACAAGGCAGGAAGTAGAATTAGACAAGACACAGACAGGGTAGAACTACAAAATAAAACAGGAAACACAGAAACAAACTCAAAACTGTTACATGGAGTCCAGCTTCTGTGTACGAAGGACAACAGGAGTTCAAACTGTTCATAAAAATGTTAAAATCCCAAATTATTTAAAGAACATATGAGATCCAAATATGAAGCATATGAAGAACATTTAATTTATGATCCACAAACAAATGAACAGCATTGAATTGTCAGATCGGTGTCATACGTGTGTGACTGTAAACTGAACAAGAAAGAGTAATGTTAGTGTGAGGACAGCAGAGGGCGCCACAGCACTGAGAATAAAGATTTGGGGTCCTGGATCACCTTTGACAGGTGACGAGAGGTTCCATGTAAAATAACCACAGAATGTCACGTCGGTCTCTTCAGCTATCGAGCTCCTCTCCTGTGGAACCAGCTCCCAGTTCTGGTTTTGGGGGCAGACTCCCTCTCCACATTTAAGAGCCGTCTCAAGAGGTTCCTCTTTGATAGAGCTTATAGTTAGGACTGGCTCAGGTGAGTCCTGAACCATCACTTAGTTACGCTGCTATAGGACTAGACTGCCGGGAGACTTCTCATGATGCACTGAGCTTCTTCTCTCCATCTGAACACACTCATGTCTCATTAATGCATGTTGCTGACTCAGCTTCTTTCACAGTTTTACTGTTTTCTCATGGATCAGGTAGGCCTAGATTAGGGGTTGGTTGAGCCTGCTGCTGTGGACCTGATGACCTCCACCAGAAATACTATTATTCTCATTATCATTATTAGTCATATCTCCATTGAAATCTATAGTTTCATGGCAGATGTCCATCCATGATCCGGGTTCTGCTCGAAGTTTCAGCCTCTTAAAGGAAGTTTAGATCTAGACCTGCTCTATATGGAAAGTGTCTTGAGATAACCTCTGCTGTATAAATAAAACTGAATTGAATTGAACTTGTTTGTTTACACAAAAGGTGACAAAATAGTTCTACAACAGATAAAAGAGAGAGAGAGAGAATTTCAGATTCTTTCTAGAAGTTACAGAAATGGTTGGATAAGAACGCCCCAACAAAGACGGGTCGTCCGAAACTATTCAACCATCCAACAAGAAGTTCTGATGAAGCAGTTTAAACATCAGCACATTTCTCGTCACATCAGACTTAGGACAAATTAAAATCACAAGATTGAAACCTGTGAAGGCCAAATTGAATGTGTTACAATTATACTAGAAAACAATCAATAAGAAATAAGAACAAAAGAGAAATTCACTTTCTGTTTGAATGTGTCAGATGACAAACAGTTACAATCAAACCTAATCATCATCAAACAGGCCAATATTTTCATTTATGTTCAGTCGTGACAGAAGCTAAATATTTGTCTTTCATGTGAGCTTAATTATATTTGTGGTTGGTTGGTTGGTAACTGTTGGTTTTGGCTTTGCCAGTCAGCTGAGCAGCCAGCAGGCAGATTGAGTTTAAGGCTAAAGTTGTTCTGCTCGTGTGTGATTGTATGCACGCTCGAGTGTGTGTTACATAACGGCCTCTGGTCCTGATCGTCAGTCGGGGACACTTGCCACATTGTCGGAAAGCCCGGACTCCCAGAGCTTCTACCCATATCTGCAGGGAGAGCAGCCGCAAGGCCAAAGAAAACAAACTGGAGCTCCAGAGATGTATACGTTACTGTGTTTACTGAGACAGACGGACTGCTCACTCAGTCTTTTTCTTAACTCCTGCTTCCACACTTAAAGGAATTCACTAAATCTTCAGGATTCTGTTACCAAACAAATCGTCCTGAGTGTGAAGTTTATTTTATTCTCTGCTGGAGGGCAGCTCCACAGCTCATAACTAAATCTGATTTACTGTTGAGCAAGCCTGACTGATTTTTATGTAGGTGATTTACACATGATTAATAAACTTTTATACTACAAATGAGTTGTTTCTACAGAAAAGGAACACTGTGTGAAAAAAGGAGAACATCCCACCTAAATCAGCTGATTCTTGGAGCTACTTAGAACTATTTTAAAC
The DNA here is from genome assembly GCA_946959425.1 of Argyrosomus regius. Classification (NCBI taxonomy): domain Eukaryota; kingdom Metazoa; phylum Chordata; class Actinopteri; family Sciaenidae; genus Argyrosomus; species Argyrosomus regius. The sequence goes on along the minus strand of OX336885.1, from coordinate 29,495,807 downwards.
TATTTTAAAACTGGAGTCACATTCCTTTTAACCTGAACACGTACGTGGCCAATAAAGCTGATTGTGATATTTAAGTTAGGCTATGAATCTTCATGCTAAAAGTATTTTTACTTTGCCATCAATCAAAGCATCATTGAGGATGATTAAAACATATGGCTGGTCAATATACTGAAAGAGTTTATCATCTATTATTGCAGTAATGTTATTTAATTAATTAACACCCAAACTAAGTGAGTTCACTTCTCTCCATGAAGCTGTGAGATCCATTCGTGTGTGTGTGTGTGTGTGTGTGTATGATTTGAAAATGTGACTTTAGAGCCACCTGGTGGTCGTGTCACGAAGCTGCAGCTCAGCATTAAAGCTTAAAAACAACAATTTGCACCAGATTTCACCACAATTATCTGATACGTTAGTTTGTGTGACGTGTGCTGTAAAAACTGAACTTCTCTCTTCAGTTGCTAAATGCTGCATTATGTTCCTCCAGTACGTTGTTAACTTTGCAGGTTGTGTTCAGTGGATTCATGAGAGCTTTTCCCAGCCAGCTGCAGTTAGAATCAACGCTGACGAGAGCGCTGCACCGAAACAGTTAATTTGTGGACTGTAAAAACCAAAAGAACGAGCTGAAAGATGCTAAAAAGCTCTCACCCGTCTTGTGATGATTCTCTGAAGCTTCGTCACTCTCGAACAAATCATTTCACATTTCTTTATTTCTCTACTTTCATGCCACTCTTTCTTTGTTTCTTCTGTCCAGCCTCTTTCTCATACTGCTCTCTCTTCTTTCATTCCTCCGTACAAACAATAACAGATCTCAGCTCAGATCTCTCACCAGATGAATATGACCTTTTCACTCACCTGGCACTCAAACACAGGTGAGGTGGTTCACAGAAACATTTGCTGTCACACTAGCTGATTTATCAGACGTCTCTCCAGTGATGGTGGACAATGGACTCTGTTAATAAAGAAAAAAACAGAGCATCTGTTTTATATTCAGTCTAATACAACAGCCCTGCAGAGAATCTTTGTAAAAACCTCTGATGATAAACATGTTTGATAAGATGTTTAAAAAGACTTCAGGCAGCTCGGACTGAGTTTTATGACCACCTTAGGCCAAACGATCACAATGATGAAACTTTCAGGACTTTATACCAAAATTTGGAATATTTGAAACTGAATTTGTTTGTAAAGTTGTTTGTTTTAAGGCCAGCGTGAACTGTTTTTCAAAGCACCAGTGTGTGTGATTTAGTGGCATCGCTTCGCCCTCTCCTTCCTGATGTGTAACACATGAAAAAGGCGAAAGGTCTCCATCTACAGCAAGTGTTTGGTTTGTCCATTCTGGCCGGCTAAACATGGCAGTGCAACACTCTGTAGAAGACCTGCAGACCCTCCTAAATCTGACACACTGGACCTTTAAGCAAAACAAATATTTGTATTTGTGTGATTCTAACCTTCAAGTTATTTTTCAGCAGAGCTTAAATGATGTGCACAGATAAAATTCTCCCGGTCAGTCCGTCTTCACGTCTGTCACTGTGCTCTCATTAGATGAAATGTCATCTGTCTCCGGCCCTCGGCTGTTTGCTTTGAATTTCATGATCTCTGAGTCGGCACAGATTAAGGTGTCACTTCTTACGCCCTTATTATGTTTTTTATTTATAGAGAGCTTTACAGTGCGACATAGAGTTTGACTTAAAAACATGCACATCCAAATTAAATCTTTAATTTAGACAGAGCTCATGTTGGCAATACAGCAAATATGGAGCTTGTTGCTGGAGTTTGTTACAGACTTTCAGTGCAGTCATGACTGTACAACATCCGCTGTGATCAATAACACTGAACTCATAGAAATACTGTTCAACTGAAGATCAGGATGTGAACATTACCTGAAGTAAATGTTGTCCAGGTTTTACACCATGGTAGTTTTCTGTCACTCTCTTCTTGAGGGCCACAGTGTTGGTCTGCTTTAACCCCTGTTAAAGAGTTAAACTACAATAACATATTACATCCTGTGACTCAGTTATGGCAGCGTTTAAGGAAAGGAAGAGACCCAGCACAGTGCTTGATGAGACAAAAACAGAGTAATGTTCAGGCCACATTATTATTATCACTATTCCAAACATTGTTTATTGTCTGATCAGATGATTATGAGCAATGACTACGACATTTCTCAAACAAAAACTTGTAAAATATCACAGAAGTTTGTCCAAAAGCAGGACGTCTGATTTTTTCTATCAGCACATAAACGCAACATAAATGACTGAGGGGTCATTTTAAAAATAAACTAAATTAACACGTGTCAGGTGACTCATGCACACAGATTTGATGATTCACAGTTAATACTTGAAATGTCTGACATTTGTCCATGTTGGATTTGTTTGTGACTCGTGCTGAGACTTTGTGTTTGAGCAAAGAGAAACAGGAACAGATGAAAGTTCTGCAAAGTCAACCTTTAACCTTTGAATCATGCAGGATTATGAACGCTCCCACTCGTGCTCATACTCATATTCTAAACTAACCTGCTGTCTTTGAACTTGTTTTTTTTTTAATTGAGACATTCGCTGCTGGACGGCTCGCTGTGGCGTGAGCAGAAATATAAATCAAACTCGATCACGGCGGGAGGCCGTTGTGGAGGCGGTGAGGTCATTACAAGAACAAACACAAGCCGATCATACGTGATTGTGTAATGAGATAATGTGATGTAGAAATAATATCGCAGCAGGCTGCAGAACTCTGATTTGAGTAAACTTGCTTTTCAAAACCAGGACACAAAAAATCTGAAATACAAAGTGCCGCTTGTCCGTATAGAGCTTTAGAAGTGATTAAAATCATTTTAATTCTACATTCAACTGGTAACCAGCACTGGTGTAATGTGTTTCCTACGACACGTGTTAGTTAGAAGTCTAGCAGCCGCACTAACCGACTGTCTGCTCAAAGTTAAAGAGTTAATTCACTCAAATTTCAAACACATATTCTCCCACATAACCCTCGTGGTGTGTAGCCATGCAGGTGTAATCTGCTGAGATATCAGTCACTGAGATTTCCATCCTAATCTCGCCTGGATCTCTGCTGCTGTGTCAGCGTCTGTCTGCACGTATACGAGACGAGCAGCTGATCATCTCAACCACACCTGATCTGTCGACCCTTTAGCTCGGTCACGTAAATTTACTTGGCCCTTTAGTCCGGTCAGATAGAGAAGCATCAGGGTGATCATGTGAGCTGAATAAAGAGCCAGTGTGTGTGTGTGTGTGTGTGTGTGTGTTTTGTGGATTCACACTTGGTTTCCTTTGAGGAGAACTCATGTGAGCAGTGAGGTTTATGAAGCAGGTGATACTCATCATAAAATCAAATCACAACAGTTCACACCTCTTCTGGCAGAGCGCGGTGAAAACACAAAGCTGCAGTGGTAATGATTTAAAGCCTCGTTCACTCTGAACATATCAGGGAGTTTCCTGAACAGTTACAGTTACAGGAAGTTGTAATAACTTTGTCTGTACCACAAACACAAATCTGTTATTTACATTCCTGTACGGAGAACAATCATTTTCAAAGGTAGACTGCAGAATGAAGGCACGTTGACTTTTAGTGCTCACTTGTTATACAAGCACACATAACACATATTAAGTATCTGTTCTATAAGGAGTACAGTGAGTGCTGCTTCATGAAAATACATGAAATACACACACATTTACTTTTATTTAGAGGTAGAATGTAACTACAAGCAAGTACAAGTACATTTACTTAAGTACTGTACAAACTGAAGTACTGATGTTGGCCTTCTTCTTTTAGACAGGTGATATTATGTTGTGTTATTTTCTTTTTTTTAATTATCAATTTTCAGTTTTCAGACAAAGTTTGGTCACATCACAAGTTTGGTTAGCTTTAGGCAACAATACTAGACTAGTTCAAGAAGGTTAAGTCTGGGGCAGCTGGACTTGTTTGTAGATCCGTCAAGACGTTTCACCTCAAGAAGCTTCTTCAGTCCTGACTGACTGACTGACTGGTGAGGAGTCTGAGTGTTTATCCTAGTCAGGATCGTAGACCTGCCCATTGTTCCACTTGGTCTTCCCGGATCTACAAACAAGTCCACGTTGATCCGACATATTTGCAAGATCCCAGATCAGAGAAACTAAACACAGACTCTAGATCAGGCCTTTAGCATGTTTCCTGCCGTCACCGTAGTTTCTCCTACAACAGAAACAGGAGGGTGAGATGAGGGGGTTGCAATGAGCAACTACACCGCTAGATACCGCTAAATCCTACAAACCGGTCCTTTAATGCATCAATAATTATAATCCAGTGATATTATATCTATGATTCTGATCTCAGTCATTCTGCATAACGACTAACTTTAAGTGTATTTTGTTGCTTACAGAGTATTTCTACTCTGTACTATTGCTACTTTTACTCAAGTAAAAGATCAATTAGAACTCCTTTATATTTGCTGACACGATCACATTCAGTCTCTTAATATCAATAACTATTTTGCATGAATCAGCGACGAGATGTGTTCAGTTTCTCTCATCTCACACGTGTATTAGTGTGTTTTATTCTGTGTCTAATGTTGTCTAATAAGTCAAGCACCCGTGGACTAGTTTAAATATTTGAAGCCAAACACAGTCTGGTTTCGCCTGGACCCGACAGCCGCACAGACCACCTCAAGCTCTCGATCAGAGCCAGGACGAAACGTAAAAGGACTCTTTCAAAACTTTGAGTTTAATGACTTGCACTCAGTCTTATTTACTCAGTACTTCGACAGCCTCAGACATTTAATCATCAGCGTAATCCACACCGGAGAGACCTTTGCATGATGTAAAACTCCTCTTTTACAACGAACAAGTCAGTGAATAAGTGTTCACATGAGTCATGATGTGGTTAGATGAGACTGTCTTTGGATTGAAGCTGCTCACGTTAGCCAACATTTTACAACACTTAATGCTTAAAAGGTCCCGTGTGTGTGGAATATAATGATCATAACTCTGTTTTCATTAGTGTATTATCACCTGAAAATAAGAGACTTTAAATCAACAGACACTGCTGGTCCTCTTCCACCATGTCTGACATGTTTCTGTAGCTCAGAACAGACAAACTAAACCCTGGCATGGGAGGCACTTGGACTGGTAGGATGGATTCTGCCGCATTCATTGTTTTCAGCTGCAGCAGGCAGTCGAAGCTGACCGTATACGACCTGCTCAGCAGCAGACACACACAGACGAGACCAGCTAGTGAACATCGTGGAGCATTAAGCAGCTATAGAGCCTGATGTTTCCCTCAGGAGTTGGTGGAGACCAAAAACAGAGCTAAAAGAGGGTGAACATTGGACTTAAAGTCATCAGGTGACTCAAAGATAAATGCTGACACATTAATGTTGTGTTGATCTTGTCTTAGTTTTACTTTATCGACAAATCAGTTGATAGAAAACAAGAACAACAAGAACTTAAGTTTCCTGCAGCGTTAGATATAAACCCAGAGACAGTGCAGACACTGAGTCAGGCTCCACAGTCATAAACTGCCATGAGGTCGTACCCTCCACACAGGCACCTCCTGGCAGGCCTCTCTCACTCCTCTGAGCCCTCTGCTGGCCTCAGCCCTCCCTCTCTGCTCCTCTCCTCCTCAGCCAAGCCCACCCTGATTTTTAACTCCTCCTCTCCCGTTCAACACCAGTCAGCCCTCACCTCACCATGGTGTATGACTCCTTCTTCATCATGATCAACCGCACTGAGAGCTCACTGAGCTCACTATGCTGTGTTGATCCTTCGCTTCATGCTGAATTTTTAGATTATCTGGACTCAAGTGTGTGACGGACGCCGTAATGAGTGTGAGGCTTGAGAACCCTGTGAAGTTTGAGAAGTCTCGTGGCGTTAAGTCTCACCATGAGGAGGAGGAAGAGACTCACATCCTTATTGTGGAGGGCTTTCTGCTTTACATCTACAGACCTTTGCACCAACGTTACTTTATTTCTAAAGAGGAGGTGCTCCAGGAACTACACGGTGCACGTCTGGCCCATGTGAAACACAAGAACTTGTGTCTGGTGTAGACTATAAAATAAAAGTGTAAAGTGTGCCGTTGGAGACAAGGATGATGAACTAGGAGAAACTACGCTGCTTGCAAAATGTGCTAAAAATATGAATCTATCTGTTGGTTTGTCCATTCTGGGTAACTGGCGGACTCAGAGGAAGAGGATGTAGCATCTGTAGATATAAATGTCTCATTCTAGTGTAACAAAACATAATTATTATTATTTTCAGGTGATTAAACAATACTGATCCAGAGCCTGTGTGTCTCCTAAACATTACGTTAAGCAAACATGTTTTAGAGTAAGTTGTATTTCATTTATCCTCCACCAAAAATCAGTCGTGCAGAACACTATCCGTACGTTATGAACGTTTAACTGAGATCACATCACATCTTTCTCTAACCTTTGTTGCCTGAACTCAACCGGAGGCCGGAGCCGGAGTCAATCTTCCACTGTATACACCTTTCTTGCAAATCAAGCGTGTTAAATGTGTGAAACACTGTGAACATAATTTAGGCGGTGATGTTTGTCACCACAAAGTAAACATGAAAATTTCTTAGTATCAACGTGACACAGTCGAAACATATTTAATGTTAAATTATCACAATGAATTCATTATTTGTGAACACAGACAGAAAGAAAGAGTGTGAGAGAAGAAGTGACATGTTTGATTGTCCACGTGTGACTGTACATGTGACTGTGTGTAGGTAGGTGTGTGTGTGTGTGTGTGTGTGTGTGTGTCACTGACCTTCCTGGGCTGTATTCCTGTGGGTAAATACTTCCTGCCAGGAAACAGGTTTGCTTTCAGAGTCAGAGCACCACACACACACACGCACACACACACACACACACACACACACACACACACACACACACACACACACACACACACACACACACACACACACACACAGGTTACAGCTATACTCACTATGTGCTCTACCTTCGACATGAATCCTCTCATCTCTAAACTTCACAGCATTAACCTCACTCAGCCAACAGTCTTATAATATTTGTGAGGACCATGACCTCACATTAGAGTAAAGTAACAGATCCTGACTGCACACAGTTTGTTTTATCTGCTGATCACGGTCTTACATTTTAAAGTCAGTTTATTTGCCATGGAGAGCACAGCTCAGTCTGTGAAGGCGGTTAAATCGTGTTGAATCAACAGAAGGGCGTGGACTGTGGAAGACAACGATATTTACAGAGAAGGCAAACAAAAGATGAGACTAAGTTGCAGTTCAATCACAGGTGAATCAACACCAACTGTTTGAACAGAGGCCGAACATTATCGTTTTTATGGAGGCTGTGGAGAAAATGTTTTCTGGTTTTCCCTCTGATGTCCTCCGGCTGCTCCGCCTCAACTCTCTGAGATTTACAGAGTTTATGATGGACAGTGAAGTAAACTGCTGACAGCTGTAGCTGCTGTTAGCTTATCACTGGGGGAGTGTTTGTGTTTGTACCACAGGTGTTTTAGATCACTGGGAAGAAGAAGAGAAGGTTTACAGGCCTGTAACCGGGCTCAGCAGCCTCTATGGACATAATGGCAGAGGAGAAGAGAGTGAAGAGGACGTCAACGGAGGAAGCTGAGAAGAGAAAAGGAGAGAGGCTGAAACAGGGGTGTAACTTCCGCTCTCACTGACCTGAACACTAACTCACACTGGATTGTTACTTTTCATCTGGACAGCTGTATACACTGTGATCTTCTGTGTGTGTGTGTGTGTGTGTGTGTGTGTGTGTGTGTGTGTGCGTGTGTGTGTGCGTGCGTGTGTGTGTGTGTGTGATTGAGCCTATATACACTGGTTCTGTCTGGTGTGAACAATAAGCAAATCTGATTTGAAGTAAATGCCGTTTGTTCACTTGAGTAGGTGTACCTGGTGATGTGTATCCACGTATGTCTTTGTGATTTTCTATGTGTGTGTGTGTGTGTGTGTGTGTCTTCCCCGGGGTCCTGTGGCATTCAGTTCACAGGTTGGCAGCAGGATGTGAAGGTCAGCGAGCTCCACTGCAGGTCAACAGTCATTAAAACACACGTTACACCACACAGACCTGTTAAACACACACAGAGTTACGTGTCCTCTCACAGCGGTCGGTGTATTAGAAATGTTTCAAAACTGGTTATATAACGAACATCGTCCATGTCTGGTTTTGTGTCTTCAGTTAAAATAAATGATTTATATCTGTATTAAATCTGGATTATTAAACAACTTTATACCCTCTTGAAATATTCTTTAACTCTTCAGCTCATCACAGTTAGGACATCATATTGTTTTTAAATACCCACCAGTGTTCATACCTTTAATACTTTATGAAATATTCAATGTTTTCCAGGAATTCTTCCCTGTTTCAAAGGAATGTAATGTAATATTCAGAGTCAGGGTGGGTGACATGACAGGTTAAGCTGTCTACCGGGCTCGGCTCTGTGATGTTGCAATGTTCTGGTCCATTCTCCATGCAGCTTCATGACCCATCAGGAGGGTTTCAGAAACATTCTGCCCACCAGATTTTATTGACTTTGTTTTTACTTGATTTATGTGCTTCTACCATGAATAAGTAGACTACATAGACTGCACATGGTCTTTTATTTTGAAAATAGCTCAGATTTTCGATGTCATTTCTGTGTCTGACTTCCTGCCAGCTCGGTCTGCTGGTCGTGTTGCACATTCTCTGCGGAGCAGAGCCACTTCTGGGAAGCTTCTGAAATAAACTGTGGCACTTTGGTGGAATCACAAATTACTGTCGAGGATCAGCTCCAGCAGGAATGCACAGCAGCTGTGCACGGCTGGAATCGAGCAGAATCCATCAAGCTCTTCAACTTCCTCTTACCCCTGGATTCCACCGGGCACGGCTCTGTGACGCTGCAGTCGCGATGTTTTCATCCGTTCTCGACGTGGCTTCATATCCCACCACGTTGGTTTATGTGCCTCTACCGTGAGTAAGTAGCTACGTAGTTAAATAGTTTCCCCTTTGTCTGAAGACTGAGCTTGATTAAGCTCGATCTCTGTGACGCTTGATGTGGCATCTACACGGGGGCAGAGCGGAGAGCCGCTTCTGGGACGCCTTTCAAACATGCAGCGACACTTCTGGTGGTCATTGTGTCCAATGGCTGCGATTAGCTTTACCTCCCACAGCGTAGCCGGCACGCATCACAGCCGTACTCGCTGTGATTTGTGCGTTACTCCTGCAGTTTTGAATCTTCCTGCATAATTTTTTTCATGGAAATATGCATGCTTTTTCGCACAGTGTAGTGATGTAAGCAAACCGGCTCACGAACCTCAAAGAGACACGAGTATCATCCAGCTGCCCCGTTGACAGTGTTAAAATCTCCACAGTTTTGATGCCACTGACACATTTTTTGAGTAATAAACTTAATCTCTATTAAGCTGTCTGACCCAGGGGTCAATTACCATCACCATAGCAACTCATCCCATTGCAGGTGGAAGCTAATTGAGATGAGCTAATTAGCCAGCAGTGCAGTTTAGCGTCAGCGTTCCAACATCCAGCATATCTCTGGTTCAGAAGTCATCATGTTTTCACTCACACAGCCGTCCAAACGGTGTCAACGAGCACTTACATACATATTAAAGTCATAAAAATCAGTTTCTCTGAAACATCTGCGCACCAGATGACACTGTTCACCTTCCGTCTGCCGAGAGAGGAAAACTAAAATGAAACTTTTCAACAGGCGTGCAGTAAAAACACGAGGCCGCGTGCGGTGAATTTACACCGTCAGCCATCATTAATCCGTTAATCTTTAAGGCTGCTGGTGGCGAAAGAAGAACAGCTGGACTCAGATACAGAAGAACGTCTTTCATCCAGTGCACACAGAAGCTCCTGTAACTTTTCTTTCAAACCTCCACAGCTGACTGAAGAAAAAAAAAAAACATCACACAACCAGCAACAGATCTCATCATCAGCCAACCTGTCGACCAAGTTGTACGCTTGGGTAAAACACCTTGGCGGTATTTCCACGTCCAGGTGATTTTCAGAATGCAGGCTGTTTCAGACTTGTTTGACTATTTGATGATGATGGATGATATTCGCTGTTAGCTCGTAAAACACCTTTCACACCACGATACGAGGTGTTTCATGTCTGCAGAGGCTCGTAAATTCTTTCTGTTCGCGATCTTGCTCTACATATGACCCTGGACTTTCTGGGTATCTGGGGTAACTTCCTCTGATGTGCACGCTCAAACACATAAACACACACACACACACACACGCACATACAAAAATGCCTAAGGGGCAACATCCGGCCTCCAAAACACACAGAGACAAGAACATCCTTTGATGAGCTGTTCAAACACACACACACTTAATGATGAGAAAACTTGAAAAGAATAACCTTTCATTATATAACCAAGACAACACACACACACACACACACACACACACACACACACACACACACACACAGATATTTCCCCATGTGGCAGTGAACAGGAGGAATGCACATCTGTATTTGTTCTTGTCAGGACTGGACTGAAGGATTGTTTGAATGTTGGATGTACAGGCTGACCCAGATGGTCAGAAACTGTCTGGAAGAGAGATTCAATTCACGGGAGGCTTGTCCACATGGTCCCCTGGTTACCGTTTCTACGTTCCCCAAAGAAATATATTCGAGCACAAAAATTATTCACCCACTATGTGGCTCTGTTACGGTCCGGTTACATGCTCGGAAACTGTTTGAAATAAAGTCGCAGCCGAGGCTGCGAAACAAAGCCAACACGGAAGTGCAGTTCCTCAAACATTCACTTGAGGCTGGCTCCAGAAGTGAGTCAGTCTCCATAAGTCCCCATGTTAAAAGAAATAAACATGTTTACAGCCTGGTACAAAAAACAGTTTTGGTCTCTATAGCTAATTTCCCCGCTCATGACAACTGTACTGAGGGTGAATTTATATACAACTCACCTGTTCAAATTATATTAAGGCTTAAAGTTATGCAGGATTAAGAGCGTGGACGCTTTGATTGACAGGTAGGTGTCGTTACAGGTGTCTGGTTTGAGCAACCAGGCTTCATTCAGCCTGCCTCAGGTCCACGTCTTCACCCAGTATCCTGACACTGTCGTTGCACCATCTGGGTCCTCACAGTACGCTGCATTTTGCCATAATTGACAGTCTGAACGCACTTATGTACTCAAAATAGCAAGTGTAAGTATGGAAGTACGCAAATTGAGAGACAGAATGTGACTAAATCTAAAATAGCTGCTGATGTTAACACTGCTATGTCAGTGTTGTGTTTACAGCTTGTTCTGTTAGACCAAAAGAAATCAATCATCTCCAGACGACACACTAAGTGAGAGCTGCTGCAGGTTAAGAATCAGCTTCACTATGGGAAAATTGTTCACCAGGATTTACTGAATCAGTCAATCACATAATCATTTCATGGAAAAGCAGTTCGACCTATCAGCCTTCCCATCATCTTCCCCCGAATCCCGCTTTGTTCCGGGACACGACAACCACTACCACCTGGGTATAATCTCCATTAACCATCATTAGCATTCCTCCCATATTTCTCATGCTCTGTGAGCTTCTGACAATTAGCATTCTGCTCATATTTCTCCAGTCGCTCTGACAGGAAGATTCCTCACTGACAGCTCCTGTCACCTCCAGCAGCTGTACAGCTGTGAGCAACAGAAGAAGAAGTTTGCTGATGAGCTCTTGTCTTCTTCTCCGAGGACAAGCTGATAGTGTCTTATTGTCAGGTTGATCTACGACTGGACAAACAGTGTCATCTGTTGTCTCCACTCTAACCTGTTACACTTCTCTGACTCTTCTTCAGGCGTAGAAAACCTCATTTTCAAGCTCTTTAATTTATCTGTCATTCCCCTCACATTCAGTATCTTTGTCTAGCCTCTTTTCATTTTCTAACAATCTTTTTTGTCCTCCCCGCTTCGCCTCTCTGCATTTTCTCATGTTTTCTCTCTTCCCCTGCTGCCTGTCCATCACAGTGATGCTGAGGTGATGATATACAGGAAGAGGATTGTGGTAAAGCGGAGCAGGGTTGGACAGTAGGCTCCTTTATCCCACTGTAATACACAAAGAGGACCCAGAGAGACATGGGGCCCCTCGGCCACACTGTGAAGGATATGAGTGCTGAATGTCGTCCTGCAGGGAGAAGGTCGAGGGCCCCTGAATAATACTGCTCCTGTACACGTGTCCTTTCCCTCTGAAGACCCAAAACTTCTTAATTCTGAAATAAATCCTGAGTATTACTTTAAAAACAACATGAACAGTAACTCTAACCTCATTCTTTATGGCACTAAGTCACACTCCACCAACTATTTCACTGAAGAAGAAGAAGAAGAAGAAGAAGAAGAAGAAGAAGAAGAAGAAGAAGAAGAGGTTTACAGGCCGAATGACAGAGAGTGAAGCTGGTGTTGTGCCAGAACAGGAGCTGGGCAATCGGGCAATATAACCAGGCTCAGCAGCCTCTGTGGACATAATGGCAGAGGCGAAAAGACCAAATGGGATGTTGACGGAGGACGCTCTCATCTTTCATCTGCCTCACGCCCGTCTGATGGAAATTATAGCCTGTGCTTTTATTAAGGACCGAGCCAGGAACCTGGTAATTAAGGACCGAGCCAGGAACCTGGTAAGGTCCTTATTGAAATTGGTCCGTTAGTTATTCTTCTTCTTCTTTTCCTTTTTCATTCAATGTTTGCGCCATATTTCGACTGCCTCAGCATGGACTTTATGTGAGTTTGACTTGGCACATTCGACATGCGTGTTGAAAATTTCATATTCTAGGCGTTACGTCAAGTCACTAACTGCCAACACCCCTAGGTGGCGCTATGTTTACGCACATTTCCAGACGCCAATAACTCCCGCCCGTATGTCGCACATTCATAAAACACATATCCACGCGTTCAGTGAATGCAGCTGAGTCACCCTAGGTAGGCCACGCCCACTTCCGCCTAAACTTTTTTCCGCTAGAGGGCGATATATGCGAAAAACACCGTTTTCCCACTCACCCATGCATGTTTGTCCGATTTGCACGAAACTTTACACGACACTCTGGGGACCATACTGACAAAGTCACTAATGTACAGTCTGTTGAAATTTTCAAAGATAAGCGCGTTATGAAGTTAGCACTTCCTGCCGATTTAGCATGGAAACAGGAAGTGGGTTGTTTCGTCACAATCGTATGCCTGATTCACACCAAATTCGGACCAATGGTTTATCATGTCTTCATTGCGCTAACTGCACAATTTTGCACAATTTCAACCAACCACCACACGGTGGCGATCTTTCAAAGTTAACGGCTTATATCTCAGCATCGGGAAGTACGATTCAAACGTAACTTGGCACGATGATTGCCCAGGCGCCCTGAGCCTCCCCCAAAAGGGGAAAAAATTCCGCCGCTAGGTGGCGCCTGCTACTCAAAAACTGATTCTGGACACACCGTAATAGTTAGAATATGAAATTCACAGGACACATGTAGACTGCTGTCTGGAGCTCACGTACCAAAACTCGCGTTTCTACTGCGTATAGCGCCCCCTACAGGAACTTTAAAGAACAGCCCCGGAACAACGTTTCACCGATTTTTACGAAACTTGGTGGGCCCATAATACGTGGCAAGACGCACCAAAAAGCCTCTTGGACCCATGTCCCAAATCCCACAGAAAGTCAGATATTTTCATTTCAATTTTGGATTTTTTGCACTTTTGAGCTTTAACTCCTCCTGGACGATTTCTCGGATCGCCTTCAAACTTGGTCAGTACACTCATGAGGAGATGCTCAATCTAAATTGTGCTCTGCGTAATTGTACGTCGAAGGGCGTGGCATACCATCGCCTCAAATTTCACCGATTTAACCGAATTTTATACTGGTTCCATATGCTGCCCAACACTGGCAATTTTTACACTGCTTCCATATGCTCCCCCAATGCTGCCAATCACGACCTGCTCTCATTACAGCCCAGCAGATGGCGCCATTGCATAACAATTCAGCATCTGGATTAAACCTCAGTCTTTTCCACTGTCTGAAACGTGTCACAACATACACTGCTATCACACACCTTCTCGACATGACAACTTTGGACTCACTGACGTGAGCTTAGCTGTGCAGTGACGTCACACTTTCCTTACATGATCCACACATATCACGACACCACATATCACGACGGCACGATAACGACGGCACATATTACGACAGCACATGTAACGACGGCACATATCACGACGGGACATATTACGACGGCCCGGAGCGCGGTTGCGACACACCCCGAGTTACGTCAGAGCGAGGTCCGCCTCAACGCTGCTTGCAGCTTTAATTGTAATTAAAGCTGTCTACACAGTTTGAGTATTTTCTTATATTTTACTCCGGGTAGTCGTGACCTAAAGCGTATTTTTTGTCTTGAAGTTTATTTTAGACTCCTAATTGGACTGTGAGCTCGTGACAGCATGCAATAACGACACTAAAATTGGTGATAGTTGCTGGTCAGCTAATTAAACCAGGTTTAACTTAAACATGAAGTTATTAAGATAAAACAGATCTAAGATGAAGCCTCTATAAAGAGACATGAGCGGATGCAGTGAGTAAAATAAACTAGAGAAGGTTTAAAGTCACTGAACTCATTTCTTTATGTAACAGAGAGGAGGAGGTCAAAGTTTGAATGAAGAATGAAGGTGTGTTCCTATAGATGAGGGAGCTAAGAATGGGCCCTTTCATACGTCTTCTCATTCATCAGCGGGGATGGAAGGACGGAGGGGAAAACGTGGCGGCCGTCAGTGTTTTTTGGGCACGTGAATCTCCCAGTTTGAAGTTTTCTCCCACATGATAGAGATTAAGAGCCCGGAGACCGCGTGGTCTTGTGTTTCTTATCCGTCTCCTTCCTCCTCTCTTACACATGTTTGTCTTGCTAATGATGAGGAAGAGGAGGAGGAAAAGAGGAAGGGAGAGAGAGAGAGAGCGCAGGAAGAAAAGACACATGCTGTTCGATTCCCCTCAGAATATCGGACACGTGAGGTACGGAGGGAAGGTGAAGGCCTCCGTACGCTGCCTGCTGTCTGGGTGGTGGGTTTGCTGGATGAAGGACAAGCTACTGTATGTGTTGCCCAACAGTTAGACACCAATGCTAAACGTTCAGGTCGAGACAAGAGCTCCTTGTTGTGGCTTTTTTTGTGACTTTGCAGATATTTTTACAACAATTAAAGCCTGATTTAAGTGAGAGGTTTGGGAACCTGAGGTGGTTGGAGACACTACATGTTGAAAGGGTGTAAATAATCTTCAAGATTCAAACATCAGGGAGTGTGTACCATAGGTACTTTGGACCACTAGGGTAGAGGAGGTTTTCAGGTGACAGGCGTGAAGGAATGCTGATGGGGCGTGGATTCAGTCTCGTGCCGGGTGAGCAGGCAATGTAACCGGGCTTTGCAGCATCTACGGACATAATGGCAGAGGAGAAGAGAGCGAAGAGGACGTTGACGGAGGAAGCTAAGAAGAGAAAAGATGAGATATGACTGAAGCAAGCCTCTCTGGCACCGTGGCACCTTTTCTTATCTTATTAACACTATTAACACTTCTGCAGGCACACTATTTACTGCCTGTGTGTGTATGATTCCCAGCTTCAGCATGCTGCTGTGTTAAATGATACGGTGATTAGATGAAACATTTCCAGCTGCATCCATCACCTCACCTGGCCCTGCTGTCCTGAGCCGTCCCCACACCTCTCTCTCTCTCCTGCAGCTGAGCCCCTCTCCACAGTGACAATCCTGAGACAAAGGTTTCTCCTCAAAGACATTCACAGTGTTTCACTCTGCTGCTCGTGTCAAAAGTGACAGAAATAGTCGTGCAAACGATGAAACAGAGCTTGAGAGAGAAACTCAAATCCTGCCTACTTTCACACCTCCGCACAGCCGGTCGATCGCTGAGACGGTGACTGTCGGAGAAAGATTTCCAGATGCAGCTCGTCCAGTTCTGACAATGGAGACGTGTGGACGGGCGGGTTTCAGATGTTGTTTAGCCGCCTGACAAACACGTCGCCTGACGCATACTGACGACTTTACACCTCCCCAACAGATCTACAGCAGCATGCAATAAAACACTAAACTTATCTGCAGTATTCTGGTGGAATATTTGGACGTGATAGCTTCTGTTTAGTTCTTAAAAGCATCATCATGCAACATTTAATAGATTTGGATACAGTGTTCAAAGATGGCGCCCTTTCCTGTCCAGTGAAAGATGCTCACTAATAGATCTTCAGTCTTGAGTTCATCTCAGGTCATTAAATGAACATCTGCCTGCTGTTCTTCAGGTGGACAGCTCTCAGTTTGCACCCTCAGATATAAAATTACAGAGAAAATTCAATGTAAACACTCTCACGTCTAACTTGTAGATCAAAAAACAAACACACCATGAGATGACTTTGTTTCTGTAGCTACTATAAAATACTTCCTCACACACTGTCGGGGCTGATGAGAAAAGGCCGCGTTAAGAACGAGAAGCATGCAAGAGATGAAAAGAGAAAGAAATTTGGGTTTATTATCGAGCGATTCGGCCACGTGGGAGGTCCTGTCATGCTTGTGTGATCACCTCCTGCTTCACTCGGTTGGAACAAAAGAGCTTTCTGGTTGCACTTTTCACCACAAACTTCAAACATACAGACGGAACAAGGTGTAGAACAAAGTCAGCTAATATCGGCTTTGTTGATTTGGAGTTTCGCTGCTTCCAGACACTTTAATTAATTTGATTTAACTTTAGCTTTAAGGGACAAAGTGTGAGGCAGATCTGAAGGATTTCTGTCATCACTGTGCTCTGTGCAGCCCGCCGTTTATCAAATTATCAGATTAATTGTACAGTACAGGATCACAGGCACTTCCTAGCACACACACTAGAATACAATGAACTCCATTATTCTATTTCTTCAAAACAATTCTTTGGGAACGCGAAGCTGAGAAGTACTGCTGCACAAACTCGTCATAAAATGCTCGTTGCATGATGAATGTCGCCTGTTCATGAGATTTAGACATCGACACACCTGAATGTTGCGATGTTTGGCTACCTTCCCTGTTTGTGGGCAAGTTTCAATCACAAAATTGTAACCAAAGATTAAAACGACAGTGTTTGGTTTGTCTGCTCTAGGTTACTCTAAAAAACATGGCAGTTCAACATGACAGACTGTAAAAGAGGATCTGCAGTGTCTGTAGATATAAAAGCTTCTTTCAAAGGTGATTTTACACTCATGAAAACACAGTTATGAATATTATATTCCATTTAAAGCCCTCTAAAACCGACACGCTGGGCCTCTAAAAAGAAAAGTGGTCTATAATTTAGATGGGAGGCGTTTGAGGGGTTGTGAAAATGGAAGAAATAATACCGCAGGTGATGTGACACTGTGAGCTGTTATAACAGATCAGTGATGTTCATCTACGTAAAGACTCTGAGGCAGCTGACAGAATGAGAGCTTATTAAAATGCACAATAAAAAAAGGTCTCCTGTGTCCTCTTAAATCACTCAGACTGATCTCTTAGTGTAAGCGGATCTTGCATGTGTTAATCTGATCTGATTTCATCTCTTTACGTGTTCACGCTGTGTTAATGACGTACGTATAAACTGAAGTGATTCCTTGAAGTCATTTCAGCGTGACGTTGTTTCAAACGTGAGTTTTTATTGTTATGTCAGAAAAAAAAGAACTCTAGACGGCTGATCACCGCTATGACGGCTAACATTAAGTAATAATTTGATATTTTAAACACTTTAAAGGTGACTCCTCATTTAGCTGAAGGACCTGAACTGAACTAAAAGTCTATTGAGTCTCTTTCATCACTCACTAAAGCTCTGATGGTAAAGTAATTGAAAACATTCAGATCCTGTGGGAGCAGCCTGCGCTGTTATTTCACTGCTAAAGCCCACGTGAGTTATTACAGTTACAGTTGAGCAACAAAGTGCCATTCACACACACACAGATGAATCACACTCACGTTACACTCCGGCTTCCATCTTTTCACAGAATATTGGGTTGAGAGTTGTCTCTCAGAGGATCAAATGGGAAGCAGACAGTGTTTCACCGCTGCTTTCTCTCACAACACCCTGCCTTCGGCTCGCGTGTCCATTCTCCAGGAAAAACATCCTCCTTCTTTCTCACCGCTCTCCATCACGCTCCGGCTCTCTGTAAGCTCTCTGTTTCTTCTTTCAGGCTTCCACTGTTCACTTTGCACCCTTGGCTGTTTTATCGGCTCTCTGTGACACCGAACACGTCGTATGAACGTCTCTCATCAGTGTCACTCAGGGTGTTTGAATCAGGGGTGAAAAAGGTGACAAAGTTGCAGCTTTAAATGTGGATTTACAGTCGATTTCAGAGGATATAAAAGTGGAATTTGGAATTATATTTAATGTTAACACCTCATGTTACATCCAAATTGTGATGGCCAACATTTACTAAATTAAAACAGCTAACAGTCCTAAGCTTGACGTGTCATCAGTATGAGACTCTTACCTTCAGGCATGCAGTTTGCACCCCTCTGTGTTTCTTTCTGCTCGCAGATGTCAAAGGTCAGAGCAGCATCTCTGGATGTGCTGCGGAGTCAGTGTTCGGCTCAAAGGCACTTCAGGAGGGCAGATTTTTGCACCACGGGAACTTGAATGCAACTCTGTGATACTGTAAAGTATCTATAAAAGCAATGTGAGATATGAAGGCTGCTGTGACTACAACTCTTTAAAGAGTTCACATCCCGATGATGAAGTATTTCTTGAGAACGATCAGAAGTTTTTGATTTCAAATTGTGTTTGTATCTTCATTAGCTGATTTTAGCTGCTGAGGAATTCATACAATTTGTACAAAAGTGTTAAAACGTACACAATCACATGAAAAGATTGTTGCAGAAGCTCATATGCACCTGATTTATTGATTGATGTTCACAGGCACACTTAGTGTCAATGCAGTTAACAGTGATCTTGTTGTCATGTTATAAAATCTGAGGTGGAAGACGGAGACGAAGATGAGACAAAGTTTCATGACATTTCTCTGGAAACAGAAATAAGTAACTTGGGGATATAATTTCTAGAATTAAAGTCGCCGCAAGCATCGACTGCTACGAGGTCGAGACTCGTCCACAAGAGGTTAAGAAGCTGATCATGACCTGCTACAGTCTGATCGGAGACTCTTGTTTAATCTGTCTCCCTGATTTCTCAACTAAATGTATATATAATAACAAAAGCGAGACCTAAAATAATAAAAACATTGTGTTAAATGTACTCTGAGGATTGTCTGATTGATTTGAAGCACTTGATGAAGTATTTTTTCTCATATTTTCATGAGATCGTCATAATTATCTTGTCGTCTGTAAAATATTCTGCTCCATTAAACATCAAAGACTAAGCAGACAAAGAGGATATTGAATACTGAGGTCACGGTTCTTTGATGGAGGAGCAGCTTTGATCCAGAACCCCAAAATCAGTTTGTTTCTTTCTCCAAACATGAACCTGAGGTTTGAAATACTGTCACCAGGTGAGCTAACTCTGCATGAAGAGGTGGAAGTTAGCTCTGGTGAACTCCTGATGGATGGTCTCTAACAGGACGTCGTCTTCCGGTCCTCCTTCCATCGCTCCCTCTCTCTTCCCTCCTCCTGCTGCTCCTCGGACAGACGGAGGCGGCTGGAGTTCGGGGGTGTAGGTGAAACTGAAGGACGTGCGATAAATCAGGCCGTCCAATCGGATGAGAGACAGAGGCACGGTGATGGTGCGGCGCAGGCAACGCCAACCGTCAGCGAACACGGAGATGTCAGGAACGACGCAGAGCAGAGATTTAGGAGACCTGAGAAGAAAAACGAGGAGATGAACAGATTCTGTCTCTCAAGTGGACCAAGTAAAAGTTAAACTGGGCACAATCACAGCCATAATGTTAAATTATCTCCTAATATTCTCTTCAACACTGACAGGATGTAACTGATGGACACAAAATGATCAGAAAAAACGTTGTCAAGTCACTTCAGTAATCAATATATTTATAGTGTCTGACAGTCTATGGATCAGATCATCATCGTCATGTGCCGTCAGTTCAAGAGTTTCACATGTGAAGGAGCAAACTGTTGAAATGAAAGTGTGGAGAGAGGCTGAGGTGGCATTCAGCTGCAGGAGGAGGTGAAGTGTGGAGAGAGGAGAGGAGTGCCAGGTGAGTTAATTGACACAGCTGGAGTTAATTGTAAAATCACTATTTCCTTTCACATGCACACACTCACACACACACACACACACACACACACACACACACACACACACCCCAGCAGCAGAATTATATCCAGATTATACAATCTGTCCTCTCAGAACTCCATAGCTAGTTAATGTTAGCCTGATCATGGTTGATATCACTAATCCACACAGGCAGAATAAAACATCATTGTAACGTTACCTTTCTGCAAACTGTGAATACCTTGGATCTCAGTCTGCAGTTATCTTGCCTTAAGTAAGGACTCGACTCGACACAGGAAGAAACGACTTGCTTGAGACTTGAGACCAAATAACTTGAGTGACATGACTGAGAAATTAGTAGATTTAAACTGTAAGTGATCAAGAAATTAAACTTTTTTACACTAAAACAGACAGACGTCAAAGGAGGCTTTGCAGGAGGAGCAACAAAAGCAAGATTAAACTCTGGACGTAGATAATCACATGATTATGTCACAGACTAAACATCATCCTGTGGTTGAGATAAAATACTGGCGAGCAGCAGAAACTCTGAATGCCCTTTTATAAAGTATTTCATTCGAACCTATAGCACACCTCGGGCTCGCATGGCAGCGACGGATCACGTTGCTAATTGACTGCAGCTTCTCGCACAAACAGCACATTGTGGATGACTGTGTTATATAAATACGGCTTTCCTCTATGCTGCCGAGCTGCCGCTGATGGGAGGAATATTTGCAGAAGCCGGTGGCGAGCCGCTCGCAGCCAGAGACCCTGACTTACGATGCCTCAGCACTTCAGGTGTGGGGTCTGAGGTGGACTCTGACGTCAGAGAGGTTGTTTTGCTTCGGGATGCGTCACATGAGATTCTGTGAGTTTCTGCTGCGCCCTTCTGCAACTTAAAGACTCCCACACAAGAGTTAGAGAGAGGATTGTTCCCTGTAAGCCAAGCTGAGTTCCTCCGAGTCATGTTTGAATATAACATAAGCCCCTTTATGCCTCCTGGGTCCAGTCTTGGCTTGGAAACTCAGAACGGATGAATACAGGTAAATAGGAAAGTTCAGTAAATTGAATTTCATGACTGTCAAGAATATTTTTAGTCAAACTTGTTGGGAAACTGCCCGTCTTCTTTCCCCCAGTGATGCCCAGAAGTTTGTCCTGAACAAATGAGGAGATTCTTTCCCAAAATGAACTCGTTGCTACAGGATAAATCTATTAAAATAATTAGGCGATTAGTTAGTCTGTCAACTGCAAATTAATCTGTATAATCAAGTTATTTAAGAAGAAAAAAAATACAAAAAAACTTCTTCAAAGTGAGGATTTACTGCGTTTGTTATATATTTGAATATCTCCGGGTTTGGACTGTTGTTGTTGGATAAAACGTTGTTGATGTCATCTTGGACTCTAGAAACTGACATTTTCAGTATTTTATGATAATTTATTGATTGAGAACATAATCTGCAGATTTATTGATCGTGAAAACAGTCTCCGGTTGTAGCTCTATTGCACTGAATAATAGTAATGATGGTTTACTTTGGATTGCTTCCCTGAAGCTATAGCCAGAAGCCTGTTAGCATAGCTTAGCATAAAGACTGTAAACTGGGGGGAAAGCTAGCCTTCTTTTAAACGTTGGTACGGATTAAACAAATTAGATATAACGTGAGAGCTGTAGAAGTTTTGTCAAACTTTTCCAACAGTTACAGCATCACGTATTTTGACATATTGTTACAAGTTTCATGTGTTTCAGTGTTTTGTGTTCTGTGTATTTCGTGAAGAAGTCACCACCAACTGGAAATCATCTTTTCCTCAAACATAACCCACAAAGTCTGTTGTGCTTTATTGAAATTCCTCAACAAACATCAAAACAACTGCTTTGAAATTTTGAGTCAAATGAAATATAATTTGGTTTAAACCTGCGTGGCTACACGTGGAAGTGCCACTTAATTTACTGTAAAAGCAACTATTACGAGCAGGCAGCTTCACAGATGTGAGCAGTCCCGCTTAAACAAAACTAAAACTTTAATTTGCTCTTTGTGCCGCTCGGCTCTGCAGCTGGTGCCTCTGTGGTGAAGCAGAGATGAAACAGTCATAAATAAAAAATAAGGTCTCCCAAACTGATCGTTAAAGCAGAAAAATCCACCTTAAAACAGAAGCTGCACACACACAAAAAAAAAAACTACGCTGAGGGTTCAGACTCTGTAAAGTTAGTCAGCTATGAAATTAAAATAATTCATGCCTGCAGTGTTTCACCAGTTTTCACAGTTTTTCTTTATCAAAAGAATAAAAAAATGTCTGAATTTTGTAATTGTATTTTTCCATTCAGACATCAGCAGGCCAATAAAAGTGGAACAGGTAATGTTGTACTGTACACACACACACCTGTGTTTATGTTCTCTTCCCTCATGTTTAGTTTCTGGGTCAATTCCTTCAGAAGAAGTCATGTTTGCGAACATGGTTTCTTATAAAATAGTGACCCAGATATTGAGAATCAGTTCCCACGTGATCATATCAGGATCTATCTGATGTTTGAGGAGCTTTATATTTGATGTTGGCAGCTCTACGTCACCTCAAAGCTCCACAGAGCTCTGAAAAAGCCAAATGCTTTGCTCAAATCTTCTGTCTCTTCATCCCTTCATCTCCCTCTCTGAACCTCGTCAGTCCTCATCCTCTCTTTTATTGTGACGTCACTTCCTGCTGTTGCTCACCTTGATAAATCTCACACTCTGTATTTTCTGTCCCGTCTTTACTCACTTGAACATGGTCTCAGTCTCGCTGTTTCCAAACCAGACTTTGAGGTGAGGGTTGAAGTTTTCTCCGTGGATGTCCAGCATCGCGACGTGTCCTCCGCCGTTCACCTGCAGTAACACACACACGATGCAACCTCGATACAACCGATGTAACACCCCTCGATACAAATTGATGATTAATCTTACTATTGTTCACCTTATTTCAGTAAGAGAAGTCACTGTAGAGAGGACACCCTTTTAATTGGACGATTTACAACAAAACCACAAAGATACAAGAAACACACTGAGAGAGGGTCTATGGCAGACCCTGTGTGTGTCACTACATGTCTGTGAGTGTGTGTTAGTACCTGCCTAACTCACCTCTAACCCTGTGATAACAGGAAAAGGAGTCACTGGTGTCTGGACGCAGGCCAGCCCCTGATTAAAGGTGTATTCCACTACTTCCACTCCGATGATGGTCCAACAGGATCCGTCGTTCAGCACCACTCTGCTGGGGTCTCTGACGCTGGAGGGACCCTGGAGGGGAAGGAAAGGATGGAGGAGACGTTTGAAAGGAGGAAGAGAGGAAGGGAGGGAGTGGAGATCGAGACAAAAGAAAAGGAGAGAAGGAGTGAAGGAGTCTCACCTGGTACTGTATGATGGTGTCGTTGGACAAACACAGGTATGCCTGTGGATTGTCTCTGAACTGGAAGGCGCACTTGTGGAGCTGAGAGACCGGCTCGTCCACGTCTAAGATGGCGTGCTGCTTGTTGACCTTACGGATCACCTGCAGACACGAACGAAGATAAAAATCAATAAAGAATGTTTTCAGAACTCCAGATATAATTTGGTATCAACAATTGTCGTGAGGAAGGAGCTCAGCTGGAAGGAAAAGCTCAAAATTTTTCAGTCCATCTATGATCCAACCCTCAACTATGGCCATGAGCTTTGGGTAGTAAGTGAAAGAATGATGTGTGGATACAAGCAGCCAAAATGAGCTTCCTCCATAGTGTGGATGGGCCCAGCCTTAAAGATAGGGTGAGGAGCTCGGACATCTGGAGAGAGCTCTGGAGTAGAACCGTTGCTCCTTCATGTCAAAAGGGGCCAGTTGAGGTGGTTCAGGTATCTGATCAGGATGTCTCCTGGGCGCCTTACTTGGAGGTGTTCAGGGCACATACAACTGGCAGGAGACACACCGGGGCAGACCTCAGGATTCAGGAGAAGAGCTAGAACGTGTCGCTGCCCATAGTAGCACATTAAAATGTTGACCTGGTGGAGGTACTACAGGGGATATACATACACCTTACTCATTTAGGTACAAGGACACCTTAAGCTCTTGTATAATCTTGCAACTCCTTGGAACTCTGCTTGCAACATGCAGAAACAATGAATTTTATTGCATACTTAAATTCTCGAGCAGGTTAAAGGAGATTTGAGGTTGACTGATAGATTCAGTCACATTCCATCTACAGCTCGGTCTCTTGAGGGACAAAACAAAGAAAGCAAGTCTGTAATCGAGTGTTGAAACAGAGTTTTCTGCACCTCTTCCAGCAATGTGCAGCTGCAACAGGTGCTTCTCAGTTTGAGGACAGAAAAACAGGACGAGGCACAGATTAATGTTTGCTGTTACATCAAGAAGAAGAGAAGGTGTTCAGGATCAATCGTCAGGACAAAAGACGCCGTAGTTTGTTGAAAGGATTCCAAAAACATCAAATCTAGTTTTGTACTAATGTACAGTTTGAAAGTAAAAGCTTTAAATGAGACATAACACAGCTGCCTGCAGCAATCATTTCGTGATGGGATTTTAAAAAGTTGCACGCTGAATAAAACTCAGGTGGTCTGTACATCGCTGGAGGTTCCACAATGAATCACTTCTGGTGTCTTCAGGCCTTGAGACCAAATCCTAAGCATTAACACATTCAAACACATCCTTCACTGCACCGCACACAGAATATTAAAGCACTTTGTTCTCATATTTAAGTCTTTCCACAGCTGCTGATCCAGCTGAACTCTTTGGGCTGTACATCCACCTTCACCTCTTCAGCGCCTGAACGCCGACCACAACCAAACAGCAGAACCAAGATACTTGTCACGCGAACGACTCAGCAGGAAAAACGTTTCTATCTTCAAACAAACCGTGCAGCAAAAGGCCCCGACTACAAAAACATATAGAGGTGTAATGTACCTATATACCTTAACCATCTACCACCCGGCAGCAGCTGAGGTTGTTATGACAGCAGTTTAGGAGGTATGGAGAAAGAGTCGGCTCAGCGGATTGTGAAGGACTCTGCTGAGAGGTTTGACTAAGTATAACTTAAAGTGGAGGACGGGCTCAGCAATAACAGCAGGTTATGTAACACCTGCACAGACACACATCTGTAAGACATATAGGACCAGAGTCGTGATAATACCTCGAATTTGTGGTTGAAACATTAGATAATCAGCTAATCCAGAGTGTGGGTTCTACATATATAGGGCTAGGGCTTGTTTTTGATTAAAGGGTTTCATTGCACCACTACTTTTATTGTTTTTGATGGAAATATGAACCTACTCTGCATCAGCACTCGTGCTCCACAGACAAACGAAGGTCAGAGAGTGAGATTTCCTGATGGATGAAAAGATATTACAGGATTTCTCTTCAAAAGCTGAGTCAAAGAAATTCAAGCCTCATTTGCCCCTGCGTGGTACTAAACCACTCAACTCAATTTTGGTTCCAAATATTTTCAATTTTGTATTCCGCTGCAGATGTTACCCCCTCAGTGCAGGCGAGACACACAAAACACAGGAGCAATGGAAGATATCGAAGGGATGGTGCTCTGTTCTGGTCTCTCTGTGAAATCCACCAACACAGTACAGGCGATGAGACGACTCCGGTTGTTCAATGATGCGCAAGTGACAATTCTCACGGATCAGCCGTCTGTCTTTTAATGTCAGTTCAGCTCGCTCACAACTTCGACTGAGGTGAAAAAGTCATCAGGTGACAGGTACTATGCACAACTTTTGCCAACGGAGACACATTCAGATCCTATTTCCTTGGAAAGGAGTAAATACCAGAGTGTTTCTATAGTTCATGTTCATTTAAATGAGTTTATGTTATCACATTAAAAAGGCAATGAAAAATCTGAAATGGTTAATAGTTTGAAGCTGTTATCTGCAGACTTCTGCACAGTATTTAGATGCAGTAGGAGCCCGTGGCTCTGCAGAACATCTAATAGAAACTAACTGAGGATCTTTGGTGATTTATAAGAATATTTAATGTCATAAGACATTTTACTCTATTATGCACCTCCCTAAAAGTTCAGACTTGACACATGGAACAATAAAAAAGAGGTTAAATGATTCTTAATTTATAAGGAAGCACATTAACTAATATAAAATGTTCCTGCATTATATGACAGGCACACCTGGTGTATGTTAGCATCTCTTCTGTCTGCTCCTGATGATGAGTTTGAAGTAAAACATTCTCACAATGAGGCGGCTCCGAGTTAAGACACCAAACATGAATCACAACATCTGAGTTTCACGACTGACCCACGGGCCTTTGTTGTGCAATATTCCTCATCTCATTTCCTGTCATCTCTCTACTGTCTAATTTCTTTGTTATTCTTAATATCACAAGTTGTTTCACAGACGACAGATGTTTTTAACAGTGTTTGACAGGATGTGTACGTATGCTGTACACATGACAGAACACTATACAACTTATAATGAATGACATGGACTCCAGGATGCATACTATTGTACATTTGTGTATTTCAGTGCTCTGGCGCGCGAGTGTGTGAGCGTGTGTGTGTGTGTGTGTGTGTGTGTGTGTGTTACCATGGGCGGCAGAGCGACTCCAGACTCGGTGCACACTAACTGGACCACACAGCCGTAACAGATGAAGCCTTCGCTCAGCACAAAGTCCCCTTGGTCAGCATGCTGGTCCTCCACTACAAACACACACACACACACACACCACATGAATATTCATATGCATTCATGGATATATTCTCACTGCAGCACTCATACTAGTTTGGGTCAAGTCATTAAATCGTTCCCATAAAAATGTTTTTTCCTACCAACAGATGAATAAAGACAAATAGAAATTGTGTGTGTGAGTGTGTGGGTGTGTGTGGTGATAGTAGAGAGGACAGAGAGCAGACGGATGACTGAGGTTTAGGTTTTGGTGGTGGGAGGTCCGTGCACACCGGGCACTGTGTTAAATAAATAACCTCACAGATCCTCAGACAGGCTTTTCCAGACGTGTGTGAAGGAAACGCTGCCGAATAACTTGCTCGCACAGTGACTGTATTAATGCAGGGTGGCCGAGTGGTGAGAGAAGCCATCTGATGACTGGAAGGTAACGTGTTTGATGCCAGTGACGGCCACCAGTCGAACTCCTGATGTCGACTCCACCCTTGTGCCACATCTGGTTATCCAGATATTTATAGTTGTGACGTGGAGCGCCTCAAACTTAATGAATGCAGAAAAAAAACATCCAAACATGTCTGCAATGATCAAAAGCTATGAATTTTCTTGGCAGCTCTTGTTGCGCTCTCTTGTTTCAGGGCTGCAGGGAGCTATCCCAGCATGCACTGGGCAAGAGGTGAGATACACCCTGCACGAGTCGCCGGTCTATCACAAGGTTAATAAATGATTAGAAATGACGTAGAGGTGGGAGTCTGTGTCTGCAGGAGCTGTGACCAGCAGTAGCTCAGCCTGCAGGGACCTGGTGTGGAAAGTCCAACTGGTATCTGGAGATCATACTGGGCACTGCGGAGGTGCACCAAACCATTAACTTCTCCCAGAGTGCAGCTAAGTGGCAGCTCATCTCGCCACATTTTGCATGTCTATAACCTCTTTATGTGTGTGTGTGGTGATATTTCTGGGCTGGCTTTCTGAACAGTTATTAGCCCGTGTGTTGTGTCACAGAAGAGGAATAAATCTCTCAGTACAGAGAATAAATCTCAGCAGAGGAACACTGGGACTGACTCTCTGAGTCTGTCGTGCCAAAAAACGATTTATTTTCACTTGAAGGTTTGTTTTTGTGGTATATCTGAATTTAATTGAATTTAACTTTTTTGTTTCTTCTTTTTAGGAAAAAAAACAGGAACTAAAACGTGGGGGAAAAAGTGGAAAACCTTGAGTTGAAGTAGTTCTTGTTTTGTGGATTTTAAGATGTTTGGAGTTATTTTGAAATCTTTAAATATTTAACTTTACATTTTTGCACTGAGATGTTGTGTTGTCAACATGTGCACTGTTGGAAACATCACTTCTGATTCTCTGTGTTTTATCTGAAGTCAAACAGTTGACTCATGGATAGACTGACCACGATATGACCTTTACAGTATGTATATATACAGTTTACACACACACACACACATTTACCCATGGTGATGGTGAAGGCTGTCCACTGTCTGGCGCTGGCTATAAAGGCTCCTCTATCCACTGAGAGGTAACGAGTGCTGACCGTCTGTGAGCGCAACCGGTTGAACAAAGCTACTCTGGAGCACGAGGAGATACACACTGAAACACACACACACACACACACACAAACAGAGAGATACTGTGAAGAGCAGACCAATATAAGACTTGAATTTTGCAGCAGGAATGAAAATGAACCTTTTGAATGAGATACTCACAAAGCTGCTTTTACTTTATTATAGAATATATAAGTTAAATATTCTTGAACCCTACCTCAGGGATCTGGAAGACACGAGAGTTGTCTGCATGGAGAGTATCCATAAAAAACAACAACACAGACAAAACAAACTGACTCACGGTCGGCATTCTTCATCGACTGTCTCTTCTGGGAGGGTTTGGAGATGACTTTGATCATCCTGCTCTGAAATGAACCCACTTCCTGTTGGTTGCCCAGGAAGAGTCGCAGCAGCAGACAGAAATGTTTCCTCTTGTCCTGATCAGAGATGAACAGGGACTTGGCACAGGCAAACATCTGAGTGACAGAGAGCAGGAGAACCTTTCAAACAGTGTAAGATGGAGATGAAGCATGTTTATGACATTTAATCCACGAAGTGTGAGATGATGGAGATTCTGAAATACAGCGCAGATGTCAGACGTCTGTTTCTTCCCTCAGCCAGTAAATAAGGAAGAGGCCAGTGAACACACACAGTGTGTTTATAGCAGTGTAGTTTTTTTGTCAGACACGACTGTTTGTCGAGTCAACAGCAGTCTGTAATAAAAAGAGGTGACTGTCTCATCTGGGTGAACGCACACAGAGCTGTCTGTCGCTCAGACACAACAGCAGGATCCCATCATTCACCCCCCTGCAGACTTTGAGATCACTGATCAACACAAATCAAAGTTTAATCATCATTAAACATTGATCTGGCTGCACAAAAAACAACTTTTCAGTCTCAGGTGAGCCCTCTGGCGTCCGTGCATTCGGTTACCACTGCAAAAGCAATTGGTAGGACCTCAGAGGGTTAAACTAAAGGTTGGGACAGACTGAAGACTGGCTGAAACCTGCAACGGCTGGACAAACCACACATAAAGTCTATGACAACCAAGAAGGAGCATAAACCTGACGACTGAGTAAATACAGTCGACAAAACACCGGTCAGTAACCACTGGAGATCTCAAATCTCACGCGAACGCCAGTTTCTGCGTGCTCAGACAGCAGCAGCTGGACGAGACGAGACTCTTCGCACAATATATGACTCCATCTGCCGACAGACCAACCAGCTGACCCAGACTGGGAGAGACCTGGTCCAGCTCGCTCCCATCAGTCCTCAAGCGCGTATCGTGTTCATAATCGGCTCACCTTAAAATGAATTAGTCCCGAAACAGAGGACGGTAGAAATGACTCACTTTCTCCACATGCGAGTGCGAATGTTGAACCGTGTCTTCGATATTACTTCACTGATCATGTTTCATTATTTAGTGCTGTCTGTCATCTGCATGTCGTCACACATTGCTGTGCTGATGAAGACAATGAAGGTCCCAATATCCAAACACAAAGTGTTTATTGCTGTTTCGAATGGCAACACTCGAAGACGGGGTGAAAAGTTTAAAATGGGGGATAACGGAGCAAATTTTCAGACAGTCTCTCACTTGAAAAGTCATGGAAGGAGCTGAGTGATTGTTGGATTGTTGGTTTTGGGAAGTTACAGAGATGATCGAAGCAGCGTCCTGTCAGAAAAGTGTGGAGGGGCGAGGTTTCAGATGCTGTTTGACCACCTGACAGGCACTTGGTTTGAAGCCTAACAATCTCAGAACCCATCGGCAATCGCCTGACAACAATTTAGCCTCATTTGTTTCAAAACCAGAGGATATCTGGGCCAAGCCTTCCTCTGCAGTCCAATTAGGAACTTTATACACAAGAATGACGAGAAAAGACACATTTCTACCAATCTATAAACAGATATGTGCGTATGAAAGCAGTACGTTTTCTGCATTCACATGCAGATATCTGTTTATGGAGATTGGGAGCATGCTGCCACTGTAAATCATCATTCCTTGTGAAGGTAAACGTTGGATAGTATTGGTCCTTTTGTGGCCATTTAACCTGTTTTCCAATGGATGACTTCCCACCAACCAGAAGTTGGGAGCATAAAGTGGAATCCTCCTATGTATTCTCCAAATCTGCAACCATATAAATATTGATCCGGCTTCATCCACTGCTGAGGACCAAGAAGGAATATGCATACAGCTGTTTAGAGAGGAAATTAGGGGGTTATTTAGCTGGGGACAAAGACCAGTTTTAAACCTCCAGACAATTGGTGTCTCTGTTACTGAAGGAATTTTGACTGACGAGCAGGAACTGTGTCACACACAGCAGGCAGGTATGCACATGACATTAGATCGGATATATGACACACGGTTCTCTCACCCTGGAGTTTGGCTGATAATCGAAGACCAGTTTGAATGTGTCCGACTGAGACTGGCTGGAGCTGTCCAGACACATGTAACCACACACCCGATATACAGAGTCTCCATAGCCAGCTTCTGGAGGAAGACGACAGGAAGAGGGAAAAAATAACAATGGAAGGATAGGAGGTGGAGACAGAGGAAGGTAGAACATTTCAAACAAACTATATTCAATGTTTTCTTAAATAGGATCATCTTTTTGTTTCTTCACCTTTCAGATGGTCCTGCATGACTCTCCATCCATGACCGCTGATGTAAACACAGGGAGGTGGACAGAAGAACCTGTAGGTAACACTTCACTGAGGTTTTGGTGCAAAACTCTTGAATCTGTATCAGCTTTGGAAAACACCTGAGCCTACCCTTTATCTCCTGTAAAAGCTGAAGAGTCACTGAGCTATGAGAAGTATCATCAAACCTTTTCTCGTTGCCGTAGGACTTCTGAGCGACCTTGGCGTGCAGGATGGTGACACTCTGGTCTGCATGAGCTTCTCTTCCTGGTTCCCTTGTTGATCCCAGTAACTGACAGCCTTGAAAGCCCAGATCCAGTCTCCTGATTGGACAAGAATGATGTTTGTGAAGTCAGACTCTATGCCGGTGATTGGTGATGTGTTGACTTGTAATCATTGGCTGCATATAGAGATGGACGACATCACATCTTCACAGAAACCAAAACATCTTGATCGCTCCCTGGTGACTGGCTGCTCTACAAGTCATAAAACCAGCCTCTCTTATGTTAGCAGATGAGACATTAGGTCATTCTTATCACGTTGATATTTGTTCAAGTCTTAATGTTTCTGAAAAGTTTGAATTTGAAGTTAAATGTGGACTACCACAACACAGAAAAAACCTTAAACACTGACTGACACATGGGAGTAAACTAGACTTTGGTCTTAACAGCCTGTCATCTTACTGTAGCCTCCTTCATTTGGACATAAAGTACCTCAGACTAAACACGGCTATCATCTCCAAACGCTCCATCACTCATAATGGACTTGGTAGCAGTTAGACGTAAATAAAGACGTGCCAGAGATATTTTCCGATACAGTAACACGGCATTACTGACACATGAAACAATGGAAGACTTATTTTTATATTGTGAAAGCGTTCTGTCACTTGTACACTTACACCAAACATACAGAGTCAGAGTGATTTCAAATCATACTGACTGTTTACAGCAGAAGTAATGTCTGAAATGTGGTAAAAAAACCCTACATACTCATTAAGTCTTCAGTTTGAGCAATTAATCTGAGTCTGTCATCTTTTGTGTTGGTGATTCAAACAGAAACATGTTCTGCAAACTCAACAATGTGTGATCTCAAATGTTGAATTGAACAGCAGGTGAATAACTGAAGGAAACCCTGTGTAGCTCTGCTAACAATAGCAGCTGTCACATTAGCGGCGTTTTCTGTCTGCAGTAACAATGTAATGAGGAGTTACCACCCCGGGGCCTCGACGGAGTCTGTGGAATGCTCCTCATAATGAAGACTGTTGACACGAGAGGAGAAGAAGAAGAAAAATTAAACTATATGTAACATAGTTAGTTAGGTATAGACGGCCTGTTCTCTCACCTATGACTTTAAATATGGCAGCTTTGTCAATGCATAGTTACACACAAACTACTCAATGTGCTGTTAAAGCCTGGTGATGCAGTAGAAAGTCCACACAGGGAGGAGGTTGTGGTGGATGGATGGGTCAAACAAATACCGGACTTTCACCCAGGAGACCGCCGTTCATGTCCCGTGTGAAACCAAAAGTAAACACTGACTTCTTTTAAACTTACGTTAAGTACTTATTTTAACCCAAACCAAGTAGTTTTTGTTCCTGACCCAAACCAAACTGTGAACTCATAAAACGTGAGCAGTCAGCTTTATTTTGAAAGTCCAACCAAACATTGCATATTTATTATTGCTAACTTGACCGCAGAGGCCTGCACAAGCAAAAGTGACGTAACATGGTTACCTACAGTGTCCTAGTTTGAAGTGAGTGAGTGAGTGAGAAGGTGCCAGGCTAGCTGTTTACCTCTGTTTCCAGTCTTTATGCTAAGCTAAGCTACTTAGCTGCTGACTGTAGGGAGCAGTATCAATCTGAACATCTAACTCTTAGCAAGCGTGTTTCCCAACATGTTGACCTGTTCCTTTGAATTTTTAATGAAGAACAAAAAATAAATAAAAATAAATATCAGATTATTGGACCTGCAGCCCGTGATGTCCTTTCAAAATAAAAAAAGTCAATACAAAACAAAGAACACGACACGACCGCACTGGATTTAAACTCTTTAGAGTTACTCGTTCAACAGGCGTCGGAGAGAAGAGCAGAGCTGCTCTCTAAAGCAGCAGGGAGCTCGCTTTAACAAGGAGAACCCAATAACACCACAGTCACAGCACAGAGAACACGCCGCAGGTGGGTCAAAACCAAACCGCAAGGGTCCACGTTCTTCTCTGCTCATAAAATCCGAACAAGAAAACGAATCTTGTTTGCATGAAGGAGACGTGTTTCACAGAGTTTTGGTCATTTGTCCGTATGATTCCTGATCCAAAGATCACCTCAAACTAACCCAAAAGTGCTGCTGCTCCTGTTTGTTTTGGAACCGGATACAGTATTTCATGTGGACCTGACACCTGTGTCAATCGTGGCTGCAGCCAGAAAAGTTTGTAGAAATATTTCTGAATGTTAAATTTCACGTATTTCCAAATTTCTGTGCAGGGAGAAAAGTTTGACTCGAACAAACTAAAAGTTTTAACGAGACCAACTGAGCATCTTTGCATTGGTCTCTTACATCATACTGATCTGTTCTTTTTTATAGAAAACAGACGCTTTGTGCTTTTTCATACAGCAGAAGATGTTTGATCGCTTGTTTCTAAAATGAAACCAGTGACGGACTTATTTTTGAGTCCTGACATCAATTAAGGTGGAAAACCACATAAGTGTCCTTGATTTGAATGCATCATAATGGACTGAACAAAGATTTGTCTATTTCCGTGCAAAACTTTAGTAAATATATATATATTTTAATAAACACTGGTGGTGTACTCAGAGGAGAGAAGTCTGCTCCTTGTAAGGGAGCAAAGTCTGCTCGGTGAGCTGTATACTGAATGTTTTGTTCAAATATGAGGGGGATCCCACTGACCCAGTACACCTCTCTGCACAGTTCACAGTTCAGGGTTCACACTTGACTGGTTGTGTGTATGTGTGTGTGTGTGTGTGAGCAGTCACCAGGGTGCCAGCAGTAGTCTAAATTAGACCTTCCCCTCTTTAAAGGTCAAAGGTCAGTGTGTCGGGAGCTCAGACTCTCTGGCATTTCACACTGGGAACGCAGAATGGACAGAAGAGAGGAGGCGGGGAGGGGCAGAGAGGAATGCACTTTCACCTCCAGAAAAAGTACGTCTCCTCCAAGAAGTCGACGCTGAGAGTTGTAATGACTACAATCATCATTAGGTTTGTTTGTAAGCGTGACTGAACAGGTGTCAGTGTTGTAAATATGGACGAAAGAAAGTTCAAAAAAGTTCATCACCAAAGTCACACAAACTGTCCTCACCAACAACTTCACAAGAAACCGCTGTTTGCATCCTGAGTCCACCTGAAGCTCTTTTCAGATGTGGAATATGTAAAATTAATCTCTCTCTTACAGTGATTTTATTATTCAGGCTGCACGAGGATCCTGGTTATGATCACAGATATGAGCTGAATATATTGGTGTTGAGGATATCTGATAAGGAATATTGATATCATGTTATCACCACACTTATCGTCCATCAAATCCAGCACGTCTTAAGTCATTTCCACTTTCTTTCCTCAGTGTAATCGCTCTTTTTGTTCTCTTGTGTACATTTGTGGTTACAGACTCTCTCTCCACCTCCCTACGCTCACTGAGCTTAATCGTTTGCCAAAAAAAAGACAAAAATTAAAGATGAATCTGCAGCATCATGCAGGTTTTGTCATCCACTCAAGTAGTCATCCAACTCTGTGAAAGTGTTGTGAATACTTTAAATGCAACCAAACACACAGAGTGTATGTTATTCATGATGGTAATGGAAGGTCAATGTACATGTTACCTACTTGTACATAACCTAATTGCACACATCTCCGTTATGTCTCCTATAGGGAGTTTAAATCTGGTGCTTCTGGAGTGAGTAACAGAACATTTGTATGATGAATCCAGATGTGGAGGTCTCACGAAAAAGATGTCACTAAAGCACTAAAGGGACGTTTTAACACCACGTTCAACATTACGCAAATATTTAACTGTTTAGACTATTAAACTTTAGCCCGTGATGCCACCCTGACTCGTGCGCCACGCTGCGCTCCGTGCGCCATGCACGGCCCCACCTCACCTCTCCAAACTCCGGTATCTCACTCCCCGTTGTTCGGATTTCAAAAGGCAGGGGTGGGTGGGGTCTCTGCCCTCACAAATACTTCTCCTCCTGCCATTTTAATACCTACACACCATCCCTCCACCACCTCATTCCACCAGTGAGTAAAACCGAGGAAAGGTCACGCAGCGAGAGAGAGGCAGAGCGATCCCACCGTGCTGAACGCATTCCCACGTCCCAGCGCTCATTCCTTCAGTTTGGGATAAACTTCAGATAACTGTCACCTTCTCACCTGGGACATCGTGTGTGTGTGTGTTACGGGACTTTTTGTCGCGGAGGCTGAGAACCCAGCTGCTTTGCCCGCCTTACCTGTCCCATCCGCCGGTCCTCGGTGCGTCGTGTCCTGCGAGCAGCGTCCCCAGGTGAGTCAACGGGTTGACCGAGTCGGGGGACAGAGGAGGGGGGTATAAGACAGAGGTGTCTGGCTGGGGGTATCCTGGCTGGTTCGTCGATGTCTCTGACAGGACGAGAGTAAAAGAGACAAACGATGAAGCATCTGCAGCCTGATCAGTGCTGCTGGAGGGTGGCGCAAAGTGTAAATCATGATCAGATCATCATTAGAGATGCAAAAGGATGAAAGTTAATCAGCAACTAATTTGATTATCCGTTAATAGTTTGTGTGATTTAAAAAAAAAAATTCTAAAATGTGACGATCTGCTGCTTTTGTTTGTCTGAAATGAAAAACTGAATATGTTTGGCTTCTGTTGTTCAAACAATGTTCAAACTTTTATCTTGAAGTTTGGTTTACTGTAATATTGATAAATTATTGATGATCTATAATAATATCGATTAAATTAGTGTTATAATTATAACAATTGATAAAGATATCTGATGAACTTCTTTGGTTTGTTGTAAAAACATTTATCTGACTGGTCTTACAGCTGGTGCTGCAGTGAATGTTTGAAATGAAGTGAGACAATGAAGTCATTTCATTGAAAAAACAAGAAAAGAGTCCACCAAGAATGTCACATATGAATCCTCCAGAAAAATCAGAGGTGCTGCTGGCAGGTTTAAAATAGATGTGAGTGAGTGAGAGAGAGAGTAAAGCTCTGGGTTCACACTGGTTGCCTGGAGGTGATGCTCTGTGCAGGCAGACAGGAGCAAACATTCAGGCAGAAAGACAGATGAGTGAGCAGACACACAGGTAGACGGTCATATAGTCAAGGAGGCAGACAGAAAGTCAGTTATAAAAGAAGATGGACTGCCAGACTGGGAATAGGAGTCATAATGCAGATGATAGGAAGTCAGTGCAGACCCAGTCTGCTCTGCAGAGTTAGACCAGTTTGTCTGACTTCTCTTAAAATCAGCCAACCTGCCTTCAGGCTAACTCAGACCCATAACCAAGTTTATGTCCAAATTTAGTGCAAATCTTAAACAAACATTCCAGAAAATCAAAAGAAAAAATGTTATTTGAGTTAATTCTCCAGTCAGTGCCATGAAACTATGAGGTGACGTCATTAAGAGCTCAAGTAAACGCTCAAATGATGAAAAACTGATGGAAACGTGTCGATGTATTAATGTGAGGAAGGTTACAGTCACATGTTTCATGTATGTTATCAAGGTTTCCATTTCACTTTGTCACATTTTGCTTTTCTAACTTCTCCACCTCAGACCTCAGAGTTTTTTTTTTATATTTTTTAAAATTTCCAGCGTTTCCACTCAGATATTTGTTTCGTGCAAACTGAACGTGCAAATAACTTAATGAGCCACGTTTCCATGGTAACAGTCCATGCTGTTCAGTGGCACCGAACAAAAAAAAAAAGGGAAAAGTTTTTAGAGACGAATAACTTGATAGAAATAAACAGGAGTGAAGACATCGTCAAGGTTTTTTTTTTAGCCTGAGTTAACAGCTCAGCTCGTCTGCCTCCAGTGTCAGAGTGTAATCCCACTGTGGTAAATATGTTCAGCTGTACTCGAGTATTTGTTCTGATTACATTACTTCTGATCAAAAACTAGCGAGTCGACAACTTTGCTAACAGCCAAACATCAACAAGGTCACCAACAGCAGACATAGCAGCCAGCTAATATTACTGACTAGTCCAACAGCAGTCAGCCCAGCTCGACGTCTGTCTTTCAGCCTTTTATTTCACCAAGCTCTCACCAACCACTAAAAGTCAGTCCCAGATTTACTCTTGTCCGGCGGCTTCTTGCTCGCTCACTTCATTTTCTCTTCTTAGCTTCCTCCGTCAACGTCCTCTTCGCTCTCTTCTCCTCTGCCATTATGTTCGTAGAGGCCACTGAGCCCGGTTACATTGTTCACTTGACCAGCTCCAGTTCTGGCATGACACACCGGCTCCGCTCCCTGTCAGCATTCCATCAAGCCCCAGGCCCGAAAACCTCCTCAGCGGTTAAGCGTTACATACTTTTCACGGGTGATTGTACCCGGGGCACAAAGATACATAGTGTGAGAACAGACATACAGACAAAGTCTATCGCTGTGGCATACAGTCAGTCATGCAGACACATAACCAACAGTAAGGGAGTCAGTCGGTCATACAGGAAGTCAGTCAGTGAGACAGGCATGCAGGTAGACAGTCAGTAAAACAGTCAGGCAGTCAGTGAAAGTGCTAACAGTAGCAGAGTCAACATCTGGTTCCAATCTAAAGCTACTAACAAGAAGTGCTGTGTCTTCATCTCAGTATGGGCTCCAGCTGTCACTCAAACCACCTACAGTACCAACCACAGAGCCTCCGCCTGTCTCACTGCACCTCCCTGCTCTCCTGCCTGTCTGTCTACTCTTTCACCTTTTTCATATTTATGTTGCCACAGCACGGATGAACATGTGGTCTCCATCTCTGTCCGTCTTCCTCTCTTTATAACGTCTGAACCGCGGAGCTGATGTTATCATCTCAGTGTGAACCCAGCCTGTCAATCAAACTTTACTTTGTGTGTGTAACTCACACGTGTTGACCTCCCTCTTCTTTTGCTCCACGTGCTTCACCTGACACCTTAATCTCCTTCAATAATCTCCTTCCTAGTGTGAAGGAGAATCTACGGTGGCCATAAAACCAATCAGAAAAAGTTACAGCCCCTCTGTAGATAAGATAAGATGACTTTATTGATCCCACACCGGGTAATTAACTTGTTACAGCCGCTCACAGTAAACAAGGTGGATAAGACTTTTTTTAAGGTGGATCTAACGTCTGACGTCTCTAACAGGGTCAATGTAGTCTCTGTGCTGCATTTATGTTCATGTAGAATGACAGAATATTATACAGCATGCAATCCAAGTGGCTGATTTTACAGGAACATGCTGTATTGATTGAGAGTATGTTATTGAAACATACTGCAGCACAACAACCTCAGTGCATACTGCAAATATCTGCTGTGGCTGCACACACACACATTCATTAGAGCTTGAGACGCTCGGTGCACACTGAGTAGGTTATGTTCAGGTTAAGTCGTCGTGCCTCTGACTTAACTGAGACGCAGAAACTTTCCAACAGGACGTCAACAACGAGGTCAAATATCTGCCAGCTGTCAATGCTTCTCAATCTCAGGGTCACGACCCCAGCAGGAGGTCACGGGATGGTTATCAGGGGTCAGAGACCAGATGATTGAATTATTTTAGGTGTGAAGGAAGTAAATAAAGTATAATTACAGCGTATATTTAAACAGGGAAGCGTCATTTAACCTTTGGTTTATAGTTCTGGATGCTTTATTTATTTAGTGATTTATTTATTATAACTCCTGTCTTAATGCAAATAACCAACAGGCTGTTTTCTCTAAATTCATCATTTGTTTAGACCCCAGCCAGAAATCTCCACCTCAGTAGCACTTACATGAACCAAAATTATGGATATATATAAAAAACTATTAAAACTATTCAGGGCAGTCAAAGATAAAAGGTCCATAGTATGTTATGGAGTGATAAAAAGAGATTTCCCTCTGTAAAAATCTTTGACACTAACATGTCCACAAAATGAAACAATTTTGAACCTTATCCAATGTTCACATTCCTACAAGTGTAAAGTGCAAATTAGTTAATTTTTAATTAGATAATTGTCTCAGTGTGAGTAAACTTAATTATTTAAAGTTTCATACCCTGTTCACCTGTATTATCTCCATTTATGATCATACACCTGCAAAAATAATGACATTCCCATCAGCCTCTGTCTTTGTGTTCATGGCATGCAGACTCAATTTGTTTGAATATTATTTTGAAGAAATCTTGACGTACTCCATCTGAAGTTGATTCATTTGTCAGAACTGTTGGTTGTTGCTCACAAATAAATCGACTCACCTTTCCTGCCACCTTCCCCAACGTCCAACTCGTCCATGGTGGCGGCCTCGGCTGGCTGACGTTAAGAGGGGGCGTTCCTCGGGTTCATAACTGTTGTTAAAATAAGTGCACCATTAAAAAGATTGCTCTGTAGATGACAGAGCTGCACAACATTTCATGAGTGATGTGAACTCGGTTGGACAAGTAAATGCACAATTGGCAGATATGGTCATGGGGGAATAAAACAAATCCTTTATTGTCCTTCAGTCGTCATGCAACTGTTGACTAAACATCAAGTTGGCTTTGTGTTGTAACTTGATGGTCTGTTGAAATCCGATGTTTTCCTGCTGTTGGATACACTATCTGTCTGAACTCATCCTAAATGCAATTAACAAACAAAGCTGCAGCTTTAAACACACCAAGAGAACATGAACATGAAGTGAAAACATGAATTCCTGCTTCGTTAATAAAATAAAGCATCACTGTCAGTCAACAAATAACTTCTGCTGACCTGAAATCGAGTCTTCCGGTGTTAAAATCCTCCAGTTGTTCTTCTCATCCTGGTTTTCTGTGCTGCAGGTTCAGTTTCTATCCGTCCAGATGTTTCATATGTTCCAATGATGCACATTCATCTGCTCGCCGAGTTCAGCTGTAAAGATTCGCTCAGTTAAAACACGTCAAACACAGCACACCTCACAGTCAGTCTACAGTCAGAGAGGTGTTGGTGGAAAAGATATGTAAGTGTGTCTCTGTTCATGCGAACATGTTTGCACTCCATCCAGGATCTGTTATCAGACTGCTGGTCTTGGTGTGTGTGTGTTCGTGTGTGTGTGTGTGTGGGGGTGTGTGTGTGTGTGTGTGTACTGTATCTCTCAGTTTGTGTGGATAAGGAGATAATCACCTGTTGCTCGACTGCAGGTTTCTCATACACACCTTTCTCTTCGGCAAACACTGCAGATACGTGCTGCCTGATATTTTTCTTTTTTATGTTTCTGTAACATTTTGTTTCCATCAAGTTATCCGAGTCATCTAAAAAGCAAACCGTGTCGCTCTTTATGTATTACCTAACAGTACACATGGATAAATATGAGCTGTATAAACTTATAACACCCATAAAAGTATTATTTATTAACCCAGAGCTCTTAAATAAAGAGTGTCCTGCCTGCTAACAATGCTGTAATTGATTCCAGTAGCTCTAAATGACTTTACAATGTTTAAACCTGACATGTAAAGATTGCAGAAGTCTGCTGTAGATACACAAAAATGCTCTTCTGACTGTTATCAGTGAGCAGTAGTTAATGTATATCAGTCCTTTAAGCCTCTTCAAAGCACCCACGTGTAGGATTGGTACATTTCTAACATCCCTGACTGACTGACTAAATGAAACGACACATAAACTAACACAGATTTTCACCAGGATTGTGCTATAATCACACAATTATTATGGGATAATGTTAAATGCCTTTCATTCTAAGGCCGTCGTCAGTCACCAAATCAGGCTTTGCAGCAAATCGCGGCTCTGTCTGATTGAGTTAATCCAAAAATTAAATCTGGCTCAGCTGCTCCGCCTATTTTTCAAACGAATGGATACAGAATGAGGGAGCTTGTGAGTGTCAAAGTATCGATTCTGCGGTATTGATCCAGCCATCCCTAATCAAATGAATATCAGTCATCTCATCTCATATCGTTTGCCTGCAAACCCCTCACCTCACCCTCTCCTTCTAAACTATGGTGGCCATGAAATCCATATCTAGAGACATCGTTTAGTTTGTCCATTCTGGCCTACTGTAGAAACATGGTGGACTCTGTGGAGCAGGATCTATTTTGTATCTAGGATTATATTCCATTTCTAACATATTCTGTAAGTAGGGCCCCCTGAGTCTGACACAGTGGACCTTTTAGATGATGTTAACACAGAAAAAGCTAAAGTAAGCCGCCCTTTGTTAAGTTTGTAACAGTTAAAGTTTACCTCTTACCCTCATCGTGCAGGCTGACATGTCCTGTCACGTGTTTCACAGTCAGAGGCTGCTAAAAACAATACAATGTGATGAGGACAAACAGCAGGACTGTACAAGACGTCTGTGTTTTCTATCAGTCAGCGGGCAGAAAAACGACAGTCGCGGTGACAATTCCAAAACTACATACTTGATACAGGCCACAGCTGAGTTATTTACTGCCCACTGTGACCGGTGGTGAAATTATTACTATTTAGAGATTTGTTTTGTTTATGTTGATATGAAATGCCAGAGGAACAGTCTGAAGTCACATCAGTCAAACTCAATCGAGCAGCGATGGAAAGAGTTGGAGAGTTAGAACAATGACGGATCCAAGCGTGGCTGAAAAACAATCTGTTTTTGTTTGGACTGAAATATGTCTCTACGTGCACATGAGCATGACCGGCACAGATCAAGCTTCCAAATTTATCATGCTTTATCATCCGTCCAAATTAGTTTAATTGCATATTGAGTTATGCAAAAATGAGGCTGAATCATGGGTAATACTGTGTTAAAATGATGCTGTCCTCACCGACTGGATCGTGGAGTGGTGATCAGACAGATTTCTGTAAACAGGACAAATATGGCATCCAGAGGAGAGATGGATGTCGTCCTCTGGAGCTGAAACCAATAATCAATTATTCAGACGCCAGAAAATAAATTTGCAACTATTTTGATGAATAATTTCAAACATTTTTCAATCAAAAAATGCCAAAATATTCTCAGAATTAGCTCAAATATCAAATACGAGGACATGAGGATAATATGAGGATAAACTGAATGTTGTTGGGCTGATGTCTGAGTATTTTTCTGATATTCTACAGACAAACTGAACAAATTAATCAGTATATAAAATAATCTGACCTCCTCTAACACACGTTGATACATTCATCTTGCACCGTATGATCTGTTCTGCAGGAGCCACAGGCTGATGTCGGGGTCAGGTGAGAGTTTCTCTTGTCAATTGACATCTGGAAAATGCATTAACATGTCCCGCTCCATAGGGGGCAGCAGTGACAGGAAATCCAGACCACACATGTATTTGTTAGTATACAGTGTCACATGATGCTATTCACATTAAATGAATTATAAACAATGAAATGCAGCCAGGCTGTGTCATCCCCTCGTCTTTTTGTTTCTCATCTTTCTCTCTCTTCTTTCTTCCTCTGTAAAGAAGTGATCGCTGATCTTTGTGATCAGGACGACTTCTTAAACTACTCAGGTTGAGAGGAAGGACAGATGTCTTTAAAAATGTAATCCAGGCAGCAGAGGTGGAAAGTAACTAAGTACATTTACTCAAGCACGGTACTTTGAGTTTTTATATTTTATGCTACTTTATATTTAACTACATCTACTCTTTACATTTATCCAACAGCTGTTACTTCTTAGATTTTACAAACAAAATGTGAGTGATTCATAAAATATGATGCATGATTATAGATTAAACTATCCATCAGTATATAAAGTAGTTAAAATGAGCTCCAAATCCACCGTCTGTAACATTAAAATACTTTTTACACCGTTATACATCAGTAATAATATTCCAATAATATGATATACTGTGTAATAATAATATTATTACACTCTGGAAGTGACCATTCTGCTACTTTTACTCTTGATACTTCACAATTTATCCTCTTCCCTCTGATTGGTTCTCCACACTGTGAGTGTTTTAGGATTTTTAAATGTTCACCCTGCCTCGGCAGCTTCAGCTTCGTACAGCTGACGGTCGTATGTTGGCTGGCAGGTAACTGCATTTTAGTTTATCCTTCTGAATTACTGCTGGAGAAAACCCAACAGTTTATTTTTACTGCCTGAACTTGAAAAGACCTTTTTTTTAAGAAACAGCCACTGTTTGGTTTGTCGTGGTAATCTCACGTTCATGCCAACGTCAACAGCTGCTGCTGCAACCAGCTCTGTTAACACTCACTCACATGCACACGTATGTGGCATCAAACTGCTCCCTGACATGCATTTACCTGCTTTTTTTATGTGATTTTATATTTAAAGCACATTTTCTCTCAGATTAGACGTCGTTAACGAGGTCATTTAGTTAATTCTCCTGTAATTTCACACAGTTGTTACACAATAGTTTAGTTCTTACGTGACGCTTTACAGGGTAAATAAACTGAATCCCCAAAGGTGGCAGACAGCAGACACTGTTTTAATTTGTTTAAAGTGTTAATTGAAGGAAATAGGATCTCCACTTCTATATTTAACAGCTAACTAAGACACACACACTTAAACAGTCACCACAAGTAGCTGCGTTCACCGCCGTCCAGTCAATGAAATGTTTAACAAGAAAATATGAAGTCTGAGCTGAATGATTCTCTTTGTGGATAATTATAGAACATATG
The DNA here is from genome assembly GCA_946959425.1 of Argyrosomus regius. Taxonomy (NCBI): domain Eukaryota; kingdom Metazoa; phylum Chordata; class Actinopteri; family Sciaenidae; genus Argyrosomus; species Argyrosomus regius. The sequence continues at coordinate 29,452,132 of OX336885.1, read as the reverse complement.
TTGGTCTGTGACCCACACTGAGGGGGAGCAACCGTGTGTGTGTGTGTTTGTGTGTGTGTGTGCGTGTGTGTGTGTGTGTGTGTGCTGCACGTGCTCAGTAGCAGCAGGATGGTAGTAGATTGTTGTTCGGTGAGGGAGACAGGAAAAGGTTGTTGGGAGTTGGAGGTGGGGGGGTTTGGCTGTTGCCATTAAGCTGCAGAAAGTTTTACTGAGGAGTCTTTGTCCCACACACACACACACCTACACACACATACATACACTTCAACACACACACACACTTGATAAAACAGCCTCGGGCTTCAGGTTCGTCTCATAAAATTTGGAAAGAGACCAAACTGTGAAATGGGTTGATACGTTGAACAGACTCCTCTGTGTGATAAACTTTCAAAATTTTCCATTTCATTTTTTAAAATTTCACAAATCATCAACCACGAGATGCTTTGTTACACAGAACCATCTGAGAAACTGTCAAACTGTTTGGAGAAGCTTTCAAAAAGTAAAGTGATACAAGTGATTGGATGAACCATCTGTCTGTCAACATCCAGACTTCAACCAACCAGATCAATAAACTATACAACGTAAGTCAAACTTTCATCGAAGTCAGTCTGGAGAGAACTTTTCCATCCGTAAAAGTCTTCAGTCGTTCTTTGCTCTCTAGTTCTAATATAACTGATGCATGAAGTCTGGCAAGATGTATCCTCACGTAATAAGTACTCTTCCTTTAATTGTCCTCTGTAGTTATGTTTACGTGAAGGTTTCTTATTAGACAGTCATCAGTGGAGTGATGACATGAATGGAGGCGATAGAGATTGGACGGACATCCACCGGGAGTTCCCGGCTGGACGTGAATTGTGGACGTTCATGTTTGGCACCAGCAGGCCACGAGGGCGCCTCGTTAGGTCTGATACTTAAATTATAAATGATGAAATCTAGCTTGGTGTCTCCTCCCTTTCATCACAAGGTTGACGGCGCTCATTCGTCTCTTCCTCCCACGCCTTCTCTTCTCCCCGCTCCCGTTTACATTCCACATTAGACTCTATGACATCTTTTGGCATGGGAGAGTGTGTGTGGGCGTCTTTGCATTTCTGTTCTTCAGACTGAGGAGGGCAGTTTTAGACTTGCAGAACGTGGACCTTGTTCCAAAGTGGCGGCCTGTTGGTTGGTCCTAGTTTTAGTGTTGAAGTTTGAATTAAATTCTGACAAACATACAAATACACCGACAAACTGGACCTTAAAATAGTTGCACATGATGCCATGGGACATCCAGAGCTGGTATTTAAAGGTCAACACTTACAAATATAATTTTATTTGCATTTTAAATAGTTCAACTGATCCATCGGGTGTGATGTTTGGTCTTTAGATCAACAGTTACCTTTTGTCTTATAGTCTGGTATGAAGGTTTTCTTGGAGACAAGTGTCCCCTCAGTGCTGTAACATGAAGCTTAGAGTCAAATCTATATTTCACGTGAAGCAAGTGAGAGGAATCAAGAATAGGTGTTATACAGGACCGTCGACTAAACTTCTGTACATGTCGGTGCCAAAAACAAAGAAGGCCTCTCCGCAGACTGCTCTTAAAAAATACAAGCATAAATAATGTGCTCCAAATGTTTGGCTGACCTTCCTCTCACTACAGCGATGCTCCTGAAAACATGTGGATGACAGTGTGAGGGATGAGGGACAGCCTCAGAAAAGAGCTTTTGTGCTTGTCTACATCTGTTGACTCAGACCTGAGCCAGTGATGACCACATGCTCTGTCACACAGAGATAAACCTCTGAAGGACCCCTCTCTGGGGGGGAAGAGCTGGCTTCCATGGTGCCTTTTTGAATTGACCACGTGCCCTTGAACGTAAACACTTCCCAGACATTATCATTATCCCTCTGCTGCTGCTGGTATAGACCTGATAGCCTACAGGGATACTGACAGACACACAGGCAGATTAGGGACTGAGTGTGTGTTTATCCGCAGCCTTCCATTAACAGGAATTGCTGCGCACCTTATCCAGGTGTTTGTAGCTGAGTGCTTTACGATGGGGCAGGACTGGAATGTCCCTCCGCAACGCAAACCCTCCATCGACATCATTATCAAACACACAAACAGGGCAGGAATCTACCAGAGTTTATACACACTCACCTCATTAAAAATCACAGATTAGGGGTCATGTGACAGAGCAGATATTTGATGTCATGTGACGCTTAAAGGAGAAAACATGGCAGCAGATTCAAACAGATGTGCTCTTCTCTTCATATAAAACTGAAAAACCGACACTCATGGTTCAGGTTCGGTTAGGTTTCGGCACAAAAACAACTTGGTAAGGGCAGAAAAAAAAATCATGGTTTGAGGTAAAATATCTCGGTTACGGTTTAGGAAAAAGCTGCGGTCATGGTTAAAAGAAACCATCACTGACCATCGGTTAGACATGAACAGGAAGCTCCTTCTCTCACAATCTTTGTGGCTCAGTAACATCATGTTTCCTGTGAGTATTACAGCCACTACAACTGTCACTTCTGGGCTTTCTTTCCCCTGAAACGACTGATGCTGACTGAGTTTTCTTGGGGGGGCACATCCTGCTTCTGACTGCATGCTATCAGAAGCATCGTGGTTTCCAACCTCACAATTTGTACCTGCTAGCACTTCATCCTGTTTCTCTCTCCTTCCAGATGATTACAAATGTATCACTGCGGCTCCCACTGTTGAAAATGAACTGTCTAAACACTTCAAGAAAAAAGATAAACAGTAGAGAAACAGGATATCATCTGAACACAACAGAAGAAAAGAAGAAACACTTTTAGATGAGGTTTCTGTTCATTTATTCACCACCTCTCAGCTCTTTGTCTATAAACTGAGAATGACAACCTCTCCAACTTTGGCCACGTTTATAAAACTCACTCCAACCCAACCAACTCTGAGATTAAACCCAGAATATAAATTTGCATATAATACCTCTGACAGCACAGTAAGAAAAAGTTGATAGTTTAGGTCCTGCTAAAAAGCTGTTCTTCTTCTTCTTCTTCTTATGACACGACAAAATAAGCGTAATTCAGCCGTAAAGCAGATATGATTCTGTGCCACTTCACTTACCATAAGCGCACGTCCTCCCACGTTTACCACAAATAACCTCTTTGTCTTTTTCCGTCTGCTTCTCCTCTATCTCACCCTTCTTATCCTCTCCCCTCTCTCTCACAGTTTGATCCAGTTCCAGCCGAGTCCAGCTGTCTGCTAGATCGCTATCGTCAGGATGAAGATGAGACAGCTCAGAGGATTGTGTGCCTTCGCTCTGTTGAGCCTGGCCGCCCTCGCCACCGCCAGGCCAAAAGCAGGTCGGTCTGCCAATACAGTGAGAGAACGGAGAGCGATGATTAAGACAAAAGAACGACTGTTTTATGACCTTCTTTTCTCCATTCAAGCTTTTTTTCCCGTGTCATGTCATGGTCATTTTTTAGAACAGATTTTTAAAAGCAGCGTCCTCATGTGCCAACACCTTTTAAATGTCAGTATACATCACAGCTTGTAGGCTTCAATACCACAGCTGCAGCATGTGAGCATGTGAATCATGAGTTTTCTTTAAAAGCATTGATGTGTTGAGACATATCAGACCTATACATTTGAATGTGGTTTACATCATATCTGCAGCTGAAGCTTGTTTTAGACAGCCAGACAATAAAGTGAACATATTTCTAAGATGTTAAAAACAGGCATTGCTCAAACTGATGTTCTTAATGTCTCGCCCGGTGAAATAAATTAATAAAATAATGTCTGTTTGAAACTATAGATGACTTCCACAACAATCCCACATGTCTAAGTTTACCAACAGAGTCCCTTCTACTACGACTTTCAGTTTAAGTCCGACCTTTGCGAGGAAATTCTGGATGCGCATTAATCAAACGAGTCCTTTCTAACTCATAAAGCCACACCGAAAACACCGGGCTCACCTCATTCCTCATTCATGACCGCTGCGTTTTTGAACCGAGATGATGTTACAACAGGGGAGTGTGTTCACAGTGATGCTGAAAAAAAAAAAAAATTAAAGACAAAAGCAGGCGCCTTGTGGCAGCTGAAGTCATGGAGAAACGAGCTCAGGTGGTAAATAATGTGAAAGTTACACCAAAGTGCAAAAAGAGCCTCCGCTGCTGCTTTATGCAAGAAGAATGTAGAAGTGAAAACCACACATACAAACGCAGGACACAATGACACGAGTAGAACATGTTTTGATGGGATTTGTCAGATTTGTTGTGGAACATAACGAGACATTTAACTGAAACTAATTTAACTTTGATTCACTAACAAAGATTACGCAGAGCTACACAGGTTTATTTATCCATAATGTGGATGAAGGTGAACCAAGATGATGTACTGTAGGAGGGATAAGGGGATGAGGGATGGAGAGGTAAAGGATGAGAGGAAAAATCAGATGGGAGACGTACCGGTGTTGGACTTGATGGACTTGAGAGTGGGGGAGCTGTCTCTCCATTGGTCTACAGGATTAGAGCCCCGGTGGTTTTTGTATTTGAATAAAAGAGGGAGAAGGAAGGAGAGAAAATCACATTTTCCCATTTTATATTATTTTATACCTCCCTGGTGAATGTTTTTTTTCACTCCTCCTTCCAGGTCCTGAGCAGAAATGTAAGTCTGGTCCGGTGGATCTGGTCTTCCTCATCGACAGCTCCCGCAGCGTCAGGCCACATGAGTTTGAGACCATGAGGAAGTTCATGATTGACATCCTGAACACTCTGGACATCGGACTCAACGCCACCAGAGTGGGAGTGGTTCAGTACTCCAGCCAGGTACTGTGGACGCACCGCATCCAGATCTACATCCATGTTGTATTTTATTCTTCAGACAGGCCGAAATCTCCTGATTTTTCTCTTTAGCGCCATCGTCAGGTCAACATTAACATTTTTCCAACACTTTTCTTCATGACATTCCTGTATATATGTACACATGTACTATCAGCAGATGTTTGTGAGCATGTTGGCATGCTGCCTATAGAAGTACGTCCTCTCCGAGCTGCTCACGTGGCTCGATCCTCAGCGTCTGTCATCCTCATCATTCTGTCCCTCTTCTTTATCTTCTACTTAAACTCTGAACTCTTTTACTATTTTGTTTGGAGTAAAGATATAAAACGATAACTTTAAACAAGATAAAACTCATATTTTTAGTTAGTTAGTCCACACTCTTGGGGGGTCCCTGGCCTTACTGCAATAACCCGGTTTGATTCTTGCCTGTGGTTCTTTGCTGTTTGTTGTTTGCTGTTCCTGCTCTCTCACTGCTTTCTCTTCCTTCTGCTAATTCACTGAAGTTTAATGATAAAGGTGAGGACAATACTTGTCTCCACCTCCATGATATGATTTGATGACTATCTGCCGTCACTCAGCGTTGCCTCTCCTCTGCTCTCCTTTGTCTTCAGGTCCGCACCGAGTTCTCTCTGAAGGCTCACGCCAAGCTGGACGCCATGGTGAAAGGCATCAATGAGATCATTCCCCTCGCTCAGGGTACCATGACGGGCCTCGCCATCAAATACGTGATGAATGAAGCCTTTACTCCCGAGGCAGGAGACAGGCCGAAGGTAATGAAAGACAAGCTACCAGTTTGTCTTTGTTTTGTGAGCTGGAACCAAAATATTTGATCTTATATCATAATATAACGTAGAAACAGTTCATATCATTTTTTTCTTATGAAAACTTGATTGACAGCTTTGCAGAGTCTGACTGAGTTCATGACTTTAACACCGCTGTCCTCCCTGCGTTACCTGAACTCTGACCCCGAGGTTTTCCCTTCCTTCAGGTCCCCAACGTTGCTGTCATCGTGACAGATGGACGTCCTCAGGACCGCGTGGCGGAGGTGGCGGCCGAGGCCAGAGAGAAAGGCATTGAGATCTACGCCGTGGGCGTCGCCAGAGCTGATATGACATCACTGAGGGCCATGGCGTCCCCGCCGTTCGAAGACCACGTTTTCCTGGTGGAGTCCTTCGACCTCATTCACCAGTTTGGACTGCAGTTCCAGGACAAGCTCTGCGGTAAGACCGCCGGACAGGAAATGACCTCGCTGTCTGTAAAAAGACAGTTGAGAGAAACTTGTCTCTGACTTGGTTTGGATGAGTTGTATAATAATAACGAAAGTGAGTTTTATGTGAAGACAGAATGAAATGAAATGAGCAGAAATTGTACAAAATGGAATATGAAAACTTAAATCCTCACTCTCCCAAGACCAAATTAAATACAGACAAAAAGCTCATAAAATACCTGCCCTATGAGAGGACTAATTCTTTGTGGATTTGACATCATCTGAAGCTAGAAAAGAACTTCCATTAATAAATAACTTTCATTTGAAGTGACCTGAACATAAGACAAGTAAAAACCTGCAGCCAAGTCTCTGGAATCGACATTTCAAACGCTAGATTCTTCGTGTAATTAAAAACACAATGACTGTCTCGTCTGAACGGAGAGAAAAAAATCACAGTGCCCATCTAACCTCACAGAACATAATCCTTTTTCATAACAGCCTCCTCAAATCCCTTAAGTGCAAGATATTTCCCTGTGCTGCTATTCTAGACTGGACCGCTGTTGTAAAAAAATATACGGCTTCCCTGAGCGGGAGATGGAAAATGAGAGTAAAGGCAGACAGATGAAGTTTAAGACTGATGGATGAATATTAAAGAATAAAATAAAACGATGTTTGTTGTAAGAGGGATGAACCCACTCACTCACTGTCACTGCAGACACAGGTTCAAACCCCCGACGGTGCTCCGGGGACTACAGCTGGAAGCCGTGAGATTGTGTCCTTGACGGTGAATCAGGGACGGTCAGCATGCCTTCATAAAGAGTTAGACAGAGAATCTTTATAGTCACGTACAAGCAGAACTGAGAATAAAACATCTCTACACTGCTGATTTGTTGCTGACTTTAAGCCTTTAATTAACAAGCATGTATAAATATTTAGGAAAATTGTGTGTTTTATTCAAAATATGACCTATACTTCTGAGTTATTTGATTTAGGAATCTATGAGCCAACTTTTAAAACACCTATGAACAATTAATTACTAATTTCTTTCATGTTTTGCAGTTATTAATGAGTGTAAGTTAATGGAAATAAGATTTGTGTTGGTAAAGACCCTCACAACAAGTGAAGTACTTCTACATAACATTAAAAAGTAAGTTTTACAGAGTGTGTTTCCAGGTGTTGGTGAGTTGCATGAGCCTTTAGTGCCTCCAGAGGGAGCTGTGTGAAGTCTGATGAATGTCCTCAAGTGATGTCGCTCGAGTCAGCGTTGGTTGAAAGCTAAAAGGTTTCAAAATAAAAAAGATCTGTTCGAATCGGAGAGAACCCAGAAAAACAAACAAACCTCACATGTGAAATAAACAAACAGTTGTAAATTTGGTGCGTTCATGTACAGTAGGAATAATCATTCATAGTAAGAAGCTGATTAGTTAAATACATTTTCATGGACTTCAAGACTGATTCTGACCCTGCAGCCACTCACTCTGTGGTGCTGTGGACCCTGAAGTCGGTTTCATCTCTGCTGTAGGTATGGATCTGTGTCTGGAGTCGGACCACGGCTGTGAGCACATCTGTGAGAGCTCCCCGGGCTCCTACCACTGCCTCTGTCTGCCCGGATACACTCTGAATGATGATGGGAAAACATGTGCAGGTAACCGCAGAGGACAAGAAAGAACAAACCTGTATTCACACACTCATGGACATTACACTTGTGTGTGTCCAGTGCAGTAGTAATGACCAGAATTACTCAACAAATCACCTACGTGTGTGTGTGTGTGTGTGTGTGTGTGTGTGTGTGTGTGTGTGTGTGTGTGTTTTCAGCCATCGATCTGTGCACTGAGGGGAAACACGACTGTGAACAGATCTGCGTGAGCTCTCCTGGTTCCTTCACCTGCGACTGCAACAAAGGATACAAACTGAACGACGACAAGAAGACCTGCTCAAGTTAGTCTCACGTACACACACACACACACACGCAGCTCCTGGCTTCATATTAAAAAAGCATGTTCGGCTTGAATTCACGTCATGATCATTCGTGCTGAAATGAATTCTGACTTCACAAGCTGCTGATTCTTGATTTCTCTGCTGCTTCATGAAGCTGGGTTGCACTATGTTCCTCCTTCTGATGTTTGTCTCCATAAAAGTGTATATCCTTCATATTCCTGTACATCCTGGCTTGAAATTCGTCAACTGAACCCAATCAGGATGTGCACAGCTGTGTCAAAAGCTGTTTAAAATGTAATTTTGTCCTGTAAATCAGGTTAAAAGAGAGCACGTATAAAAGTTGTCTTGTTTCAGGTAAGAGTATTTGCGACACAGATGGAACATAGATGCAATCCCACACATTTTCCCGCTCTTGTTTTGCTCTGCTGCTTACGGCCTCATGGCTGCTTTCCTCCCCTCAGTGATCGACTACTGTTCGTTTGGGAACCACAGTTGTGATCACGAGTGTGTGAGTGTGCTCAATGGCTATCACTGCGTCTGTAACGAGGGATACAGGCTGCTGGACGACGGCAAGACCTGCCAGGGTAAGTTGTGCATACTAAACTCACTGTCATTGTTGATGACGCTGTGGATCAGATTTTATAATCATGTTTTGTTAGAGTTAAACTTTATGGAGCCGCTAACACATGCATGATTCACGTAGGATCATTTAACCTTCTACCACTTCGATCATGTAGGAGCACCTCGGGGAGAATCAATCTGCTAAATGATGACTGTTATGTTGTCCAAACAACCTGAAAACAGAGTAGCAAATGTTGCACATTTCCTATCTCGGTGTGCAAACAGCAGTTAGCGAGTAACTGATTGTGAAATGGGAATAAATTTAAATTATTTCCATCTCTTGTTGCACATTTCTTTCTGTGAATCTTGAACAAAACTTTGTTGAGATTTACTGGAATGCAACTGCTGCACAGTTACATTCTTTGTAGAGACCAACTCATGTACAATCCGAGGAGTCGTCATCACAGGATAGCATTTAAAATGATGCTGTTGCTATTGTCAGTATAAATATGGACATCGTATCCATGATAAGCTGTTGCGTGGTGGCTCTGGCCGTCACCATCTTGGCTGTCCTGCCTCCACTGCCTCCTAGCTTATCTAAAATTGGGCAAATCGTGGGTGGACCTGAGGTGGGCTGATTGAAGCTTAAACGAGTTACCTCTAATTAATCAAGCAAAGCGTCCACACTCTTAATCCTGCATAACTTTAAGCCTTAATATAATCTGAACAGGTGAGTTGTATATAAATTCACCCTCAGTACAGTTGTCATGAACGGGGAAATTAGCTATAGAGACCAAAACTGTTTTTTGTACCAGGCTGTAAACATGTTTATTTCTGCTGTGAAGTTGGACATTTTAACATGGGGACTTATGGAGACTCACTTCTGGAGCCAGTTGGCACATAAAACAGAGCTTATGTTTCTACATATTAATATTAATGACTTTTAACAGCCTGCCTCACAGAAACAGAAGTATGATTTGTGGTCGTAATAATGGTTGTTATTGTCTTGTCTTGTCATTAACTGCTGAAGCTTCGACCCTCTTCAATTCTGGAGTTCAGTCTTTCCTGCAGTTTGATCCAACAACAGGAAACGTTAAGAACCAAAACATTTCAAATCAGCTGGGACTTCATTTAAACGCAACGACTGCAGTTTCTCTCTTTCACTCCATACTCCAACATGTTTGCACATATTCATGCATGCAGCCAGACACATGCACTCGTGTACAGATGTGTCAGAGGCCGTTGCACAGAAACACCTGCAGTACAAGATCTTGTTGACAGAAAACTGTGAAATAAAGACAATTTACAGCCTTTGGAACACCAAAGACTCGCTGTTTCCCCCCGGAAGCCTTTCAAACCTTCAAAGCAGCAACACATCGTGTAATTGTGACGTCCATTAACCCAAATACCACTGCAGCGTTATGTCAAGTGAAGTAACACATTGTTACCTGCCTGCTGGTTCAGCTGCTTTTTTAAAGAAACAGCTGGTTTATAACTCACGTAAGATTACACAAGGGCATTTACAGGTTATTAACAAGATGATGCTTTAATGCTAATTATTATTTAGATCTTGTTTCTATGATTTTTACATATAATGAGCGAAATATCCACTGAATGAAAATAATCTCCATGATCTCTCATAGTGTTTAATCAATAAATATTACCTCCCATTTCTAGAAGATAATATTCATTTACTTTATTTTATCCTCTCTTGAGCACTTATTTGGGACGCTAAAGGAGAAGTGGTTATGGTGAGCAGAAGCTTCAGTCCTGTGTGTCTTCACAAGATGCGTTCAGGCGCAGTATTGAGCACGGGTCATCCGTATATTGGCGATACACAATAACTGTAGTAATGTGCATAAAACAGATGACGGTGGATGTAATTTTACACTTTGTTGCATTAATGTGAATTAAATGCAAATAAAACTTAGTAGCAGCATCAGCCAATTGTAGATTTGCTTCATTCACCAGCCCCAAAAAAACACTGGTAATCTGTTGAATGGCTGGTTGAATATTCATTAGCCATTTGATTGTTGGATATAAAAGTTCTGTCAGATGTTTGTGAGCCAGACAGAGCTGAAAATCCTCCTGTGGACGGAGATCCAACAACTAAAAAATGCTCTTTGGCTCAGCTGAATGTTGTCAGATTAATGCACAGCCTCTGTCCCTGGAAAATATAAGAGCATTAAAATGTCTTCAACACACACACACACACACACACACACACACACACACACTTTAACTATATGCATGTGTGTGTTATTTAGCTATTGACCTGTGCGCTGAGGGGAAACATGACTGTGAACAAATCTGCGTCAGCGCGCCCGGCGTCTTCACCTGCGACTGCAACAAAGGATACACACTGAATGAGGACAAGAAGACCTGCGCACGTTAGTCAGGACGTCGCACAAATACACACATATGCACACACACACACACACAGAGGTGTACACACTCCAACAAACACACGTTTACAGTGAAAGGAAATCGCTCCTGGTGCATCTGTCCTGCAGCAGGAGTGCAGCCTGTTGTTTCCACTCATTTAGTATGACTAGTCAGAAAACAGTTGCTGCTGGAAATTGAATCAGTCTTTGGACTGTGTGTCAGAAGATTAAATATAAAGCATCAAAAAATATATTTGTTATTACAGGTGGTCAGTAGCTTATTTCTTCTTCTTGTGCTTTCTAATGAACTCAAGTTTTTATTATGATCCTCTGGCTTTACTTGCACATCTGCTTGAAGACACGTAGAACCACAATCACACAGAAACAAACCAAACAATCGCACACAATGTTCCATTAACTACAGATAACTCTGCGTGTGTTATTCAGCCATTGACCTGTGTGCCGAGGGAAAGCACGACTGCGAACAAATCTGCATCAGCGGCCCCGGCGTCTTCACCTGCGACTGCAACAAAGGATTCAAACTCAACAAAGACAAGAAGACCTGCACAAGTCAGTGCACATTGTCTGAACCTCTCTCTCTCTCTCTCTCATATTCCTTCATGAACAGTAGTAATGGTCCAAGCTCTACTGTAGTACTGTCTGCTCAGGTGTGATGTATTCTGTATGTAATATGTGTATTTGCAGACATGGACCTGTGTAACACCGTGGAGCACGGCTGTGAGCACCAGTGTGTGAGCACTCCAGGATCTTACTACTGTATCTGTCCGGAGGGACAACTGCTGCAGGAGGACGGCAAGAGCTGCGGCAGTAAGTCGACTCTGTTTCACATGAAATCATCTGAACGGTCGCTGAGATACAAACTCTAAAGACTCTTTAACCAGTGTGGACATTGCAGGACAGGTTCACTGCTCACAGACGCTCAGTCATGACAAACAGTCAGAGGGCTGCAGAGATCCTGTAGGTCCTGTGGGACCCAACAGAAACATTTCAGGTGCAGGACGAAGGTGAGAGGAGCAGGAGGTCAGCGTCATCATCACTTTGGACTCAAATCAGCCTAAACAAACAAAGAAAAACAGTAGTTCTCTGTTTTTTAACACTGTATACAAAACTCTGTGAAATTACAGACATTACCTGTAAATTAACAACCAAACTATTTTACAGTAATTTCTCATTTTTGTACAGAAACATTACTATATTATTTATACGGTATTTTTCTGTTTTCTTAAATTACAATACAAATTTATAAATAAATTTATAATAAATATAATTAAATATGTGGCTCATTATATAAATGTTTATGTCCATACTTTGTAAGGTAATAATAGCTTTACATGAGTGTGCATTTTTAACCTAATTATTACAGTCATTTTCTGTTTTTTTTAAATGATTATTTATACAAATCTCTACTTCTGCTTTTTTTTTTATTACATACAAATTTATGTAAAATGACAATGATCTGTGCAGAAGTCAAACAGTAAGTTTGTGTTTCTCTGCAAGATCTTGACTGAAAATGACATATTTATTTTTTAGTTTCTGACAATCATTTGAATGATATTTTACTTTCATTCAACATTTTTTGTTTGGCAGCCGCTGCTGCCAGTATTTGGCTGTTTGTGTGCTGCTGAGCGCTGACCTATACTAAATCAAAACGTAACAAATGTGTAATGAATCAGGATGACACGGCCTGATGTCACGACACCCAGATCGATTATGGTGTCATCAGATGAATCTTACAGAAGGGAAAAAACATCCAGAGCTGGGATTAGGATTAGAGTAAGAAGAGAATAAGGTTATTTCTCAGGAGGTGAAATAAAGATGTGTGTGAAAACAAACTAAATGTCACGCTGATGTTAAAAGCAGCTCAGTTTTGTCTGGGAGGAACTGGCTGGACGAAGATGGGATCTTCTTTTGAATTTTTTTCTTCCTCTGGGGACGCTGAGAGAAACCCAAGAGTGGCTGCCAGTAACCTTCATACAGCACCTCCATATGGAGATTCATACCTCAGCACAAATAGTCTCATTTATCATCCTTTCAACTTGCAGACTACGACTCCAACCGTTGTACATAACTGCAAGACTATCTATTGTTGCTATGACAACTCTCATAGTAACCAGAGAACCTGTGAGCAAAATATCTGTCTTGCTTTGTTATTTTACTACGTCTGAATACTTGAGTAGTACCAATACATCAGACTGCTGATACTTTGTATTGAGGCCATTGTTAATATATTATAAAGATAACAGCAGTGATGGAACTGCCTCAGTATATCTGTAACAACAGCAACACTAGACGACGAGTTTACGGAAATGTAAACAGATTAATAACAATGTGTGCACCATTCTAGACTTTAACAGATGATGAGAAGCAGACATTTTGATGAGAATCCTCTAAATTTCATTGTACAAAATATTGAAGGTATCTACAAAGGACATTTTATAGATAAAAATTTAATATTTAATGGCGACACTGGTTCTAAATTTGATCTGTAAAGATATCTCTGTCATTTCTTGCTCCCCCAATGTCACATCTGTAAAATCGATTCAGTATTAATTCTCCCTTCTCTCTCCTTCAGCCTGCAAGTCTGCCAACATCGACCTGGTGCTTCTGATCGACGGCTCAAAGAGCGTCCGCCCTCAAAACTTTGAGCTGGTCAAAAAGTTTGTTAACCAGGTAGGGAATGTTTTCATACAAAGAACTCTGGTATTTTAATGCAACCTAGCCCTATTTCTGCTGTGATGAACATGGGGGCTTATGGGGATTGACTCGTTTTATAGCCAGCCTCAAGTGGACGTCACGGAGGTTGCTGCTTTTGTTAAACATGTTTCAAGAAGAGGCACCTGATAGAGCCAAATAACCAACCAGCCACGTCCAGACTTTACTGATCTTATCCCTGTTGGCTTCTGGCTTCAACTTCAGCTAGAAAACCTCGACTAACAGTTGAACTGGTATCGAGGATCTTGAGGAGGAGGATGTGGCTAACAATGAATCTCTTTCGCTCTTGTGTTTGTTTAATGGACTGCTCGAGCAGCCCACACAGTGACACACACAGTGATTCTGAGCATCCCAAGTGGCCCATAGTCAGGAGGCGCTTCTGGTATTTGCCCAATTTCCAGATGGTCAATCCGTCACTGATCCCAAAAGTTCCCAGCACAGATTAAGGACCGGTATCTGCTTACAGGTTCCAAAACAAGGTCATTGAACCGTGTAACAAGTTGCGTTTGTTTGTTTTGGGGCACAGGAAGTGACATAAGACTCTTCTGTTTAAAAAAACAACAACAAACTGGAAGCACACTAACAGATCTTCTGTATGTTGTGTCACCTGTTACTGTCTCTAATGAATAAACCTCACCTCATCCTGTGCTCCAGGTGGTGGACTCTTTGGACGTGTCTGCTCACGGCACCAGGGTTGGTCTGGTTCAGTACTCGAGCCGGGTCAGGACAGAGTTCTCTCTCAACATGTACCACACTGCTGACGAGATCAAAGCTGCAGTTATGAAGGTAAAGCTGTTTTTCTGTCTGTTTGTATGTTTTAATATCAGATGCATCGCCAACTACTGGTCTGCAAAAAGTATCATCAACGCTGTAGTGACTCAATTTCAGCACTTGGTACTTGAACTGTAGTTACTCTTCGTGTCCAGGTTGAATACATGGAGAAAGGCACAATGACAGGTCTGGCCCTTAAACACATGGTGGAGAACAGCTTCTCAGAGGCGGAGGGCGCTCGTCCCGCCAGCCGCAACATCCCCCGAATTGGACTGGTGTTCACAGACGGACGCTCCCAGGACGACATCACAGAGTTCGCCAAGAAGGCCAAGGAAGCTGGTAAGACAAGTTTGAGTTCTTAATCTAAATGGTGGATGGATTCCCCCTTCTTGTTGACATTAAATGCACGTTTGTGATGTATGTTTCTGTGCACGTACACAGGTATCACCATGTACGCGGTGGGTGTTGGAAAAGCCGTGGAAGATGAACTCCGTGAAATTGCGTCCGAGCCTGTGGAGAAACATTTCTACTACACCACCGACTTCACCGCCATCAGCACCATCGCTGAGAACCTCAAACTCAACGTCTGCCCAGGTACAGCACATAGGATGTCCTCTCTCACTTGTGTGTGACAGCACACTTTAATATAACAGATACTGTCAATGAACAGTAAAATGCATATCAGTGCAGAAAGGACAAGATTTCATCCAAAGTGCTCTGGTTTCTGTTGGAGGTCCGAATAGTATTTGCTTTGGTTGCAGGCAGGTAAACGGACCATGTGGAGAGCTCAAGAGTCGGAATGCACTGGCTGAAATGAAACGTCAGAACCCATCAACGATCATCTGATAGCTTTTTATTAACTTTAAACATTTATCTGTGTTCGTATGCAGAAATCTGTTTATAGAGATTATTCATCTCTCAACTCCAGTCTCAAGTTGCTAATCTCACTGTAAACAATGACCAGTGCCAGAAGAAGTAGTCCTGGCCTGGATATCTACATCGAGCTAGAAGCCCAGAAACATTGCCTGCAGCCTCCAGAAACTAAATGGTCATGAGATGATAGCTGATTGTGTCACAGATGAAATATACAGTTTGACTTTTCTACATGAAGTCCTTAACAAGGCTGGAGGTTTGTTTTACAATACAGTTCATCTCAGCTTCATTATCTTCATGTCTGTACAGTGGGAGTGGAAAATCAGCTGTATTAACAGACATATTTCACTGCACTACATGTCAGATGAACATATAGTATAAACTCAAATATCTGCTCTAGCTATATGATGGCTGTTAAAATAAAATGGTCTTATAAATATGTAATTTAATATGTCTCAATACACATTGTACTGAATTCAGTGTCAATAATTATTTATTATCATTATATATTAAAAACATTGTGTTTAATATAAAGTAAAAGATGAGACTGTCATGTGATATGTGCCTGATGTCTTGTTCTTTGGCTCCATCTACTGGCAGCTGTAGAAAAAACACTGCCATGTAAAGCAGTAACTGTGTTTAAGTATAAAGTATAAAAATATGAAGTGACGGTGTTTACTGATGTTTTCCTGCCTGTAACCTTCTTTTCGATCTCTTTTTGTTGCAGAGGAGAGTCAGGGGGAGATCGAGGTGAAGGACCCGTGTGCCTGTGAGAGTCTGGTGGAGTTCCAGCAGGCGACCATGAGCAGCCTGGAGCAGCTCACACAGAAACATATCCTTTTTTAAAGCCGATAGAAAGACCACAAAACTGTGTCTGAGTTCAACCCTATGAGGAACTAGAGCCCCAAATGTGGATTAATACACCGCTGAAAATAGTCCCCATTAATCCACTATTTTCTCCTTTTTTTGAGTCGCATTTAATAAAAAGGTACAGAATCCAGCTGGTTTAGGATATTACTGAGACTTTTTACATGTAAAATTATATATTTGTAAGCTGTAAGCTCAGTAGGAGACAATAAGTTTGGAGCTGAAAGCTGCAGACAGGTTCCAGAAGTTGGAAAGTATTGAAAGACATCCTTTAATAAGTGTCCTGTTGGTCTACAAGATATTACTTAAATCATCAATTCAAACACCGACAAACTGTGAAAAATCTGATGGATGTTCGTGACATGGATTTACGAGCAGTTAATACCTGTGTGTCATTATTAAACCTTAATCGACTGTCTACTGTCTGGGATGACTGCTCGTCTGGAGCAGCTGGAGAACCAGCTTCTCTCCAGGAAGTGATCTGTGATCATCACAGTGAGCGAACGGGACGCCACAGAGGAAGAATGACGGACTGAGGAAGAGGAGGGCACATCATGGGAAGATCATTAACAAAAGGGGAAATTAAGAAACCCTTCCAATCAATGGACAAAAACCAAAGTGTCTTTTCACAAAGCCTTTGTAGCCTTCACTAGGTCTGTTGCTCTTCGTGTTTATGAGGATGACATTTATCTGAAAGCTTTTGATATAGAAGCATATTTCTGGTATCGATGTAAATGACCTTATTTGTACACTTTATTGTCTTAGAGAAAAACACCACACACATTTTCCAACCCATCACTGAGCAAATGTTTTCATGAAACGAAGAATATTATATGTGAACCGGGGACGCCGTGTGTGATCAAACAACTAAACAGAATTAAGGATAAATTCATCATGAACATGTTCTAACTTCATCTGCAGCACAAAGAGGATTGTAGGCTGTAAACTAGATGTACTATAGATATTAGACATATTCATTCAGTTCATTAATAATCACACAGCATTCGTCTGTTTCTCTTCGTGCTGTTTATACTTGATCTGTTTTGTACGGTTTGTTAAATATGATGTATTTATAGCAGATTGTTCTTGTTTTTTTAAGTACGACAGTAGAATAGCAAATTTCTTTAAAAAAGGAGTTATAAAACTGAAGCGTTATTACCACTCCCAATATTAAATTGGTCATTTTCATACAGAATCACTCGTTTGCCTGAAGAAACTCGTTTGGATCACAGAACAAACTGTTGAAGATTAAAGTGGTTTAGATTTTAAAAAAAGGGAAGTTTAAAGTCACCGTTCACTAAAGCTGTGGTCTGCTCAAATCTGCACTTTTCAGATATTGTCTCACAGTGCCTTTAACATGTCTGAGTGTTGGATTACATACAAAAAAAAAAAAACTACGTCTTTGGCAGGAAATACCTCCATCGACCTTCACCCTAAAGTGACAACAGAGAATGGGAGGCCTCACAGGGAACTGTATGTAAATGAATGACAGACCTAACCATGGTAGATTGTCTCATGCTTATAGACCACCACAAATGTACGCCCCTTCATATTTGAATGCCTGTATGTTTTTGTATATTTTCTAATAGCTTTACCTTTTTGTATTTCTCTGATGAAGCCCTGTATCGCACACAGAAGGCAATAAAGGAGAGAACTTTTCACCTCCGAGTGATGAGCTGTTTTATATTCACTTCATAATGTAACATTTTTAAGGCCTTTTGTTAGGCCGGTTTCCCATCATGCACCTGGTGGAAATGTTGAACAATGGAGCAGAAACAAAAGCAGCTTTTTTTATTTGATCGTATTAAGCGGATCAGGTTTTGGCCAAACGTGACAGATCCACAATTTTAAACAGTTTTGTCATCAATATTATTAGAAGTTCCACGAAGTCATGACGAGCAGCTGACTCAGTTTCTGGGTCCACAGCATCCACAACCTTCTGTTTCTTTAAATTAAAACAAGTTACACACAGTGTGGTATACAGAATTTAAATATGGGCAAAATAAAGCTCTATCAGATTGTAAAAAGATTTCAGGAGAGACAAAGTCATATTTGTGCATCCCCAATTTTCAGCCACTACAAAATCTTTATTGCCACAGCACATCCGGACATTATTCTGCTCAGATATTATAATAAAAAAATAAAACAAATATTGAATGGATATAGTGAGTAGACTCAATATTACAACACTGATCAGGATCAGGGGCACCGTGGTCCCTTGGGCCCTGGACCAGAGCTTCACCTGCCTGGCCCATTCAGTAATTCATCCATGCCACACAACACAGTGACAGAATATTGAGTTTGAAGTGTTTACAGCTGTTTTGTGTTGACTTTTCACTGGAGCCCACTGGGGTGCCTCAAACTGGAAGATGTTTCTAGCATGTGTGTGGGATTTTTGCCAAGTATTAGCAGACACATCTCGTCTTTTATTCCATCAACATCAACACATCTTTCATTTAAAATAATACTAAATAAGAATCTACATGAGCTACTTGTGCCTCTAGCTAGGTCTGCCTATTAGAGGAGTCTTCAAGATTTCATATTTCTGATGAAAACGTGGTTAAAAACTGTGTTACTGCGTGATCAACTGTATGAAACTCAGAACTAAACTTTTCTTTGTAAGGCCTCGTGATGTTGGTGAATGTTGTTGGTGATGAGCGCCCTGGTGACAAAAGTTTGTTCTCAGTGGGTTGACGGTAAGTTTTGTTTTTGAAAGGGTGAGCCGACATGAGAGTGTGTGGAACACTTAAAGGAACAAAGCTAATTCCTGGTGGCTTTGCTGCGTTTAAAGAGCAGCTCCGCGGGGATCAGTTACTGCTTTCAAACAGAGCGTGTCATTACTGACAGTGACCTTATGCACGATCCCTCAGTAGACTGACGCAACACATGTTTGTTCCAGAGATGCAGAGTTTCTTTCTTTTGACAATAAAGCTGACTTTGACTTTGAACAAACATGTATAACAATATTTTTACTGAAGTTATATGATTTATTAATGGTGCTGCAATCAACATTTTTTATCAGAATTAATCTGCAGGTTAATTCTTGGAGGAACTGATTGGTATCTGCACAGATGTGTACCTTATTAAGCAGATTGTGTACTGGCCTTGATGCAACTGATCCAACAAATACAATGTTATTATTATTATAAAGTGTTCAGTTATAATCATTCATTCACCGTGGCCTTAATGCATAAACATGATTCCAATGAGTTTCACACAGTGAAGTATACTTTATACAATTTAAAATGATACAATTCAAATTGGGGGAAAGAGAACACTTGTACAGTATTGGATCGGTGTTGGCAGATGAGTTGAGGCATTGGAATCGATATCAGGAAAGAAAATACTGGATTGACGCATATGAGTCTCTCTGCGTGTGATTTATAAAATGTCACAAAATATAAATAAATACGAATCACAATTTAAACACTCAACGATGTTCAGTTCACAGTCATAGACTAAAAAAAACTGAAAAACATTCACACATTTGAGAAGCTGCAACAAGTGCAAGTGAATATTTGGCCATTTGGAAGATTTAGTGGGAAATAGCGATGAAGTTGCAGATTGCAACCGACTGAATACGCCTCACCTCACCCTAGAACCTATGGTGGTTGTGAAATTCGTGGAAGGCCCTGAAGGAGCCAGTGTGCTGGGCTTCTGGAGGAACATGACGGACTGTGGAAGTGGACCTGTTCTTATTCTTATACACTAATACACTACACACACTAATACACTAATTAAAACATAGTTGTGCATATTATATTCAATTTCTCA
This sequence comes from Argyrosomus regius, assembly GCA_946959425.1. NCBI lineage: Eukaryota > Metazoa > Chordata > Actinopteri > Sciaenidae > Argyrosomus > Argyrosomus regius. The sequence continues at coordinate 29,432,230 of OX336885.1, read as the reverse complement.
ACCGACTGATTAATTGATTTGACCAACTCATTAAATATTAAATACCAGCTCTAAATAATAGATGAGTTTCCAGGATATTGAATGTATTCAGCAGTAAGTTTAATATAACTGAGATGAAAGCAGAGAGCTGAGGAGAAATGTTGGATATATTTCAACACAAATCTTGATGATGATCAACCTCACTGTAAAGTTTTGAACATCACAAACAAACTTTGACTTTCTGTCTGTTGTTTTCAGAGTTAAAGTTCATAGAGGAGCAAACGAGCGCGGCTCCTCGTGGATTACCAGTTAATATGTCCACAGAGGACGTTCATCTCTTTGTTTTTAATCAACCTCGTTAATGTCGGTGAACTTAATCAGCTGTTCTCCATGGAGTATGCTGCAACTTGTTTTTCATTTACTAAAACAGCCATTTAAAGTGAACTATCTTAAATATCACTGCTAATCACAGATTCTCTTAATGACAATGATGAGATACTCTCTCAGTAGACGTATCTAATAAATCCCTTTGATGCTGTGTGTGTGTGTGTGTGTGTGTGTGTGTGCGTGTGTGTGTGTGTGTGTGTGTGTGTGTGTTTATGCACTGCATGCTGGATGCTGCATAACAAGCTACCCCAGTGTGTGTGTGACCTTTACTGATGGGGTCTAATGAGGGTTGATGAGATGCTCGTTCTGTCCTGCAGCATGACTCACTTCCTGAATACACTGAGGATTAGTGAAAATGTCACGAGGTCCCAAAAGTCCTTCCTGTGGAACGTGCAACAAACTCCTGCTTACAGTAAGTTTACTCAAGTGAGTGAAATATTGTGGGAAATGTGAGGTCAGGCTGCTGAACAGAAGTTTAGTTTCTGAAAAAAGTTGCACAGTAACAAAACTTTTGAACAAAGCCGAGTCCAGAGGTATGACTGCCCTGTTATATATTATATTACACGGACCAGATATATTTAATCAAATGATGCACGTTGTCAAGCACGTGAAGGAGCAGTGTATAGGATTTAGTGCAGTCTAGCGATGTAAGTGCTGATTGAAATCCTTATCCTCTCATTCCTCATGTGAAGGAGAAACCACACTGGATGTGAAATGCACAAAAAATGTAAAAGGAGCAGTGTGTAGGATTATTAGGATTTAGTAGCATATAGTGGTGAAGTAGTAGATTGCAACCCACTGAACACCTCTGCCCTTCCAAGCATGTAGGAGAACCTACAGAGGCTGTGAAACTCACAAAAAGCATGAAAGGCCATATCTAAACCACTTGTGCTCTGTTCTGGCTACTGTAGATACACAACATGGTGGAAGAGTCTGTGGATATACACTAATGAAAACATAGTTATGAATATTAAGTCTGTAAATAGAGCTCTCTAAATCTGACATACTGGACCTTTAAAGTATGCTTACTGTAAAAAGTCACCACCATTCAAGGCGTATCCCAGGACACAGCAAACATGCAGGTATCAGAGAAGTCTAACATGTGGCAGCTGATCAAAGTGAAACAGAGAAAAATATTAAAGATAGAGAGATCGAACACTGCATCGTCCATTATCTATAACCACGTATCCTCATCAGGGTCATGGTGGGGCTGGAGCCTATCCCAGCTGACTTAGGGCGAGAGGCCCAGCCGAGGTTCGAACCAGGAACCTTCTTGCTGTGAGGTGACAGTGCTAACCACTGCACCATACAGTGCTTGCATCATATTTTTATTTTATTAACAGTATTGACTGTTTTGTGTTTTAAAACAATTGTATGTCAATATTATATTCCATTGCTGCCATATTCTGTAAATACAGGGCCTCAAAATCTGACACACTGGACATTCAACGACTGAAAAAGAAAAACTCACATCCTGGAAAAAAAAATCATAAATCGAATTCAAAATCATGAAAACTGAATCTAATCAAACAAAAAAAGATCAGATTTTGTCTGGATGTGATCTGTTAATGTCGCTCAGACAATCTTTATGAGAGTTTGAGACTAAATCTGTACTTTAAACATGTATGTACAGGACATAAACACAAAATATGCAAACACACACACACACACACACGCACACATGCACGCACACACACTATACTCACACTCCTGGGAGACTTCCTAAAGAAACCATATATAAAGTCTTAACACTCTCTCCGGTCTAAACACATTCATGTAGGTAAGTACTGTGCAGTCATATTTCAAATAAAGAAATATTACTATTGAACCAAATGAGATGTTAACTTTTAATCAGAACATTCGTGTTGCTTTGACCTGTACTGTATTTTGTATTTTGATACATCTGATACATAAACTGTAGATTACCATGTTAGAAGCAGGTTGGTTCAGTCGTCACAGTTTCACTGGTTTAATGTTTAATGTGATCCTTTTTTTCTGTTGCAGGACATTTTGTGCTTGTCACCTCCAGATGCACAGAACACATTTCTGAGTCTTCTGGATGAAATAATAAGAAGATAGTGTGGCTAACAATTCAAATATCATAATGTCTATGCTGTCTAAAAGAGTGTCACAACTATCTATGATTCAATTCAAAACACTGATCATCTGATTAAATGATTGACTTCTTACCAAATGTATAGGAGATACTTTAACTCTTAATCAGCTTGTTTTTTAAATATATTATATGTTTATACATAATTCAGAATGCATTCACAAATAACAATACACTGATTTTTATATTTGAGGCCCTGAGCCTGAGGTGAGTGTTATTAATGTTCACAGCTTTTTAGCATCATAACAACGTCCAACAGTTGATTCTGATGTTTTGGTTATAAAAATATTGAGGGTGGTTTGAAATTTGAATATTTATGAGTAATAAAGAAAGAAATACTGCAGATGTTATAATCAGCCACAGCTGGTTCACTTAGAGCATTATACGGTAATGTATGTAAAATATTCATGTATTTTTCTGTTATGTTCTCTCTTTGTGAGAACTGTTTGTATTGCAGAGTGAATGTCTGAATGTTTTATGTGTGGGTTAATTCCTGTGTTTTATATTATCATATCACATTTTCTCCTTTGTTAGATCTTAAAGTCTTCAAGAGATGAACCTGTCGTCTGCCAACGTGACCGTCGTTATCGAGTATCGAGACTCCTTAACCAAAGCTGTGACCAAGAACGTGATCGTTGTGGTTCTCAGCATCTCCATCAACTACATCAATGTAGGCCTCATTCAGACATTTCGCAAACACGAGGTATGACATTCATTTACTTACACTAATAATGACTTTATTGCAGAAATAATATAAATCCTTAATTAATCAGGTATTTGAAGTGTATACTGTATGTGCATCACTTCTTGCCCATGTGTTTTTCTTTACACCCTCCAGATCTTCTACATGAATCCTCGGTACATCCTGTTTTTTCACCTGGTGGTCAATGACATGATCCAAGTGACGCTGACCGTCATACTGTTCATCATCAGCTACATCCTCTACAAAATAAATGTCTCCGTCTGTTGCACCTTCATCCTGCTCGCTCTTTTCGCCACTGAAAACACTCCTCTGAACCTGGCCTGCATGGCGGTGGAGTGCTACATCGCCATCTGCATCCCCCTCCGCCACGTGCAGATCTGCACCGTGAGGAGAACTTTAATGCTGATCGGTTTGATCTGGGCGACAAGCATGTTGTCCGTCCTTCCTGATCTGTTCATCACCTTGGCCACACAGCCTCTGGACTTCTTTTACACCAGAGTGTTCTGCCTCAGGGAAACTGCCTTTTCAAATCCCCACATTATCAAGAAGAGGGATATTACTTATATTGTGTATCTGGTTATAGTTTGGTTTGTTATCTTTTACACGTACTTCAGAATTCTCTTCACTGCAAAAACAGCAAGCAAAGACGCTAAAAAAGCCAGAAACACCATCCTCCTCCACGGATTTCAGGTGTTGTTGTGTATGGCAACATACGGAGAACCCCTGTTGAAAGAAGCTCTACTGCAGTGGTTTCCTAAGAATTACCCAGACTCCCTGTTTGCTTGCTACATTATTGTGCATATTCTGCCACGATCTATTAGTCCAATCATCTATGGCTTACGAGACAAGACTTTCAGGAGGTACCTGAAACGGTATCTGTTATGTAAAGTGATCCCACAGTAAGCATCAGTTCATGGATTATCAGCTTTACATGGAGTCAGATCTTAAAATAATGATATCATCACACCTCAGTAGTTTTTTGGTAACTGGAAAAATGTGAGTGTTGTCATGTTTATATTCTTAATCTTTTCTTAGGTTACACAAGGTCACGTGCGGGCCTTGAGGTCCTCGGCAGTAGTAGTTGTTTGGCTTTGGTTGAGAGCAGTAGGTGCCAGTCTATCTCAACACTGTGGTGGCCAGGGTCGAACAGACCTACTGCTGCCTTCATAGACATAATAGATAGCTGGCCGTTGACGTTCCAATCTGCGTGAACAGACATCTGTGTCTCCAGACTAGAATATGCTGACAATAACACCTGCATGGGTAAAAACATTCTGTGGGCGTATAGTATTTGTGGTGTTATCTGTAGGGGTTTAGAGTCTGACCACCAGCATGAGTTGGGCAGAATGTGAGACCAACTCAGGCACTTCTGATGTACTATGAGAGTGTCTCTAATTCTCCTTGGCCAAGCGTCAATAAATATTACATCATAAGACATCAGAGGCTCCTGAACACTTTCTTCCCTCCTGACCTCACCATTGACCTTTGACTTCAGCAATTTCCACAACACCTCTCTTTTGTTCTCATATACTGCACCCCGCTCGCCCACCCAATTTGTTCTATTATTATCCTATTTCTGCCTCTCCTTCCTGCTTTCCGTAGGGTTCTGAGGGGGGTCCGTTGTGCCACTGAAGCATCTCCACAAAGCAGCAACCGGCCGAAGTACAAGAGTTCATGCTTCACTCACAATCTTTCATTTTGTCAATAAATCATTTAAACGTATCTTGTTGATGTTGTCCTCTTTGCTGGTGAATTGGGTTTTTATGTTTGTTCTCCTGCTGACTTTTTCAGGGTTTGGAGAAAATAAAAAGGAGTTTGTTTAGAGGAATAAAGTATTTCAGATATTGTGGCCTGGTTAAAATATCAACACACTTCAACACAGAGATATTCAAGTATAAATATAATATATATTTTATATTAATAATTGCAACTCAATCACAAAATGAAGTCACCCATCTTCTTGACATGTCAAAGCTGTGTCTGTATCAGGCCTCTGCTTTTAAGTTGAGTCTTCCACATTTATCATTGTGCAAATGCAGATTTGCAACTTTTTAAAAATTCATATGTTGAAAAAAGACAAAAAATCATATAATACTAAATATGCACACACACACACACACACACACACACACACACACACACACACTACCCATATTTATGCCTTTTACACCTAAACATGCATACACACACTCCTCACAGAGACATTTGCCACCACAGCACATATAAAGTCTGAGATTTTCTGCAGGCGTATTGTTTGAGTCCTGGTCAGTCTGAATGCTTTAACTCAGGTAAGTACCACCTGCTGAGAGCGACATGACACTTTGACTGAATTTTGCTCTGACTGGACTTTTTTCACCATAGAACAAAGTAGAGAGTGGATATTTGAATATTTTCATTTCTCTGATTTAAATCTGTTCAATGTAAGATGGTCCGTTTGAAACTACTGAGGATGCTGTTCACAGAACATCTTACTTTTGAATTTGTACTCAGATTTCCATCATCATACTTTAATTTTAAGATTTTAAATCCATTCAATTAATTTACAAGAGATGTGGGTGAGGTGAGGACTTATTTCTTGTGTTGCTGTTGAGTTGTTGAGTGGCTTTATGCAGGATTACCCATAAACCGTTTTAACTTACAACACCAGTTCTTTTCAACAGTGTCTGGTTCCTTCAAACAATCGGAAATCTTTGTCTCTGTTTCACTGTTTCAGATGAATATATGAATAAGTTGTTTAAAACACTAATCCACTGATACTATAGACTGAGAAATACACAGTTATCTTGTTAGTTATACGGATATTCTCGATGTTACTTCAAAACCTAAAATGTTATTATTCTCAGATGTGTTAATAATACACTTAATACGCTCAATAATTAAGCAACTTAATCTATGTTGGGCCTATATTATACAAATATACTTTATTTATCCCGAAGGAAATTCAAGCATCCAGTAGCAGTAACATACATTGAGGTACAGAGGTAGTCAGGCATGGCAATGACAGAGAGTCCGGGAAGTAGTGCAAAGAGATTTGTCCATTGTCTGTTGCAGTCTATTACAGTCTGATGGCCAGCGGGACGAAAGAGTTATTGAGTCTGTTGGTGGAGCAGGATTGAGACAGCAGTCTGCCACTGAACACACTCCTCTGCCTGATGAAGGTGTTGTGCAGAGGGTGGTGTGCGTTGTCCAGTATGGACAGCAGTTTGTCCAGGGTCCTTCTCTCTGACACATAATATAAATAGTAAACAAGTAAATATTTTCTTAGACTTGAACAATATTCATCTTTTCTTTTCAGTCTTTAAGAGATGAACGTGTCATCAGCCAACGTGACGGTGGTTTTACAATATCGAGACTCCTTTGCTAAAGCTGTGACCAAGAATGTGATTGTTCTGGTTCTCGGGATCTCCATCAACTACATCAATGCGAGCCTCGTTCACACTTTCTCCAAACACCAGGTCTGATATTCAAAGTATAAACTTCTAAGTTCTCTAGTGGAGGAAGTGAACAGCAAGTGTGTTTTAAGAAGAACGGTATTGTTAAGAATGGTTGGTGGAGTCTGGCTGGAGGTCAGCAGCCCATCTCCTGTTTTCAGGAATTCAGCCTAAATTTGTGTTTGTGTTAGCCAATTTATTGTTGTGTGGTGGACCGGAATATTGTTGCTTTATAATTAACTAATCAGGAGAAAGTCCATCACACATTTTTAGTTACCCCAGAACCTTCAGTCCCCTGTACAGCTTGTCATCATTGCTGTGGTTACATTTCATTGGTGTATCTCAGACTTCCAGGATTTGGGAACATTTTCAAACCTTTTCTCTCATCCTGTGTTTTTTTCTTCCCACCCTCCAGATCTTCTACATGAATCCTCGGTATATCCTTTTTATTCACCTGGTGGTCAACGACATGATCCAAGTGACGTTGACCGTCTCCCTGTTTGTCATCAGCTACACCATCTACAGAATAAATGTCTCTGTCTGTTGCGTCTTCATCCTGCTTGCTCTTTTCACCACTGAAAACACTCCTCTGAACCTGGCCTGCATGGCGGTGGAGTGCTACATCGCCGTCTGCATTCCCCTTCGCCATGTGCAGATCTGCACCATCAAGAGAACATTAGTGCTGATTGCTTTAATCTGGACAACAACCATGCTTTCTGTTATGTCTGATCTGTTCATCACTTTGACCACACAGCCTCTGGACTTCTTTCATTCTCGAGTGTTTTGCCTCAGACAAACCGTCTTCCCAAGTCCTCTCATCGTCAAGAAGAGGGACATCACATATTCAGTGTTTCTAGTTATAGTTTGGGGCACTATCTTATACACTTACTTCAGAATTCTCTTCACTGCAAAAACGGCGAGCAAAGATGCTAAAAAAGCCAGAAACACCATCCTCCTCCACGGTTTCCAGCTGCTGCTGTGTATGGCTTCATATGCGACCCCCCAGTTGAAAGATGCTCTGCAGCAGTGGTTCCCTATGAATTATACAGACTCTCTCTTCGCTTGCTATATCATTGTACAGATTCTGCCAAGATCTATTAGTCCTATCATCTATGGCTTACGAGACAACACTTTCAGGAAGTACTTAAAAAGGATCTGTTGTGTAAAGTCAGCATAGATTAAACAACCAACCAGGGTACCGAGGCTACAGGATTTCACAAGAAATCTCCTCAATCCATGTTCTTGTTTTGTAACTTTCTGTGAATTACTTCAACAAAATTAAATTTTCACTTTTACTTTGAAGACATTATTGTCAGCTTTCTTGATTTTCTGGACACTAAACACTTTCTGGACCATAAAAGACCTGATGGCCTCCTATCAATCCTCTTACTGTATTATCAGCTTTACATGGAGTCAGATCTTAAAATAATGATATCATCACACCTCAGTAGTTTTTTGGTAACTGGAAAAATGTGCATGAGTATCAAAAATGATTCAGTAGTGATGTCATTGAATGCATGTTTATATTCTTAATCTTTTTATCTCATTTTTATTACTTATTCAAACAGATTCTGGTTTAACGGTGGTGAAGCTTTCACTTGAAGCTTTTTAACAGAGTTTCAGGAGCAGCACCACCTCAACCGTGCAACTAACATTCCTACAAATACTCTCCTAACCCTCTTGTTATGGAATTTTCTATCCTTAGGTTACACGAGGTCACGTGCGGGCCTTGAGGTCCTCTGCAGTAGTAGTTGTTTGGCTTTGGTTGAGAACAGTAGGTGTCAGTCTATCTCAACACTGTGGTGGCCAGGGTCGAACAGACTACTGCTGCCTTCATAGACATAATAGATAGCTGGCCGTTGACGTTCCAATCTGCGTAAACAGACATCTGTGTCTCCAGACTAGAATATGCTGACAGTAACACCTGCATGGGTAAAAACATTCTCTGGGCGTATAGTATTTGTGGTGTTATCTGTAGGGGTTTAGAGTCGGACCACCAGCATGAGTTGGGCAGAATGTGAGACCGACTCATGCACTTCTGATGTACTATGAGAGTGTCTCTAATTCTCCTTGGCCAAGCGTCAATAAATATTACAGCATAAGACATCAGAGGCTCCTGAACACTTTCTTCCCTCCTGACCTCACCATTGACCTTTGACTTCAGCAATTTCCACAATACCTCTCTTTTGTTCTCATATACTGCACCCCGCTCGCCCACCCAATTTGTTCTATTATTATCCTATTTCTGCCTCTCCTTCCTGCTTTCCGTAGGGTTCTGAGGGGGGTCCGTTGTGCCACTGAAGCATCTCCACAAAGCAGCAACCGGCCGAAGTACAAGAGTTCATGCTTCACTCACAATCTTTCATTCTGTCAATAAATCATTTAAACGTATCTTGTTGATGTTGTCCTCTTTGCTGGTGAATTGGGTTTTTATGTTTGTTCTCCTGCTGACTTTTTCAGGGTTTGGAGAAAATAAAAAGGAGTTTGTTTAGAGGAATAAAGTATTTCAGATATTGTGGCCTGGTTAAAATATCAACACACTTCAACACAGAGATATTCAAGTATAAATATAATATATATTTTATATTAATAATTGCAACTCAATCACAAAATGAAGTCACCCATCTTCTTGACATGTCAAAGCTGTGTCTGTATCAGGCCTCTGCTTTTAAGTTGAGTCTTCCACATTTATCATTGTGCAAATGCAGATTTGCAACTTTTTAAAAATTCATATGTTGAAAAAAGACAAAAAATCATATAATACTAAATATGCACACACACACACACACACACACACACACACACACCAAAAAAAACACAACCCATATTTATGCCTTTTACACCTAAACATGCATACACACACTCCTCACAGAGACATTTGCCACCACAGCACATATAAAGTCTGAGATTTTCTGCAGGCGTATTGTTTGAGTCCTGGTCAGTCTGAATGCTTTAACTCAGGTAAGTACCACCTGCTGAGAGCGACATGACACTTTGACTGAATTTTGCTCTGACTGGACTTTTTTCACCATAGAACAAAGTAGAGAGTGGATATTTGAATATTGTCATTTCTCTGATTTAAATCTGTTCAATGTAAGATGGTCCATTTGAAACTACTGAGAATGATGTTCACAGAACATCTTACTTTTGAATTTGTACTCAGATTTCCATCATCATACTTTAATTTTAAGATTTTAAATCCATTCAATTAATTTACAAGAGATGTGGGTGAGGTGAGGACTTATTTCTTGTGTTGCTGTTGAGTTGTTGAGTGGCTTTATGCAGGATTACCCATAAACCGTTTTAACTTACAACACCAGTTCTTTTCAACAGTGTCTGGTTCCTTCAAACAATCTGAAATCTTTGTCTCTGTTTCACTGTTTCAGATGAATATATATGCTGATGAATAAATTGTTTAAAACACTAATCCACTGATACTATAGACTGAGAAATACACAGTTATCTTGTTATTTATATGGATATTCTCGATGTTACTTCAAAACCTAAAATGTTATTATTCTCAGATGTGTTAATAATACACTTAATACACTCAATAATTAAGCAACTTAATCTATGTTGGGCCTATATTATACAAATACACTTATTATTTATCCCGAAGGAAATTCAAGCATCCAGTAGCAGTAACATACATTGAGGTACAGAGGTAGTCAGGCATGGCAATGACAGAGAGTCCGGGAAGTAGTGCAAAGAGATTTGTCCATTGTCTGTTGCAGTCTATTACAGTCTGATAGCCAGCGGGACGAAAGAGTTATTGAGTCTGTTGGTGGAGCAGGATTGAGACAGCAGTCTGCCACTGAACACACTCCTCTGCCTGATGAAGGTGTTGTGCAGAGGGTGGTGTGCGTTGTCCAGTATGGACAGCAGTTTGTCCAGGGTCCTTCTCTCTGACACATAATATAAATAGTAAACAAGTAAATATTTTCTTAGACTTGAACAATATTCATCTTTTCTTTTCAGTCTTTAAGAGATGAACGTGTCATCAGCCAACGTGACGGTGGTTTTACAATATCGAGACTCCTTTGCTAAAGCTGTGACCAAGAATGTGATTGTTCTGGTTCTCGGGATCTCCATCAACTACATCAATGCGAGCCTCGTTCACACTTTCTCCAAACACCAGGTCTGATATTCAAAGTATAAACTTCTAAGTTCTCTAGTGGAGGAAGTGAACAGCAAGTGTGTTTTAAGAAGAACGGTATTGTTAAGAATGGTTGGTGGAGTCTGGCTGGAGGTCAGCAGCCCATCTCCTGTTTTCAGGAATTCAGCCTAAATTTGTGTTTGTGTTAGCCAATTTATTGTTGTGTGGTGGACCGGAATATTGTTGCTTTATAATTAACTAATCAGGAGAAAGTCCATCACACATTTTTAGTTACCCCAGAACCTTCAGTCCCCTGTACAGCTTGTCATCATTGCTGTGGTTACATTTCATTGGTGTATCTCAGACTTCCAGGATTTGGGAACATTTTCAAACCTTTTCTCTCATCCTGTGTTTTTTTCTTCCCACCCTCCAGATCTTCTACATGAATCCTCGGTATATCCTTTTTATTCACCTGGTGGTCAACGACATGATCCAAGTGACGTTGACCGTCTCCCTGTTTGTCATCAGCTACACCATCTACAGAATAAATGTCTCTGTCTGTTGCGTCTTCATCCTGCTTGCTCTTTTCACCACTGAAAACACTCCTCTGAACCTGGCCTGCATGGCGGTGGAGTGCTACATCGCCGTCTGCATTCCCCTTCGCCATGTGCAGATCTGCACCATCAAGAGAACATTAGTGCTGATTGCTTTAATCTGGACAACAACCATGCTTTCTGTTATGTCTGATCTGTTCATCACTTTGACCACACAGCCTCTGGACTTCTTTCATTCTCGAGTGTTTTGCCTCAGACAAACCGTCTTCCCAAGTCCTCTCATCGTCAAGAAGAGGGACATCACATATTCAGTGTTTCTAGTTATAGTTTGGGGCACTATCTTATACACTTACTTCAGAATTCTCTTCACTGCAAAAACGGCGAGCAAAGATGCTAAAAAAGCCAGAAACACCATCCTCCTCCACGGTTTCCAGCTGCTGCTGTGTATGGCTTCATATGCGACCCCCAGTTGAAAGATGCTCTGCAGCAGTGGTTCCCTATGAATTATACAGACTCTCTCTTCGCTTGCTATATCATTGTACAGATTCTGCCAAGATCTATTAGTCCTATCATCTATGGCTTACGAGACAACACTTTCAGGAAGTACTTAAAAAGGATCTGTTGTGTAAAGTCAGCATAGATTAAACAACCAACCAGGGTACCGAGGCTACAGGATTTCACAAGAAATCTCCTCAATCCATGTTCTTGTTTTGTAACTTTCTGTGAATTACTTCAACAAAATTAAATTTTCACTTTTACTTTGAAGACATTATTGTCAGCTTTCTTGATTTTCTGGACACTAAACACTTTCTGGACCATAAAAGACCTGATGGCCTCCTATCAATCCTCTTACTGTATTATCAGCTTTACATGGAGTCAGATCTTAAAATAATGATATCATCACACCTCAGTAGTTTTTTGGTAACTGGAAAAATGTGCATGAGTATCAAAAATGATTCAGTAGTGATGTCATTGAATGCATGTTTATATTCTTAATCTTTTTATCTCATTTTTATTACTTATTCAAACAGATTCTGGTTTAACGGTGGTGAAGCTTTCACTTGAAGCTTTTTAACAGAGTTTCAGGAGCAGCACCACCTCAACCGTGCAACTAACATTCCTACAAATACTCTCCTAACCCTCTTGTTATGGAATTTTCTATCCTTAGGTTACACGAGGTCACGTGCGGGCCTTGAGGTCCTCTGCAGTAGTAGTTGTTTGGCTTTGGTTGAGAACAGTAGGTGTCAGTCTATCTCAACACTGTGGTGGCCAGGGTCGAACAGACCTACTGCTGCCTTCCTAGACATAATAGATAGCTGGCCGTTGACGTTCCAATCTGCGTGAACAGACATCTGTGTCTCCAGACTAGAATATGCTGACAATAACACCTGCATGGGTAAAAACATTCTCTGGGTGTATAGTATTTGTGGTGTTATCTGTTTGGGTTTAGTTAGTTAGTTATACGGATATTCTCAATGTTACTTCAAAACCTAAAATGTTATTATTCTCAGATGTGTTAATAATACACTTAATACACTCAATAATTAAGCAACTTAATCTATGTTGGGCCTATATTATACAAATATACTTTATTTATCCCGAAGGAAATTCAAGCATCCAGTAGCAGTAACATACATTGAGGTACAGAGGTAGTCAGGCATGGCAATGACAGAGAGTCCGGGAAGTAGTGCAAAGAGATTTGTCCATTGTCTGTTGCAGTCTATTACAGTCTGATAGCCAGCGGGACGAAAGAGTTAGAGTCTGACCACCAGCATGAGTTGGGCAGAATGTGAGACCGACTCAGGCACTTCTGATGTACTATGAGAGTGTCTCTAATTCTCCTTGGCCAAGCGTCAATAAATATTACAGCATAAGACATCAGAGGCTCCTGAACACTTTCTTCCCTCCTGACCTCACCATTGACCTTTGACTTCAGCAATTTCTCCACAACACCTCTCTTTTGTTCTCATATACTGCACCCCGCTCGCCCACCCAATTTGTTCTATTATTATCCTATTTCTGCCTCTCCTTCCTGCTTTCCGTAGGGTTCTGAGGGGGGTCCGTTGTGCCACTGAAGCATCTCCACAATGCAGAAGAGTTCATGCTTCACTCACAATCTTTCATTTTGTCAATAAATCATTTAAACGTATCTTGTTGATGTTGTCCTCTTTGCTGGTGAATTGGGTTTTTATGTTTGTTCTCCTGCTGACTTTTTCAGGGTTTGGAGAAAATAAAAAGGAGTTTGTTTAGAGGAATAAAGTATTTCAGATATTGTGGCCTGGTTAAAATATCAACACACTTCAACACAGAGATATTCAAGTATAAATATAATATATATTTTATATTGATAATTGCAACTCAATCACAAAATGAAGTCACCCATCTTCTTGACATGTCAAAGCTGTGTCTGTATCAGGCCTCTGCTTTTAAGTTGAGTCTTCCACATTTATCATTGTGCAAATGCAGATTTGCAACTTTTTAAAAATTCATATGTTGAAAAAAGACAAAAAATCATATAATACTAAATATGCACACACACACACACACACACACACACACACACACACACACACACACACACACACTACCCATATTTATGCCTTTTACACCTAAACATGCATACACACACTCCTCACAGAGACATTTGCCACCACAGCACATATAAAGTCTGAGATTTTCTGCAGGCGTATTGTTTGAGTCCTGGTCAGTCTGAATGCTTTAACTCAGGTAAGTACCACCTGCTGAGAGCGACATGACACTTTGACTGAATTTTGCTCTGACTGGACTTTTTTCACCATAGAACAAAGTAGAGAGTGGATATTTGAATATTGTCATTTCTCTGATTTAAATCTGTTCAATGTAAGATGGTCCGTTTGAAACTACTGAGGATGATGTTCACAGAACATCTTACTTTTGAATTTGTACTCAGATTTCCATCATCATACTTGATGTGGGTGAGGTGAGGACTTATTTCTTGTGTTGCTGTTGAGTTGTTGAGTGGCTTTATGCAGGATTACCCATAAACCGTTTTAACTTACAACACCAGTTCTTTTCAACAGTGTCTGGTTCCTTCAAACAATCTGAAATCTTTGTCTCTGTTTCACTGTTTCAGATGAATATATATGCTGATGAATAAGTTGTTTAAAACACTAATCCACTGATACTATAGACTGAGAAATACACAGTTATCTTGTTAGTTATACGGATATTCTCAATGTTACTTCAAAACCTAAAATGTTATTATTCTCAGATGTGTTAATAATACACTTAATACACTATAATCCTCATACACAATAATTAAGCAACTTAATCTATGTTGGGCCTATATTATACAAATACACTTATTATTTATCCCGAAGGAAATTCAAGCATCCAGTAGCAGTAACATACATTGAGGTACAGAGGTAGTCAGGCATGGCAATGACAGAGAGTCCGGGAAGTAGTGCAAAGAGATTTGTCCATTGTCTGTTGCAGTCTATTACAGTCTGATGGCCAGCGGGACGAAAGAGTTATTGAGTCTGTTGGTGGAGCAGGATTGAGACAGCAGTCTGCCACTGAACACACTCCTCTGCCTGATGAAGGTGTTGTGCAGAGGGTGGTGTGCGTTGTCCAGTATGGACAGCAGTTTGTCCAGGGTCCTTCTCTCTGACACATAATATAAATAGTAAACAAGTAAATATTTTCTTAGACTTGAACAATATTCATCTTTTCTTTTCAGTCTTTAAGAGATGAACGTGTCATCAGCCAACGTGACGGTGGTTTTACAATATCGAGACTCCTTTGCTAAAGCTGTGACCAAGAATGTGATTGTTCTGGTTCTCGGGATCTCCATCAACTACATCAATGCGAGCCTCGTTCACACTTTCTCCAAACACCAGGTCTGATATTCAAAGTATAAACTTCTAAGTTCTCTAGTGGAGGAAGTGAACAGCAAGTGTGTTTTAAGAAGAACGGTATTGTTAAGAATGGTTGGTGGAGTCTGGCTGGAGGTCAGCAGCCCATCTCCTGTTTTCAGGAATTCAGCCTAAATTTGTGTTTGTGTTAGCCAATTTATTGTTGTGTGGTGGACCGGAATATTGTTGCTTTATTATTAACTCATCAGGAGAAAGTCCATCACACATTTTTAGTTACCCCAGAACCTTCAGTCCCCTGTACAGCTTGTCATCATTGCTGTGGTTACATTTCATTGGTGTATCTCAGACTTCCAGGATTTGGAAACATTTTCAAACCTTTTCTCTCATCCTGTGTTTTTTTCTTCCCACCCTCCAGATCTTCTACATGAATCCTCGGTATATCCTTTTTATTCACCTGGTGGTCAATGACATGATCCAAGTGACGTTGACCGTCTCCCTGTTTGTCATCAGCTACACCATCTACAGAATAAATGTCTCTGTCTGTTGCATCTTCACCTTGCTTGCTCTTTTCGCCACTGAAAACACTCCTCTGAACCTGGCTTGCATGGCGGTGGAGTGCTACATCGCTGTCTGCATGCCCCTTCGCCATGTGCAGATCTGCACCATCAAGGGAACATTAGTGCTGATTGCTTTAATCTGGACAACAACCATGCTTTCTGTTATGTCTGATCTGTTCATCACTTTGGCCACACAGCCTCTGGAGTTCTTTCATTCTCGAGTGTTTTGCCTCAGAAAAAACGTCTTCCCAAGTCCTCTCATCATCAAGAAGAGGGACATCACATATTCAGTGTTTCTAGTTATAGTCTGGGGCACTATCTTATACACGTACTTCAGAATTCTCTTCACTGCAAAAACAGCGACCAAAGATGCTAAAAAAGCCAGAAACACCATCCTCCTCCACGGTTTCCAGCTGCTGCTGTGTATGGCTTCATATGCGACCCCCCAGTTGAAAGATGCTCTGCAGCAGTGGTTCCCTATGAATTATACAGACTCCCTCTTCGCTTGCTATATCATTGTACAGATTCTGCCAAGATCTATTAGTCCTATCATCTATGGCTTACGAGACAACACTTTCAGGAAGTACTTAAAAAGGATCTGTTGTGTAAAGTCAGCATAGATTAAACAACCAACCGGGGTACCGAGGCTACAGGATTTCACAAGAAATCTCCTCAATCCATGTTCTTGTTTTGTAACTTTCTGTGAATTAAATGGTGAAACTCATTGTTTACAAATACAAATCCATTTAAATGGTGCCACTACTTCCATTCTGAACACCTACAGATATTTATCTAACTCCCCTTTATGACCAACACCTTAAAAAAATCCATATAATGGGCAGATAAAGACAATTTAGCAGTCCAACAAAAAAAGGAATAAAATAATAGGATAATTATCACAGGTAGTAATTGATACTGGGTTTCGCGTTATGAAACTATGTTGTGCAGCATTGTTCATTGACTTCTGTTCATTTATCTCCATGACTTAATCCTGCTAACTATTCTAAACTTATAAGAAGACTTCAGAGTGTTTGTTTATCTGCAGTAGTAGTAGTAAACCATTTTTATGTTAGTCTGTTTCTGTGGTGTACCCCAAAATTCTGTACTTGGTCTTCCTTTGTTTACTAGAATAACACCGGTCATGATGCAACAAAATTAAATTTTCACTTTTACTTTGAAGACATTATTGTCAGCTTTCTTGATTTTCTGGACACTAAACACTTCTTGGACCATAAAAGACCTGATGGCCTCCTATCAATCCTCTTACTGTGCATTGTGTAGTTTTTCTGTTGGATACTCTCACTTGTGAAACTGTTGAACCAGCCAACGTTGTCCATTGTGGGAAGTCATATACACATAGTAAATGTACCATACACATTAAAAACTGAACTACATCTAAAAATACACATTTACTACATCACACAAGAACGCAGTGTGGGTGTGTTTTAGGCCAGAAGCATGCACATATACTCAGTGAACCTGCTGCATGAAAAATCTTTCATGTTAAGACAAATTAATCTCCAGATCAGAATCCACTGTCTGAGGTCAGTATTGAACTGTTTGCTTCGCTTGACTATTTACAATTTTATATGAAATGAAAAGAAAATTAGAAAAAAGTATGCACAGTTGTTGTTTTTTCAAAATGCTACTTTCTGTATTTCATCATCATATATTGCATTTCTTTTGCTTTTGGCTAAGTTGATCGGACACTGAGATGAATTTCACATCCGGGGTCACCAATGCAACGATGGCTTTGAATCAGCGGGACACATTACTGATGGCTGTTGGCAAGAATCTGACTGTTCTTGTCCTCGGGATAACCATCAACTACATCAATGCCACAATGGTCCACACATTCAACAAGCATCATGTGTGTGAAATGTGTATATTTTTCTATGAGGGTTAATTACTTCAGCAATCAAAGAAAGAAAGGAGGTGAACAATATGTATGAAGTTGGAAACATCTCTCACTTCCCTTCATGTTCTTTCTTTTCTGTCTGCTGTATTTCCAAACAGTTGTTTGTTGAAGGTAGATGAACATTACTAGAGGACAAGTACAGTCATCTTTTTTATCATTTGACATCCACTTTTAATGACTGTGTACCGTCTGCATAGAAATCAATATAAATGATCAAAAATATGACTCAATCAATCATAAAGGAACATATTGCTGCAAGAATTAATGTCTTATTCATGTAGAATCTGTTCTGTAAAGTAACACATCTACATAAACTTCAGCTTCACGTTGAAGATATGTGAACATCATGTTAAAACTAATTGATCCAATCATAAATAATTCTGTCATTAAATTTAAGGTTTAAGATAAATGTGAAATAACAAAATGGAGTGTACTGCAACCTAACTCTGAATCTCATTGTTCATTTCAGATCTTTAGGATGAACCCTCGCTTCATCCTTTTCATCCACCTGGTGTTCAACGACATGATCCAGCTCACAACCACTATTTCCCTCTTCGTCTTCACATACACCTTTCACACCATCCATGTCTACTTCTGTTGTCTCTTCGTCTTGCCGGCCATCTTCACCACACAAAACACCCCTCTGAATCTGGCTTTCATGGCAGCAGAGTGTTACATTGCTGTCTGCATTCCCCTCCGCTACAACAACATATGTACAGTCAAAAGAACATATATTGTTATTGGCATAATCTGGACATTAAGTTCACTTTCTGTAATACCAGATGTCTTCATTCTTTTGGTCACTGAACCTCTGGAGTTCTTTCATACCAGAGTTTTCTGCTTGAGGGATACAGTGTTTAGGAGTGCCTACAGTGTAAATAAGAGGGATGCATCCCACATATTGTTTCTGGTCGTGGTTTGGCTCACTCTGTTCTACACTTACTTCAGAATTTTGTTTGTGGCCAAAGCTGCTGATGCAGACGCTAAAAAGGCAAGAAACACGATCCTGCTTCATGGTTTTCAGATGCTGCTGTGTATGATGGTGTATGTGCGTCCTATGTTACTTGACGTTCTCACATATGTGTTTCCAGGAGGGATAAGTGCCATATACTTTGTTGTTTTCATTATAAATCAAATCCTCCCTCGCTTTGCAAGTCCTATTGTCTACGGGCTACGAGATAAGACTTTCAGGAAGTACTTCAAAAAGTATCTGTGTACAGTAACAATGAACATACATCCAAAGACAACACTGAAGATACTATGACAAAATAACTCTCAAAATGATCTTAATGCCACTGATGTGTGTCACAGACTCACTGAGTATGCATAATGTGTAATGTAGTCTGCTCAGAGGGAGAGATCAGTGATTAAACTGTCAACTGCTCTTTACACTGGCCTCACAAGGCAATGTAACCTGAGCACAGGTCAAATCATTATGTGTAACTTGATGTAGCGACCCCAACCTGTCCTGTTTAAAGATGTTGTCTAAGCTGTAGTTTAATAAACTGAACTGCTAACTGGTAAAACGCAGCCCGAGATGTGTTTGTACTGTGTGTAACTTTGTTTCAATAAAATATTAAGTCCCCCAATCACTGACTTTTCTTTAAGTGTGCAATGTAATATTTTATTGTGGCTTCACATTTGACAGTGGTCTTGGAAACAATACACAAAACTGTCTCTATGCATCTCCTGATCTCAGTCACACAGATCCAGACACATCTCATCGTGTGATCAGATCAGATGATGGTGATGTGAGCTATAGTCATCTGTCTTCATATAAACACACAGCACTTTCTTTGTCCTACTGACCAGATTAACCTGTTAGGAGGTCCTGGGCCATAAAAGAGCTGCTGGCCTCCTCTCAATCCCCCATTCACCTGTTCATCATACTGTGCATTGTGTAGTTTTACTAGCATATTTCCAGAATCACACTTGCAGACAAAGAAGGGAGGGAAAAGAAACAACTTCATCAGTTCAAGTATGAAAGTGTTGTTCGAGCTTGTTAAGCTGTTGAACCACCCAACGTTGTCCATTGTGGGAAGTCATATACACATGGTAAATGTACTACACACACTCAATACTGAACTACATCTAAAAATACACATTTACTACATCACACAAGAACGCAGTGTGGGTGTGTTTTAGGACAGAAGCATGCACATATACTCTGTGAACCTGCTGCATGAAAAATCTTTCATGATGAGACAGGGCCAGATCAGAATCCACTGTATGAGGTCCGTACTGAATTGTGCTTCACTTGACTACTTATAATTTGCTGTACTTTGCTGTATTTCATCATCATATATTGCATTTCTTTTGCTTTTGGCTAAGTTGATCGGACACTGAGATGAATTTCACATCCGGGGTCACCAATGCAACGATGGCTTTGAATCAGCGGGACACATTACTGATGGCTGTTGGCAAGAATCTGACTGTTCTTGTCCTCGGGATAACCATCAACTACATCAATGCCACAATGGTCCACACATTCAACAAGCATCATGTGTGTGAAATGTGTATATTTTTCTATAAGGGTTAATTACTTCAGCAATCAAAGAAAGAAAGGAGGTGAACAATATGTATGAAGTTGGAAACATCTCTCACTTCCCTTCATGTTCTTTCTTTTCGGTCTGCTGTATTTCCAAAAGCGTTCTTTAAAAAGTGGAGGAACATTACTAATGTTACGTTAATGTTATATTAATGTTAGGTTAATGTTACATTATATTAATGTTATGTACAGTCAACCTCACGTTGAAGATATGTGAACATCACTATAACCAATTCGTCCAATCATAAATAAGTCTGTCACTAAATTCAATGGCACTGTCGTAGTGATTTAAGGTCAATGTTCAATACCAATGTAGAGATGTACAATATAATGCAATCTAACCCCCAGTTCTGTTGCTCATTTCAGATCTTTAGGATGAACCCTCGCTTCATCCTCTTCATCCACCTGGTGTTCAACGACATGATCCAGCTCACAACCAGCATTTCCCTCTTCGTCATCTCGTATACCTTCCACACCATCTATGTCTACATCTGTTGTCTCCTCATCTTGCCGGCCATCTTCACCACACAAAACACCCCTCTGAATCTGGCTTTCATGGCAGCAGAGTGTTACATTGCTGTCTGCATTCCCCTCCGCTACAACAACGTATGTACGGTCAAAAGAACATATATTGTTATTGGCATAATCTGGACATTAAGTTCACTTTCTGTACTGCCAGATGTCTTCATTCTTTTGGCCACTGAACCTCTGGAGTTCTTTCACAGCAGAATTTATTGCTCTAGGGATACAGTGTTTAGGAGTGCCTACAGTGTAAATAAGAGGGATGCATCCCACATATTGTTTCTGGTCGTGGTTTGGCTCACTCTGTTCTACACTTACTTCAGAATTTTGTTTGTGGCCAAAGCTGCTGATGCAGACGCTAAAAAGGCAAGAAACACGATCCTGCTTCATGGTTTTCAGGTGCTGCTGTGTATGATGGTGTATGTGCAACCTATGTTAATTCAAGGTCTTGCATACGTGTTCCCGGGAGGGGTGAGAACCATATACTTTGTTATGTTTATTATAAATCAAATCCTCCCTCGCTTTGCAAGTCCAATTGTCTACGGGCTACGAGATAAGACGTTCAGGAAGTACTTCAAAAAGTATCTGTGTACAGTAAACTGCCATCCAAAGAGCGTCCTGAAGCTGCTGTCATGAAATAATATTTCCAAACCCCACGATCTTGGTGAGTTAAAATCCAAAATTCAAATTTAAAAATGCATACAAAGAACTAACAATGGAAAATCAATGGGCCACCATTACACAGTACTAAATGTCTCTGTGATTAAACTGTCAACATCTCTATTTGTGGCTTCAAACCAGCCTCATGATATATCAGATGATGTTTGATCATTGTGTACCTGTTATTCTTTAAGATGAGTAAATCTCCCATTAAAGTTGAATGAGGAATGTAGAAAAAAAAGTTTTAATATTTATATAAAGTTATATTATAAATAAATAAATAATATTATAAAGTATTATATTATAACGCTTCATTTTCCAATTCCTGCTACTGTTTTCTTTGAAATTAAAATGTAAGAAAATGTTATAAACTTGATGTTTGTATGATATGAATTAAATTGAAGTTTCAATTAATACTTTGTGGTATCATTTAATTCCAGTGGTTTTATTATTTTTTATCTGCTTTTCACCTCATGTCACACTCCTCTTCTTATTGTTACTGTCGTTTCTGGCACACTTCTTTCGGCAGGCTCTATTTAGACTTGAAAATGTTGGAAGTATAACTTTTCAAGTTCTTAATGCCACAATTTACACTTTTTGAATAAAATGGATGCTTTAAAATGTGGACAAACTCAGCTCTTCCCACAAATATCACATTTTAAGATAAGAATTAACGTGCTAGGAGGCCCTTAGGCATAAAAGAGCTGCTGGCCTTCTATTAATCTCCCGTTCATCCTGCTGTGCATTGTGTCATTTCCCTGGTGGATTTTCAAAATCAGACTTGGAAGAATGGAGGCAAAAGAAACAATGGAAATAACGGGATGGGGACAGTGTTTTGAAAAAGTGAACCAAATATTTAAGTTAATCTGTTCCGAGTTTTAAAGTATTGTTTGAGCTTGTTAAACTGTAGAACCGTCCGATATTGTCCATTGTCATAAGTTGTTGCACATAGTAAATGTACTAAACACACTCAATACTGAACTACATCTAAAAATAGACATTTACTACATCACACAGGCACATGGGTGTGCTTTATGTCAGAAGCATGCACATATACTCTGTGAACCTGCTGCATAAAACAGCTTTCATGATAAGACAGTTCCAGATCAGAAACCACTGTCTGAGGTCAGTATTGAATTGTGTGCTTCACTTGAAATAAAAAGTATGCACAGTTGTTTGTTTCGAAATGATACTTGCTGTATTTCATCATCATATATTGTATTTCTTTTGCTTTTCAAAAAGTTTATCAGGCACTGACATGAATTTCACATCCGGGGTCAGCAATGCAACGATGGCTTTGAATTACCGGGACACATTTGTTTTGGCTGTTGGCAAGAATCTGACTGTTCTTGTCCTCGGGATCACCATCAACTACATCAATGCCACAATGGTCCACACATTCAACAAGCATCACGTGTGTGAAATAGTTTGTTTTTTAAGCTAATTCCTCAATCAAGCAAAGAAAGGAAGATGGTGAACAATATGTATGAACATCTCTAACTTCCCTTTTATTTTCTGCTCCGCTCTATCACCAGCTGAATGACAAAAGAACACTAATATGACATGATCACTTGTAAAAGTTCATATCTAGTTGCTTGATTAAATCAGCATTGTAAGAATGACATTTTTATTCATGTACAATTGTTCACAAACCATCATTTCTGTTGCTCATTTCAGATCTTTAGGATGAACCCTCGCTTCATCCTTTTCATCCACCTGGTGTTCAACGACATGATCCAGCTCACAACCAGCATATCCCTCTTCGTCATCTCGTATACCTTTCACACCATCCATGTCTACTTCTGTTGCCTCATCATCTTGCCGGCCATCTTCACCACACAAAACACCCCTCTGAATCTGGCTTTCATGGCAGCAGAGTGTTACATTGCTGTCTGCATTCCTCTCCGCTACAACAACATATGTACAGTCAAAAGAACATATATTGTTATTGGCATAATCTGGACATTAAGTTCACTTTCTGTACTACCAGATGTCTTCATTCTTTTGGCCACTGAACCTCTGGAGTTCTTACATAGTAAAGTGTTCTGCTTGAGGGATACAGTGTTTAGGAGTGCCTACAGTGTAAGGAAGAGGGATGCATCTCACATATTGTTTCTGGTCGTGGTTTGGCTCACTCTGTTCTACACTTACTTCAGAATTTTGTTTGTGGCCAAAGCTGCTGATGCAGACGCTAAAAAGGCAAGAAACACGATCCTGCTTCATGGTTTTCAGGTGCTGCTGTGTATGATAACTTATGTGCGACCCATGTTACTTCAAGTGCTGACATACTTATTCCCAGGGAGTGCGCCATCCGTAAACTTTGTTATCTTTACCATAAACCAAATCCTCCCTCGCTTTGTTAGTCCTATTGTCTACGGGCTACGAGATAAGACTTTCAGGAAGTACTTCAAAAAGTATCTGTGTACAGTAAACTGCCATCCAAAGAGAGCAGTGAAGGTGCTCTCATAAAATAATATTTCTTGCACCCGATGATCTTGGTAAGTTAAAGTCAGACTTTTGTTGTATCCAGATTTAAAAATGCATACAAAGCATTTAAAATAATAATAATAATAATAATAATAATAATAACAGTAAGAAGAAGAAGAAGAAGGGTCCCTCATTACACAGTATTAAATGTCTCATGAGATGATAAAGGATGAGTACATGTTTCATCATTGTGTAACTCTTGCAGGTTGTTCTGGCCCCTCATCTGTAATTAATCACAATATAAATGCAGTGATCAGAGTAGCAGTACAATACAGAATGTCCCATAGCTTTACTACATGTCATGGCCTGTTTAGTGCTCCAGTTTAGAGATAAACTCACTGCACTTAGATTTAGGAAAATGCAGGACAATCTGCTGAAATCGGACTCATCATCATTTATTTATTTAATATCAGTACGTCTTCATATTGTTTATATCGTCCCCATTTTCCAATTCCTGGCTGCCATCTTTATGTTATGTAAAAATTGTGTATTTTAGCATTGATTGATGAAATGTATGTTTGAATTAAAGACGTGACGTTGTTTAATCAAGATTAAGTGTTTTTATTTTCATGTTTTTTTAACTTAGTACTTGGCAAGCTGCAAGACAAATCTAATGTATAATGTATAGCACGCAGAGACGTTAAACATAACCTGTAACAAAGTCATGCTCAGCTGTTCTGTGAGGACAGATGGACTCCCTGTTGCTGGTAATTTTTGTGAACATTGACAGCTGATGTCAAACTGTCATTGTCTCATCTTACAATAAGCCTTTAATACTTTCAGACATGAAGGTCAGTCAGTCCAGAACACAAAAATCAAACACTATGATGAAACTGGATCATTAGAACCACCCTAGTGAAGGAAGACCAAGAGTCACTGCTGCAGAGGATAAGTTCATTCCCGTTACCCAGTTCAGCATACACCGGAGCGGTTTGCAGACCGGGATGAGAGCCTGCACCTCCAAGTCTGGGACCATAGTTCCTTATGTGACAGTGTACAGTGCACTTTGAAACTGTAGGGGCACCAAAGTCATAAAAAATATACAAATTCTAATATAATAATCTACACAGTATTTCAAAGTTTGTCCCACATTTATTATGGACCAAACCTTTTTTAGAAATTCACATTTGTGCTCACAAAAAGCAAAAAACACAAACACACACCTAATACCCATTTTTACTTTGATGTGTGTGTATGCATGCTTAGGTGTAAACATGCATACACATACATCAGGGAATCCTGGGACGTCTGCCACCACACCCCATATAAAGTCTGATATTTTCATCAGTCATATTGTGTGTGTCCTGGTCTGAATGCATTAACTAAGGTGAGTACCACCTGCTGGGATCTATGTGATAGCTCTGACTAGACTTTTATCAGTTCAGTGTGAATTTTCTTCATCATCTGTTCACTGTAATGACCTTTAGGCTGATCCTGCAATAATAATGAAACAAAACTATTAATATTACTGAGGATGCTGCATCATTTAAATGTGTGCTCAGCTTTAAACATGAAGATTTTCTGAGAATTTGGAATTTTATTTACATGATCATATTTTAATTTCTAAGTTTTTAAATGCAGTCAGTTAACTTGCAAGATTGATATATTTATTTTACTTTTTGAGCTGATGTGCTGAACTTCTGACTGTGGTGGGGACTTTTTTTCTTGAGCTGATATTGAGTTGCTGGTGTAAATGAAATATAATATACTAATATGCTACTGTTTAGGATTATAAAATAGATTGAGAAATACAATCATTGGTTTACAGTATCATATTAATTATACTGTATTATACTGTAGAATTACTCTCAGATGTATTTGATATACTGTAAGCCCGGCTCTGAATATTCAAATAGTTTATAGTGCAATAATAACATTTGTTTTTATTACAATTAGTCCCTAGCTTATCATATTAATTATACTGTATTATACTGTAGAATTACTCTCAGATGTATCTGATATACTGTAAGCCTGGCTCTGAATGTTGAAATAGTTTATAGTGCAATAATAACATTTGTTTTTATTACATTAGAATTGAAATCTCAAGTTCAAAGCTCTGTGATTTGGTCTAAATAATGATAATAAACTACAATGTTTATTGACAACACATCTAAAAATGATGCATTATGTTGCTTTCTCCACAAAAATATGTCATAAAGGGGATCCTCTTAAAGTCAATGTTGTCTTTTAAAGAAATTAGTTGTAGTGTATATTCACTGTAAATATTTACTTAGAACTGAACAATATTCATTTTTTCTTTTCTTTTTTTTTTTGTTCTTTTCAGTCTTCAAGAGATGAACGTGTCATCATCCAACGTGACAGTGGTTTTACAATATCGAGACTCCTTTGCTGAAGCTGTGATCAAGAATGTGATTGTTCTGGTTCTCGGGATCTCCATCAACTACATCAATGCGAGCCTCGTTCACACATTCTGCAAACACCAGGTCAGGATTTCCTTTAACATGCAACACTGATAAATTCAGTAAAAACTGTGCTAGTAGTACTGTCTTTTAAATGACTCTTTAGTTTAAAAAGAGACTCTCTGATGTCTATGATGTTTCAAGCTCTGATCTCACACTTCAAGGTTTTTCAAGCCTTTTCTCTCATCCTTTTTTTTCTTCCCACCCTCCAGATCTTCTACATGAATCCTCGGTATATCCTTTTTATTCACCTGGTGGTCAACGACATGATCCAAGTGACCATGACCGTCTCCCTGTTTGTCATCAGCTACACCATCTACAAAATCAATGTCTCCGTCTGTTGCGTCTTCATCCTGCTTGCTCTTTTCACCACTGAAAACACTCCTCTGAACCTGGCCTGCATGGCGGTGGAGTGCTACATCGCCGTCTGCATGCCCCTTCGCCATGTAGAGATCTGCACCATCAAGAGAACGTTACTGTTGATTGGTTTAATCTGGGCTACAACCATGCTTTCTGTTATTTCTGATCTGTTCATCACTTTGACCACACAGCCTCTGGACTTCTTTCATTCTCGAGTGTTCTGCCTCAGACAAAACGTCTTCCCAAGTCCTCTCATCCCCAAGAAGAGGGACATAACATATGCAGTGTTTCTAGTTATAGTTTGGGGCACTATCTTTTACACGTACTTCAGAATTCTCTTCACTGCAAAAACAGCGAGCAAAGATGCTAAAAAAGCCAGAAACACCATCCTCCTCCACGGTTTGCAGCTGCTGCTGTGTATGACAACATATATAGCCCCCCAGTTTGTAGATGTTCTGCAGAAGTTGTTCCCTAAGAATTTCACAGACTCTCTCTTTGCTTACTATATTATTGTGCAGGTCCTGCCACGATCCATTAGCCCATTCATCTATGGCTTACGAGACAATATGTTCAGGAAGTACTTGAAAAGTATGTGTAAAGTTCACATGTAAAGTTCATCAGTTTTGTTGTTCAGACGTAGTGTTGGCATACAGTAAATAGACCTATTAAATTACTGCAGTAATCCATTATTGCAACTGTTCATTTACGTAAAGAGAAACAAAGCAGTCCATCAATACTTTCAGACATGAAGGTCAGTCAGTCCAGAACACAAAAATCAAACACTATGATGAAACTGGATCATTAGAACCACCCTAGTGAAAGAAGACCAAGAGTTACTGCTGCAGAGGATAAGTTCATTCCAGTTACCCGCCTCAGAAATCAACAATTAACAACACCTCAGATTAGAGCCCACATAAATGATGGCATGGAAGAAGGCCCAACAGACCTGGTAGACCCAAACATGTGGTGAGGGTGAACCAGGAATGGAAGAATTTCACATGCAATCCAGGGAAGGCTGGGGACATGGAACCCAAGTGTGCCGTGTTCAAAGCCTCCATTGTTTGCAGCTTTGGTAGTCATGGACATATTCATGGACAAGATCACAAGGCGCAGCCGGGGTGAGAGGAGAGTCCAGTTTGGGGAACTCGGAGAGGTTTGCAGTAAAGTATGGTTTGCAGACCGGGATGAGAGCCTGCACCTCCAAGTCTGGGACCATAGTTCCTTATGTGACAGTGTACAGTGCACTTTGAAACTGTAGGGGCACCAAAGTCATAAAAAATATACAAATTCTAATATAATAATCTACACAGTATTTCAAAGTTTGTCCCACATTTATTATGGACCAAACCTTTTTTAGAAATTCACATTTGTGCTCACAAAAAGCAAAAAACACAAACACACACCTAATACCCATTTTTACTTTTGTAACACCTAAACATGCATACACACACATCAGGGAATCCTGGGACGTCTGCCACCACACCCCATATAAAATCTGATATTTTCATCAGTCATATTGTGTGTGTCCTGGTCTGAATGCATTAATTAAGGTGAGTACCACCTGCTGGGATCTATGTGATAGCTCTGACTAGACTTTTATCAGTTCAGTGTGAATCTTCTTCATCATCTGTTCACTGCAATGACCTTTAGGCTGATCCTGCAATAATAATGAAACAAAACTATTAATATTACTGAGGATGCTGCATCATTTAAATGTGTGCTCAGCTTTAAACATGAAGATTTTCTGAGAATTTGGAATTTGGAAAGTGAAAAACATGAAAACACCTCCTTTTATTTACATGATCATATTTTAATTTTTAAGTTTTTAAATGCAGTCAGTTAACTTGCAAGATTGATATATTGATTTTACTTTTTGAGCTGATGTGCTGAACTTCTGACTGTGGTGGGGACTTTTTTCTTGAACTGATATTGAGTTGCTGGTGTAGAGTCCAAAGTACGGCCTGGGGGCCAATCACGATCCGCAGTCATGTTTCATGCGGCCGAAGCTTCACTTTTATGATATATTATTTATGGCCTGCTAGGATTGTCAGACACTGGATGGCTGAAGATTTGGCTTTTTTGGTTGACATAATGAAACATTTGAACCTTTAAGGACATAACTGCTGCTGTGATGTCACACAAAATATGACTTTCTGAATGATTTTGTTAAAGAGTGATACGTTTTAAACTTAAATGTTAACAGACTTTGCATTACTCATAATAAGTCATGTTTAGAATGAACATGAGGTTCAGATTTGTATCAACTTCATGCAAGTTTAACGTGTTCCATACAATTTATTCTGTTATCTGACTTCAGATGTGAAAGAAAGGAAGAAGAAAAAAGAAGAACTGGTTTTTAGATTTCTTCACGCCCATTTGGCTTAGATTTGGTGACATTGCCACTTGAAAAAAATATATAATTGTGACACTTAAAATAAAATTGTTAGAGAACATTTGTATGCAACTGTTTTTGGTAATTTTTTCATTTTTAAAATGTTAGTATTGGCCCCCGGGCATCTTCACGTTGTCAAATCTGGCCCTCTTTAAAAAAAAGTTTGGACACCGCTGGTGTAGATGAAAATGGAATACACTAATAAATAAGTACTGTTTAAGATTATAAAATAGATTGAGAAATACAATTAGTCCCTAGCTTATCATATTAATTATACTGTATTATACTGTAGAATTACTCTCAGATGTATCTGATATACTGTAAGCCTGGCTCTGAATGTTCAAATAGTTTATAGTGCAATAATAACATTTGTTTTTATTACATTAGAATTGAAATCTCAAGTTCAAAGCTCTGTGATTTGGTCTAAATAATGATAATAAACTACAATGTTTATTGACAACACATCTAAAAATGATGCATTATGTTGCGTTCTCCACAAAAATATGTCATAAAGGGATCCTCTTAAAGTCAATGTTGTCTTTTAAAGAAATTTTTTTTGTTCTTTTCAGTCTTCAAGAGATGAACGTGTCATCATCCAACGTGACAGTGGTTTTACAATATCGAGACTCCTTCGCTAAAGCTGTGATCAAGAATGTGATTGTTCTGGTTCTTGGGATCTCCATCAACTACATCAATTTGAGCCTCGTTCACACATTCTGCAAACACCAGGTCAGGATTTCCTTTAACATGCAACACTGATAAATTCAGTAAAAAAAAAAAAAAAAAAAAAAAAAAAAAGTGCTATATAGTACTATGTTTTAAATTACTCTGTGTGTTTTTTTCTTCCCACCCTCCAGATCTTCTACATGAATCCTCGGTATATCCTTTTTATTCACCTGGTGGTCAATGACATGATCCAAGTGACCGTGACGATCATCCTGTTTGTCATCAGCTACACCATCTACAGAATAAACGTCTCCGTCTGTTGTGTCTTAATCTTGCTCACTCTTTTCACCACTGAAAACACTCCTCTGAACCTGGCCTGCATGGCGGTGGAGTGCTACATCGCCGTCTGCATGCCCCTTCGCCATGTGCAGATCTGCACCATCAAGAGAACGTTAATGTTGATTGGTTTAATCTGGACTGTAACCTCGTTTACTGTTCTTTCTGATCTGTTCATCACTTTGACCACACAGCCTCTGGACTTTTTTCATTCTCGAGTGTTTTGCCTCAGACAAAACGTCTTCCCAAGTCCTCTCATCCTCAAGAAGAGGGACATCACATATGCAGTGTTTCTAGTTATAGTTTGGGGCACTATCTTATACACGTACTTCAGAATCCTCTCTACTGCAAAAACAGCAAGCAAAGATGCTAAAAAGGCCAGAAACACCATCCTCCTCCACGGTTTGCAGCTGCTGCTGTGTATGACAACATATATAGCCCCCCAGTTTGTAGATGTTCTGCAGAAGTTGTTTCCTAAGAATTTCACAGACTCTCTCTTTGCTTTCTATATTATTGTGCAGGTCCTGCCACGATCTATCAGTCCCATCATCTATGGCTTACGAGACAACACTTTCAGGAAGTACCTGAAAAGGATCTGTTGTGTAAAGTCGGCATGAATTTCCATCCCTGTAATCTACCCTGTGCTTTTTTTGCATTTACATTGTTGAGTTCAAGTAACATGTAAGTAACATGCAGACAATGTAAAGTTCAGCCTGTCATGTACATATTTTTGTAAATCCAAACTTATGAATGTTCATGTGAATGAGACATTACATGCAGAAGCTGTGCATTATGTCTATTATGTATGCAACTTATTCAGTGTTTCAGGTCACGGTTATTACGAGAATTTTTTTAGTGAAATTAAACCAAAGAAACTGTTTGGTCTAATAGCTGTTAATTTATGTGTATGGATACAACTTATGAAATGAAGCATGTGACAACTTATCACACCGCTGCTGCTCCTGCTCTTATGTGACACACTTAGCACAACACACAGAAATATTAGATTTACCGAGCACGTCAAATCTTTAGTTCAACTAATGTGTTCTTCTTGATCTGCGCTCAAACTAAACTTTCTGTACAATGATGAACCCTGTCAGTATAATTCACATATACAGTTCTAAACACCAGCAAACACTGTATAATGTAACAGAGTCATCAGGTAAATAAACCATGAAACCTTCAAGGCCTATTGAAAAGAGCGAAATACGTTGAGCATGTTCGTAAAATATAAAATAAATTCATACTAAAAGTGCACAATAAAGTCCTCAGGAAATATAACAAATATACAAATGTACACAATGAATGTTACAAACCTCCATATTACATGTATCTGTCAGTAACTAAGGCTCAAAGCACCAGTGTGTTGGATTTAGTGTCATATAGCACTAACCTCACATTGCCATAGCTTGAAAAAACATGCGGTTCCATTGAGTGTTAAGTATGTGAGTGGAGTTGCACAGTTGTGGATGTGAAACGAGTCAGGAGTCTAAAAGGCGACAATATGCAAACAACTTTTTGCTTATTATAAGTTAATATTCATTTTAGTCTTGAACTAAGCCAGTTTGGAGCAGAGTCCCAACATTAAAGACGTCGTAAAATTGTGTGAACATTGTACTGGGCAACCGAAATGTGCACAAGATAAATCATTTGTGCGCACAAGATGAAAAAAAATAAAACATCTTTTAGGACTTTAGGGGCTCCGTAAAATTTCAATTAAAACGCTCTTGTTTTATATTCAGATGGAAAATGTCTCTTATAATGTAGATTTTCATCATTTTACGTGAAATCTGCCAAAGTCAGTTATTTAACCCTTTATCGGGCGAGGACCATATATGGTCACTTCCACTGGCTTTAAAAATAGTGGCCCACGTCTCTCAATGGAGGAGCAGTATCATGTGACTTTCTCCAGTCAGTCAGTGAATGCCAGGCTACGTCACAGGTAGCGTTGCTATGGCCTCAAATGTATCCCGCCCTAACCCTAACCCCCCGATTGTTAATTTGGAAATAAACGTTCCACATATTTTGGGGATTTTTTTTTTACCCTAGACGGGCGAGTGACCGTATACGGTAACTTCTTTGACTTTGATTTGCAGCCTGAAACTGAAAAAAAAAGTCAAAAAAGAAAAAAATGTCTTCTTATATCCACCAATAACACTTTTATTTTTAAATTTCCAAATATTTCAACGAGTGCCCTATGAAAGGTTCAACCACTGGGTGAGAACGTAACAACCAATTAATAACCCCAATAGTTAAATGTGAAGACAAATACACACACACAGACTCACATGTACACAATCATACTTGTAACCATATGCACAAATACTCCTACTCATGTATACATGCAATACGTCAACATGCAAGCACACACCCCTGAATCCTGGGACGCGTGTTCAACACAGCACATATGAAGTCAAACATTTCCTGGTTGGTGTCTTTGTCTAAATGCATTAACTAAGGTAAGCACCACCTGCTGCACAGTCAAACTGTAAATCTAAAATGTCATATGAACTATTACAAACTGTGTTAATGAAATGTTTAGATCAGTTAACTTTACAGCTGATACTGTACATCACTGGGTAGTCACCACTATTGATTCTGCATAAAATTCAAAGACAACAAACGTGGATTATGTGTGCACAGACCTATTTGTGATGTTTCTTTTCACTGGATGTTAAATGTGATTCATTTTTCCTGCTGTAGAACTTTTTCGATTCACATTTCTAAAACACTGTTCTGACGAGAGTCTCGATATTGTCTTATGAGGTAATTTGTTGTATTCTATAATCACTGTGAATATTTACTTAGTACTGAATAATATTGATCTTTTCAGTCTTTAAGAGATGAATGTGTCATCAGCCAACGTGACAGGAGTTGTACTATATCGAGACTCTTTTGCTAAAGCTGTGATCAAGAATGTGATTGTTCTGGTTCTCGGGATTTCTATCAACTACATCAATGCGAGCCTCGTTCACACGTTCTCCAAACACCAGGTCGAGTATTCCTTTAACATGCACCAATAATGAATTAAGTACTATGTAGTACTAAGTGCTAGTAGTACTGTGTTTTAAATTACTCTTTAGTTTAAAAAGAGACTCTCTGATGTCTACAATGTTTCAAGCTTCAAGCTCTGATCTCACACTTCAAGGTTTTTCAAACCTTTTCTCTCATCCTTTTTTTTCTTCCCACCCTCCAGATCTTCTACATGAATCCTCGGTATATCCTTTTTATTCACCTGGTGGTCAATGACATGATCCAAGTGACCGTGACCATCTCTCTGTTTGTTATCAGCTACACCATCTACAGAATCAATGTCTCCGTCTGTTGTGTCTTAATCTTACTCACTCTTTTCACCACTGAAAACACTCCTCTGAACCTGGCTTGCATGGCGGTGGAGTGCTACATCGCCGTCTGCATGCCCCTTCGCCATGTGCAGATTTGCACCATAAAGAGAACGTTAATATTGATTGGTTTAATCTGGACTGTAACCTCGTTTACTGTTATTTCTGATCTCTTCATCACTTTGGCCACAGAGCCTCTGGACTTCTTTCATTCTCGAGTGTTTTGCCTCAGAAAAACCGTCTTCCCAAGTCCTCTCATCCTCAAGAAGAGGAATATCATATATTCAGTGTTTCTAGTTATAGTTTGGGGCACTATCTTATACACGTACTTCAGAATTCTCTTCACTGCAAAAACAGCGAGCAAAGATGCTAAAAAAGCCAGAAACACCATCCTCCTCCACGGTTTCCAGCTGCTGCTGTGTATGACAACATATGCAGCCCCCCAGTTAAAAGATGCTCTGCAGCAGTGGTTTCCTAAGAATTTCACAGACTCTCTCTTTGCTTTATATATTATTGTACAGATTCTGCCACGATCTATCAGTCCCATCATCTATGGCTTAAGAGACAATACTTTCAGGAAGTACTTGAAAATGATCTGTTGTGTAAAGTCAGCATAGATTAAAGAACCAACCAGAATAATTCAAACTTTTGCTAAACACAGGATTTCACAAACATCTTTATTGCCTTTACACTGTTGAGTTCATTCAGCCAAGTAACATGCAGACAATGTAAAGTTCAGCCTGTCATGTACATATTTTTGTAAATCCAAACTTATGAATGTTGATGTGAATGAGACATTACACGCAGAAGCTGTACAGTATGTCTATTATGTATGCAAGTTATTCAGTGTTTCAGATACTGCTGTACAGTGTGCAAAATATAACTTCAGATTTGTTCAAAATACACTGCTGCAAGATTGATCAATAAAGTTTTGAGAAGATATACTTTATCAAGAATAAATCACATTGTCATAATCATTTCATGAGAAGAGGTAAAAATATTTTATTCCACCTTTATGGGCAAAGTAGAATGTAGAATAACTCAAATTGGGCACTGTTTTTTAATTTTTAGTGAAATTAAACCAAAGAAACAGTTTGTTCTAAATAACTTTCTGTTGTTGCCTGATGTGCATGGATGTAACTTATGAAATGAAGCATGTGACAACCTATCACACTGCTGCTGCATGTGTGTGCTCATGTGACACACTTAACACAGAGAAATGTTAGAGTTATCAAGCCTGTCAGACAGACACAAAACTGCAGACACACACCTTACAAGGACCTGTCCAGAAAGGTCACCTGACAGATCATGTGATGACAAAAGAAAAAGAAGAAACACATAAAAAGATGAACCCTGTCAGTATAATTAATAGGCACAATGAACCCTGTAAGAGCAATCCATATATTTGATATAAACCAGAATATACCGACACGTAAACTCAGATCTGACTACATATATTCCCTGTCATAGCGACAGATCCACTTCAAAATCCACTTCTTCTTCATCACTTTGTTTTTTTTTTAATTAAAATAAAGTAATGGAGCTGTTGTCACATTCTGGCATCCAGAGAAGATGCATATTTGGGATGTTGAGGGCAGAGCTAGCTGGCAAAGGCTGTACGTATAAGTGTTGCAGAAGGCTTTTATACCGTTGCGCGAAGAGGGGCCGGGTGGTCACCGCGTGACGTCACGCGGTCTCCTTTTAGGCCCAAAAAATCCTGGACTGAAAACTGGTGAAAAACTGTTTGAACCTCTAACTCCACATTTCAGTAATGTATCGTTCAAAGTCTTTTCACGTGTTTTCAGCAACTATTGTCCAACATATTTATTGTGTTTTAAAAGAAAACATGGAATTGCCTTTAAAGCCTATTCCAACTTTGGGCAGGGTACACCCTGACAAGACAAACCACCATTTACACTCACAGCTACAGACAATTTAGAGTAACCTATGAAGTACATGTCTTTGGACTGTGGGAGGAAGCCAGAGTACCTGCAAACCTCACACACAAAGGCCCCAGCCAAGGTTCGAACCATTAACCTTTTGCTGTGAGGCGACAGTGGTAACCACTGCACCACAGAGCTGCCCTAGATGGAAAATGTCTCTTCTAATGTTGATTTTCATCATTTACGTGAAATCTGCCAAAGTTAGTCATTTAAAGCTAATATTCGGAGTATTCATGTGTTCTGCGATGCTTCCGAGCGTGCATATGGGTCCGTAGCTTATCTGCGCACCGACAGAGGTGAAGGACAAGTCTACGTTACCTTCTTGGCTGCAAGGTCAAGAGTGGCGCCCAAGAAGCAACTCTCAATCCCCAGGCTGGAACTGTGCAGAGCTCTGACAGGAGCACAGGGCCACCGTTTCTTCAACTGCAGGCCGTTTCTTCAACTGCAGGCCAACCAATGGGAGAACCTACAGAGGAAGTAGAGGAGCTGAGGAAGACAGTGCTCTGCGGGCTGTTGGTGGGGTCAACCAGTCCAGCAATACCTGACATCCAACAGTTCAGCACTTACCAGGAACTCCTGAAAGCCACCACGCAGTCGCTGCATGGGGCGGCACGAACCCGGCTTGCTTATTGGTCTAGCTCTATACTATGAAGGTGTGTTTTACACACACACACACACACACACACACACACACACACACACACACACACAGTATTTCCTTTATATAAACTCGATCCCGATAAGGAAGATTCATTTCCAGATCACAATTCACTATCTGAGGTCAGTATTGAGTTATTGCTTCACTTGACTACATCTAATTTCATCCAAAATATAAAGCAGATTTTGTAAATATGTTTCTTTTTAGAGGGATATTGATTTTTTATAACATGTCTTTCACTTTTCAAACAAGTTCATCGGCTGCTGACATGAATTTCACTCCTGTGGAAAGCAATGTGACAGGAGCTGTGCTCCAGCAGGTGACATTGAGTACATCTCTTAGCAGGAATATGATCGTTGTTTTTCTGGGCATCACCATCAACTACATCAATGCCACCATGGTCCACACATTCAACAAACACCATGTGTGTATTTTATTAAATCCACTTGTTTCTATAGCTATGTAAGAAAGATAATGAAGGTAGTAGAATGTGTAGAATGTGTATGACGTTGTGTTTAAAGGTATTTTTTCATGTGGTGGAAAGATATTCAATTTCCTAACATTTTAGATGACAAAGAGAGCATTAGTTTACAATTATAAAAGTTTATGATTGTGTAAGTTAATAAATGGATTATCAAAATAACAGATTTTCAGTCAAACTAATGAATTAATGTCTTAATTAAGATGTAATGCCCTTCACTTCAATCTCACTCTCGATTTGTACAATTCAGATTTTCAAGGTGAACCCTCGCTTCATCCTTTTCATCCACCTGGTGTTCAACGACATGATCCAGCTCACAATCAGCATCTCCCTTTTCGTCTTTGCCTACGCCTTCAACACCATCTATGTCTCTTGCTGTTTTTTCCTCATCTTGCCGGCCATCTTCACCACACTAAACACCCCTCTGAATCTGTCTTTCATGGCAGCAGAGTGTTACATTGCTGTCTGCATTCCCCTCCGCTACAACAACATATGTACAGTCAAAAGAACATATATTGTTATTGGCATAATCTGGACATTAAGTTCACTTTCTGTACTGCCAGATGTCTTCATTCTTTTGGCCACTGAACCTCTGGAGTTCTTTCATACCAGAGTTTATTGCTCTAGGGATACAGTGTTTAGGAGTGCCTACAGTGTAAATAAGAGGGATGCATCCCACATATTGTTTCTGGTCGTGGTTTGGCTCACTCTGTTCTACACTTACTTCAGAATTTTGTTTGTGGCCAAAGCTGCTGATGCAGACACTAAAAAGGCAAGAAACACGATCCTGCTTCATGGTTTTCAGATGCTGTTGTGTATGACAGTCTATGTGGGACCTATGTTAATTCAAGTCCTTGCATACATGTTCCCCGGAGGGGTGAGAACCATATACTTTGTTATGTTTATTATAAATCAAATCCTCCCTCGCTTTGTTAGTCCTATTGTCTACGGGCTACGAGATAAGACTTTCAGGAAGTACTTCAAAAAGTATCTGTGTACAGTAAACTGCCATCCAAAGAGAGCAGTGAAGGTGCTCTCATAAAATAATATTTCTTGCACCCGATGATCTTGGTGAGTTAAAATCAGACTTTTGTTATATCCAGATTTAAAAATGCATACAAAGCATTTAAAATAATAATAATAAAAACAGTCCACCATTACACAGTATTAAATGTCTCATGAGATGATAACGATAAGATGATGAGTACATGTTTCATCGTTATGCAACTCTTGCAGGTTGTTCTGGCCCCTCATCTGTAATTAATCACAATATAAATGCAGTGATCAGAGTAGCAGTACAATACAGAATGTCCCATAGCTTTACTACATGTCATGGCCTGTTTAGTGCTCCAGTTTAGAGATAAACTCACTGCACTTAGATTTAGGAAAATGCAGGACAATCTGCTGAAATCAGACATCATCATTTATTTATTTAATATCAGTACGTCTTCATATTGTTCATATCATCCCCATTTTCGAAGTCCTGGCTGCCATCTTTATCTTATGTAAAAGCATATGATAGACCTATTTATTTAGTGTATTTTAGCACTGATTGATTAAATGTATGTTTGAATTAAAGATGTGACGTTGTTTAATCAAGATTAAGTGTTTTTGTTTTTATGGTTTTTAACTTAGTACTTGACAAGCTGCAAGACAAATCTAAATCCAATGTATAGCACGTAGAGACGTTAAACATAACCTACCACAACACATGCTCAGCTGCTCTGCAAAGACAGATGGACTTGTGAGGGTACACCTGACCATTGACAGCAGATGTCAAACTGTCATTGTCTCATCTTACAGTAAGCCTTTAACCGACCACCATGCATGCAGGCGAAACTCCTGGACCAGCTGGTGGTAGGCTTCTCCTGGGAGCAGCCTTTCACTCCAGTACATACAGTTGCAGTATTACACATTGAATTATGTGGTATACAAAAAAAAGTAGAACAATTGAAAATATAGGTTTCATATTTTTGATTCAAAGTAGCAACCTTTTGTTTTGAAAACAGGTTTACACACTCTTTTGAGGGAATCTCGGCAGGTCTCCTGGTAGATCATGCCCCTATGTAGTGAGGGCCTGGGTCTTTTGCTGCATATGCAAGAATATCTTCCCTTCTTGTGTTTGAGATCATCAAATTTGTTGTTCAGACGTAGTGTTGGCATACAGTAAATACACCTATTAAACTACTGCAGTAATCCAAGAGAAACAAAGCAGTCCATCAATACTTTCAGACATGAAGGTCAGTCAGTCCAGAACACAAAAATCAAACACTATGATGAAACTGGATCATTAGAACCACCCTAGTGAAGGAAGACCAAGAGTTACTGCTGCAGAGGATAAGTTCATTCCAGTTACCCGCCTCAGAAATCAACAATTAACAACACCTCAGATTAGAGCCCACATAAATGATGGCATGGAAGAAGGCCCAACAGACCTGGTAGACCCAAACATGTGGTGAGGGTGAACCAGGAATGGAAGAATTTCACATGCAATCCAGGGAAGGCTGGGGACATGGAACCCAAGTGTGCCGTGTTCAAAGCCTCCATTGTTTGCAGCTTTGGTAGTCATGGACATATTCATGGACAAGATCACAAGGCGCAGCCGGGGTGAGAGGAGAGTCCAGTTTGGGGAACTCGGAGCGGTTTGCAGTAAAGTATGGTTTGCAGACCGGGATGAGAGCCTGCACCTCCAAGTCTGGGACCATAGTTCCTTATGTGACAGTGTACAGTGCACTTTGAAACTGTAGGGGCACCAAAGTCATAAAAAAATATACAAATTCTAATATAATAATCTACACAGTATTTCAAAGTTTGTCCCACATTTATTATGGACCAAACCTCTTTTAGAAATTCACATTTGTGCTCACAAAAAGCAAAAAACACAAACACACACCTAATACCCATTTTTACTTTTGTAACACCTAAACATGCATACACACACATCAGGGAATCCTGGGACGTCTGCCACCACACCCCATATAAAGTCTGATATTTTCATCAGTCATATTGTGTGTGTCCTGGTCTGAATGCATTAACTAAGGTGAGTACCACCTGCTGGGATCTATGTGATAGCTCTGACTAGACTTTTATCAGTTCAGTGTGAATCTTCTTCATCATCTGTTCACTGCAATGACCTTTAGGCTGATCCTGCAATAATAATGAAACAAAACTATTAATATTACTGAGGATGCTGCATCAT
Source organism: Argyrosomus regius (assembly GCA_946959425.1). Taxonomy (NCBI): domain Eukaryota; kingdom Metazoa; phylum Chordata; class Actinopteri; family Sciaenidae; genus Argyrosomus; species Argyrosomus regius. The sequence goes on along the minus strand of OX336885.1, from coordinate 29,392,625 downwards.
TTAAATGTGTGCTCAGCTTTAAACATGAAGATTTTCTGAGAATTTGGAATTTGGAAAGTGAAAAACATGAGAACACCTCCTTTTATTTACATGATCATATTTTAATTTTTAAGTTTTTAAATGCAGTCAGTTAACTTGCAAGATTGATATATTGATTTTACTTTTTGAGCTGATGTGCTGAACTTCTGACTGTGGTGGGGACTTTTTTCTTGAACTGATATTGAGTTGCTGGTGTAGAGTCCAAAGTACGGCCTGGGGGCCAATCACGACCCGCAGTCATGTTTCATGCGGCCGAAGCTTCATTTTTATGATATATTATTTATGGCCTGCTAGGATTGTCAGATACTGTATGGCTGAAGATTTGGCTTTTTTGGTTGACATAATGAAACATTTGAACCTTTAAGGACATAACTGCTGCTGTGATGTGACACAAAATATGACTTTCTGAATGATTTTGTTAAAGAGTGATATGTTTTAAACTTAAATGTTAATAGACTTTGCATTACTCATAATAAGTCATGTTTAGAATGAACATGAGGTTCAGATTTGTATCAACTTCATGCAAGTTTAACGTGTTCCATACAATTTATTCTGTTATCTGACTCCTGATGTGAAAGAAAGTAAGAAGAAAAAAGAAGAACTGGTTTTTAGAATTTGAATAAAAAATATATATATAATTGTGACAATTAAAATAAAATTGTTAGAGAACATTTGTATTGAACTTTTATTGGTATTTTTTTCATTTTTAAAATGTTAGTATTGGCCCTCACATTGTCAAATCTGGCCCTCTTTAAAAAAAAGTTTGGACACCGCTGGTGTAGATGAAAATGGAATACACTAATAAATAAGTTCTGTTTAAGATTATAAAATAGATTGAGAAATACAATTAGTCCCGAGCTTATCATATTAATTATACTGTATTATACTGTAGAATTACTCTCAGATGTATCTGATATACTGTAAGCTTGGCTCTGAATGTTCAAATAGTTTATAGTACAATAATGATTATTTTTTTATTACATTAGAATTGGAATCTCAAGTTCAAAGCTCTGTGATTTGGTCTAAATAATGATAATAAACTACAATGTTTATTGACAACACATCTAAAAATGATGCATTATGTTGCTTTCTCCACAAAAATATGTCATAAAGGGGGATCCTCTTAAAGTCAGTGTTGTCTTTTAAAGAAATTAGTTGTAGTGTATAATCACTGTAAATATTTACTTAGAACTGAACAATGTTCATTTTTTCTTTTTCTTTTTTTTTTTTGATCTTTTCAGTCTTCAAGAGATGAACGTGTCATCATCCAACGTGACAGTGGTTTTACAATATCGAGACTCTTTTGCTAAAGCTGTGATCAAGAATGTGATTGTTCTGGTTCTCGGGATCTCCATCAACTACATCAATTTGAGCCTCGTTCACACATTCTGCAAACACCAGGTTGAGATTTCCTTTAACATGCAACACTGATAAATTCAGTAAAAAAAAAAAAAAAAAAAGTTCTATATAGTACTATGTTTTAAATTACTCTGTGTTTTTTTCTTCCCACCCTCCAGATATTCTACATGAATCCTCGGTATATCCTTTTTATTCACCTGGTGGTCAACGACATGATCCAAGTGACCGTGACCATCTCTCTGTTTGTCATCAGCTACACCATCTACAGACTAAATGTCTCGGTCTGTTGTGTCTTAATCTTGCTCACTCTTTTCACCACTGAAAACACTCCTCTGAACCTGGCTTGCATGGCGGTGGAGTGCTACATCGCCGTCTGCATGCCCCTTCGCCATGTAGAGATCTGCACCATCAAGAGAACATTACTGTTGATTGGTTTAATCTGGACTGTAACCTCGTTTACTGTTCTTTCTGATCTGTTCATCACTTTGACCACACAGCCTCTGGACTTCTTTCATTCTCGAGTGTTTTGCCTCAGAAAAAACGTCTTCCCAAGTCCTCTCATCCTCAAGAAGAGGGATATAACATATGCAGTGTTTCTAGTTATAGTTTGGGGCACTATCTTATACACATACTTCAGAATTCTCTTCACTGCAAAAACGGCGAGCAAAGATGCTAAAAAGGCCAGAAACACCATCCTCCTCCACGGTTTGCAGCTGCTGCTGTGTATGACAACATATATAGCCCCCCAGTTTGTAGATGTTCTGCAGAAGTTGTTTCCTAAGAATTTCACAGACTCTCTCTTTGCTTACTATATTATTGTGCAGGTCCTGCCACGATCTATCAGTCCCATCATCTATGGCTTACGAGACAACACTTTCAGGAAGTACCTGAAAAGGATCTGTTGTGTAAAGTCGGCATGAATTTCCATCCCTGTAATCTACCCTGTGCTTTTTTTGCCTTTACATTGTTGAGTTCAAGTAACATGTAAGTAACATGCAGACAATGTAAAGTTCAGCCTGTCATGTACATATTTTTGTAAATCCAAACTTATGAATGTTCATGTGAATGAGACATTACATACAGAAGCTGTACAGTATGTGTATTATGTATGCAACTTATTCAGTGTTTCAGATACTGCTGTACAGTGTGCAAAATATAACTTCAGATTTGTTCAAAATACACTGCTGCAAGATTGATCAATAAAGTTTGAGAAGATAGTTCGAGAGCCCGCTATAGTGATAACTACTACAGACAAGATCACAGCTATGCTCCCCCTGATTGCTGAAACTGTACAGACAGTCGTTATCGTCCCGCTCATGAATATGGCTATTATGGTCATACTGATCAGTACAGGATACTGAGGGGTAGAGAAGCAGTTAGGAGACATCAACACCACTGTCCGAACTGTAAGAAGTGGAGAGGCCAACCCGAAGTCCCAACATTGGCAGATTTGCCCCCCTCAAGTTTGAGGATCTTCCGGCCTGCCTTCTACTCAACTGGGATAGACAGTTTCGACCCTATGCTCATAAAGTAGGGCAACGCAGTGAGAAGAGGTGGGGCATCCTTTGCAAGTGTCACAACTCAGGCAGTCCACCTAGATCTGGTGGCGAACATGGATGCTGATTCCTTCTTGATGTCGCTCCGACGGTTTATAGCTCGACGAGGGAAACCCTTTGAGCTGCTTTCAGATCAAGGCACCAACTTTAAGGGTGGAAGTAAAGAACTGCATGAAGCATTCAAAGCCATGGAACCAGCCCTCCGAGAACAACTGGCGGCAGAACAGATCCGGTTCCGTTTCAACCCCCCTAATGCTCCCCACTTTGGTGGGTCTTGGGAAAGAGAGGTGCGATCTGGGAAGGCAGCCCTGCGCACCACACTGGGAGCTCAAACTGTGTTGGAGGAGGTGCTGAGGACCGACTTGCTTGAGGTAGAGAGCATCCTCAATTCCAGGCCTTTGAGTTACGTCTCCACGGACATTGCAGACCCGGATCCTGTCACCCCCAACTCCTTATTGATGGGGTGGCCAGACTGTTCTCTGCCGCAAGTGGTCTACCCAGAATCGGAACTGCTCAGTCGCAAGAGATGGAGACACACGCAAGTTCTAGCAGAGCATTTCTGGAGGCACTTCATAAGGCACTTCCTGCCCACCTTACAAGCACGGCAGAAATGGATGACATTACTGTTGGAACTGTGGTTCTCATTGTTGACCAGCAAACTCCAAGAGCTCTCTGGCAAGTAGGAACGGTGAAAACCGTCATACCTGGGGCGGACGGTCAGGTTAGGACCGCGGTTGTCCAAGTCAAGGATCGGACCTATACTCGCCCAGTGGTACGGCTAATCAGGCTACCTGCTCTGCCTCAGGACGTCACGAAGATGTAGCGAAGCGTTCTATCAGTGTCAAATTTGCACACCAAATTTGGGGGCAGCTGTTCAAAAGATCATCCCTGTGTGCATGGTTCTTTCATTGTTTATAATTGCGGCACATGTGAATTCCCACACTGCCGAGGTCCTTGAATGCACCCCATATCTACCGCTCGGCTCAGAGCAAACATTGGCAGAATGATCTGCAGTGTGTGCGTCCATTGAGCCCAACCACACACACACTCACACACAAACGCAGATAAACAGATTGAACTTTATTAAAGGAGTCTGCCTCTTATTAATGCCCTCAGCTGAACATTTCAACAGTGTCCTGACCCGACACCCTTAAGCGATTGCTGCCACCTAAGAGCCCTATATAGTCAGTCTCTCATACATATATCTTCATCACCCAGTCAAGGTCTGCCTGTCAAACCAGAGAACACATGGATGAAATGCATAACTAGCCATCCCTAAACCATGTACCTGGTGAGATCTAATCTCAATGTGGGCTGATTCAAGATAACAAGAACACTTAGTCGTACCAGGTGTAAATGCCTGTAAATCAGATGCTAGATAATCCAGATATACATAGATCACATGTTAATACCAACTGTAAATGGGGAAAAAGTTGCCACAAACATCAATCTGATATTTGTTCATGTCAACAGGGAAAGAATCTCCTCTCTTTTGTTAAACCTTTCCTCTCCTTACATCCGTCCACCCTCCAGATATTATACACAAATCCTCTGTATATCCTTTTTGTTCATCTGGGCCCAGTATTTCAAAACTTGTAATCTGGATCAGAATAATCCAGATAATGAAATCCTCCTTTTCTCAGTCATGGATCAAGGTGATCCTGCTGACTTTATCTGAGTATTTGAAAACACTGGCAGGGTGGATCACCGTGATCCCGACCTGGCCGGATATGGATTTCCAAATCTCATGTCTCCGCCTCCGGATCGAAACATGGCGGACTACCTCACGAAAGGAGCAGCTGGGAGCACGACTTTCACGTCAAAAGTGTAAGTTTACCGTCGTCTAATGTGTAGCGGTTTTAAGACCATACGAACGCCAACCAACATATCATGCAAGCCAACTTCTTGAATTGTCACCTGATTCAAACCAGGCTGTAGCGATCTCTAATTGAGCCTCGGCCGTGCTAACGGTAACTAACTTGGCTCCATTGACTTGTGTGTTAAGCAGCTAGCGGGCGAGCGAGGTAGCTGGCTTTGTTGATGAATTTTGCGGTCTATGGTTTAACTTAAAAGGGAAACAATTGGACGTACATCATACCTTAACTCTTTAAACTAACACCAACCTGTTCACAGTTAATTAGCGTTACGTCATTGGCAATACAGCGGACTTAAAAAAACAGGCTCCATGTGTACAGACCAGACTGCTGCAGTACTTTGGAAACGTAACGTTACACGGTACGAGTATGAACTATACGGTTCATTCAGAAGTGTCAGGATGCTACAGTAATGCTGGTGATGATGTCATGCTTTGAGTACATAGACTAAGATATACTCATACACCTTCTCTGTCTTCTACTGTCAGAGTCCACTCACAGCCATGGACCACTCAGCTATTAAGGACAACCGGGTCCGTATGAGTGCTGGAAATCCTTGGAAACGCTTCAATTATATTGATACATTCAAGGTTTTCAAGTTATTGGATTTTGAAAAAAGTGCTTGAAACTGCTTGAAATTGTAATTGCATTACTTTCATGGTATGTAGCTTGGTCAGTGACACAATTAGAAACATTTTTCCATACTAATTTGTCTCCCTTATATAGAAGGCTCTCACTAAACATAATTATGGTCATTTATAGCAAAATAGCATCTGATTTGATGAAGTAAAATAATTAGTTTGTACACAAACACTGAAATACATTGCTGCATGTTTTAAAATCATATTCCAGCTATTTCCAAACATTTTAAAAGTGCATTTTTAAGCTTCTGACTGAAGTCAAATTTGTCTTCATTTAATCAGAAGGATGAAAATATACCTTGAAAATGCTTGGAAAGTGCTTCATTGTGCAGCTTGAGTAACAATATCTAGGAGAAGTGGAGCTGAGACTTTGTCAATCTAAGTGAAATACACCTCTGAGGTGGGATTCAAATGATCCTGAAATTTTGGTATCAAGTTGATCCAGAAATCTGCCTTAACGTTTGAAATACCCAAATCCAGCCTTTTATCTGGATTCAAGGGAGGATTGGATTACCAGAGCAGAATCCTGATCTTCAGGATCAGGATTCAGATCTCTGGATCTGTGTTGAAATACCCAGTTTTCAGATCAGATCTATATTTAATCCAATCCGACCAGGATAATCCTGTCAGATCACTTTTGAAATACTGGGCCCTGGTGGTGACATGACATGATCCAAGTGACGTTGACTGTCTCCCTGTTTGTCATCAGCTACACCATCTACAGAATTAATGTCTCCGTCTGTTGCGTCTTCATCCTGCTTGCTCTTTTCACCACTGAAAACACTCCTCTGAACCTGGCTTCCATGGCGGTGGAGTGCTACATCATCGTCTGCATTCCCCTTCACCATGTGCAGATCTGCACCATCAAGAGAACGTTAGTGCTGATTGCTTTAATCTGGACAACAACCATGCTCTCTGTTATGTCTGATCTGTTCATCACTTTGGCCACACAGCCTCTGGACTGGACATACCTTTAACTGCATGGCCTGTTTCATGCTCCAGTGTAGAGATAATCTAATCGTAATTCATTTACACTTTACAATTTAGGACAGTCTGGAAAAATCAGTTACATTCATTTATTGCCTGACATACATTGATACAGATATGACTGTGATGAGCTAATATTGGCTGATACACGAGCCCGGCTTACTTATCGGTCTAGCTCTATACTATGAAGGTGTGTTTTACACACGGACACACGGACACACACACACACACATGCACAGAGTATCTCCTTTATATAAACTCGATCCCGATAAGGAAGATTCATTTCCAGATCACAATTCACTATCTGAAGTCAGTATTGAGTTATTGCTTCACTTGACTACATCTAATTTCATCCAAAATATAAAGCAGATTTTGTAAATATGTTTCTTTTTAGAGGGATATTGATTTTATTATAACATGTCTTTCACTTTTCAAACAAGTTCATCGGCTGCTGACATGAATTTCACTCCTGTGGAAAGCAATGTGACAGGAGCTGTGCTCCAGCAGGTGACATTGAGTACAGCTCTTAGCAGGAATATGATCGTTGTTTTTCTGGGCATCACCATCAACTACATCAATGCCACCATGGTCCACACATTCAACAAACACCATGTGTGTATTTTATTAAATCCACTTGTTTCTATAGCTATGCAAGAAAGATAATGAAGGTAGTAGAATGTGTAGAATGTGTATGACGTTGTGTTTAAAGGTATTTTTTCATGTGGTGGAAAGATATTCAATTTCCTAACATTTTAGATGACAAAGAGAGCATTAGTTTACAATTATAAAAGTTTATGATTGTGTTGAAGTTAATTAATGGATTATCAAAATAACAGATTTTCAGTCAAACTAATGAATTAATGTCTTAATTAAGATGTAATGCACTTCACTTCAATCTCACTCTCGATTTGTACAATTCAGATTTTCAAGATAAACCCTCGCTTCATCCTTTTCATCCACCTGGTGTTCAACGACATGATCCAGCTCACAATCAGCATCTCCCTTTTCATCTTTGCCTACGCCTTCAACACCATCTATGTCTCTTGCTGTTTTTTCCTCATCTTGCCGGACATCTTCACCACACTAAACACCCCTCTGAATCTGTCTTTCATGGCAGCAGAGTGTTACATTGCTGTCTGCATTCCTCTCCGCTACAACGACATATGTACAGTCAAAAGAACATATATTGTTATTGGCATAATCTGGACATTAAGTTCACTTTCTGTACTGCCAGATGTCTTCATTCTTTTGGCCACTGAACCTCTGGAGTTCTTTCATACCAGAGTTTATTGCTTGAGGGATACAGTGTTTAGGAGTGCCTACAGTGTAAATAAGAGGGATGCATCCCACATATTGTTTCTGGTCGTGGTTTGGCTCACTCTGTTCTACACTTACTTCAGAATTTTGTTTGTGGCCAAAGCTGCTGATGCAGACGCTAAAAAGGCAAGAAACACGATCCTGCTTCATGGTTTTCAGATGCTGTTGTGTATGACGGTCTATGTGGGACCTATGTTAATTCAAGTCCTTGCATACATGTTCCCCGGAGGGGTGAGAACCATATACTTTGTTATGTTTATTATAAACCAAATCCTCCCTCGCTTTGTTAGTCCTATTGTCTACGGGCTACGAGATAAGACTTTCAGGAAGTACTTCAAAAAGTATCTGTGTACAGTAAACTGCCATCCAAAGAGAGCAGTGAAGGTGCTCTCATAAAATAATATTTCTTGCACCCGATGATCTTGGTGAGTTAAAATCAGACTTTTGTTATATCCAGATTTAAAAATGCATACAAAGCATTTAAAATAATAATAATAATAAAAACAGTCCACCATTACACAGTATTAAATGTCTCATGAGATGATAACGGATGAGTACATGTTTCATCGTTGTGCAACTCTTGCAGGTTGTTCTGGCCCCTCATCTGTAATTAATCACAATATAAATGCAGTGATCAGAGTAGCAGTACAATACAGAATGTCCCATAGCTTTACTACATGTCATGGCCTGTTTAGTGCTCCAGTTTAGAGATAAACTCACTGCACTTAGATTTAGGAAAATGCAGGACAATCTGCTGAAATCGGACATCATCATTTATTTATTTAATATCAGTACGTCTTCATATTGTTCATATCATCCCCATTTTCGAAGTCCTGGCTGCCATCTTTATCTTATGTAAAAACATATGATAGACCTATTTATTTAGTGTATTTTAGCATTGAGTGATTAAATGTATGTTTGAATTAAAGATGTGACGTTGTTTAATCAAGATTAAGTGTTTTTATTTTTATGGTTTTTAACTTAGTACTTGACAAGCTGCAAGACAAATCTAAATCCAATGTATAGCACGTAGAGATGTTAAACATAACCTACCACAACACATGCTCAGCTGCTCTGCAAAGACAGATGAACTTGTGAGGGTACACCTGACCATTGACAGCAGATGTCAAACTGTCATTGTCTCATCTTACAGTAAGCCTTTAACCGACCACCATGCATGCAGGCGTAACTCCTGGACCAGCTGGTGGTAGGCTTCTCCTGGGAGCAGCCTTTCACTCCAGTACATACAGTTGCAGTATTACACATTGAATTATGTGGTATACAAAAAAAAGTAGAACAATTGAAAATATAGGTTTCATATTTTTGATTCAAAGTAGCAACCTTTTGCTTTGAAAACAGGTTTACACACTCTTTTGGGGGCATCTCGGCAGGTCTCCTGGTAGATCATGCCCCTATGTAGTGAGGGCCTGGGTATTTTGCTGCATATGCAAGAATATCTTCCCTTCTTGTGTTTGAGATCATCAGTTTTGTTGTTCAGACGTAGTGTTGGCATACAGTAAATAGACCTATTAAATTACTGCAGTAATCCATTATTGCAACTGTTCATTTATGTAAAGAGAAACAAAGCAGTCCATCAATACTTTCAGACATGAAGGTCAGTCAGTCCAGAACACAAAAATCAAACACTATGATGAAACTGGATCATTAGAACCACCCTAGTGAAGGAAGACCAAGAGTTACTGCTGCAGAGGATAAGTTCATTCCAGTTACCCGCCTCAGAAATCAACAATTAGCAACACCTCAGATTAGAGCCCACATAAATGATGGCATGGAAGAAGGCCGGACAGACCTGGTAAACCCAAACATGTGGTGAGGGTGAACCAGGAATGGAAGAATTTCACATGCAATCCAGGGAAGGCTGGGGACATGGAACCCAAGTGGGCCGTGTTCAAAGCCTCCATTGTTTGCAGCTTTGGTAGTCATGGACATATTCATGGACAAGATCACAAGGCGCAGCCGGGGTGAAAGGAGAGTCCAGTTTGGGGAACTCGGAGCGATTTGCAGTAAAGTATGGTTTGCAGACCGGGATGAGAGCCTGCACCTCCAAGTCTGGGACCATAGTTCCTTATGTGACAGTGTACAGTGCACTTTGAAACTGTAGGGGCACCAAAGTCATAAAAAATATACAAATTCTAATATAATAATCTACACAGTATTTCAAAGTTTGTCCCACATTTATTATGGACCAAACCTTTTTTAGAAATTCACATTTGTGCTCACAAAAAGCAAAAAACACAAACACACACCTAATACCCATTTTTACTTTTGTAACACCTAAACATGCATACACACACATCAGGGAATCCTGGGACGTCTGCCACCACACCCCATATAAAATCTGATATTTTCATCAGTCATATTGTGTGTGTCCTGGTCTGAATGCATTAACTAAGGTGAGTACCACCTGCTGGGAACTATGTGATAGCTCTGACTAGACTTTTATCACTACGCTGAGTTCAGTGTGAATCTTCTTCACCTGCTGACCTTTTTGTTTGAATTTCTCTGATTTCCAGAGCAGCATCTGTTCACTGCAATGACCTTTAGGCTGATCCTGCAATAATAATGAAACAAAACTATTAATATTACTGAGGATGCTGCATCATCTAAATGTGTGCTCAGCTTTAAACATGAAGATTTTCTGAGAATTTGGAATTTGGAAAGTGAAAAACATGAAAACACCTCCTTTTATTTACATGATCATATTTTAAGTTTTAAGTTTTTAAATGCAGTCAGTTAACTTGCAAGATTGATATATTGATTTTACTTTTTGAGCTGATGTGCTGAACTTCTGACTGTGGTGGGGACTTTTTTCTTGAGCTGATATTGAGTTGTTGGTGTAGAGTCCGAAGTACGGCCTGGGGGCCAATCACGATCCGCAGTCATGTTTCATGCGGCCGAAGCTTCATTTTTATGATATATTATTTATGGCCTGCTAGGATTGTCAGATACTGTATGGCTGAAGATTTGGCTTTTTTGGTTGACATAATGAAACATTTGAACCTTTAAGGACATAACTGCTGCTGTGATGTGACACAAAATATGACTTTCTGAATGATTTTGTTAAAGAATGATACGTTTTAAACTTAAATGTTAACAGACTTTGCATTACTCATAATAAGTCATGTTTAGAATGAACATGAGGTTCAGATTTGTATCAACTTCATGCAAGTTTAACGTGTTCCATACAATTTATTCTGTTATCTGACTCCAGATGTGAAAGAAAGGAAGAAGAAAAAAGAAGAACTGGTTTTTAGATTTCTTCACGCCCGATTGGCTTAGATTTGGTGACATTGCCATTTAAAAAAATATATAATTGTGACAATGAAAACAAAATTGTTACAGAACATTTGTATGCAACTTTTATTGGTAATTTTTTCATTTTTAAAATGTTAGTATTGGCCCCGGGCATCTTCACGTTGTCAAATCTGGCCCTCTTTAAAAAAAAAGTTTTCTTTTTCTTTTTCTTTTTTTGTTCTTTTCAGTCTTCAAGAGATGAACGTGTCATCATCCAACGTGACAGTGGTTTTACAATATCGAGACTCCTTCGCTAAAGCTGTGGTCAAGAATGTGATTGTTCTGGTTCTCGGGATCTCCATCAACTACATCAATGCGAGCCTCGTTCACACATTCTGCAAACACCAGGTCGAGATTTCCTTTAACATGCAACACTGATAAATTCAGTTAAAAAAAAAAAAAAAAAAGTTCTATATAGTACTGTGTTTTAAATTACTCTGTGTGTTTTTTTCTTCCCACCCTCCAGATCTTCTACATGAATCCTCGGTATATCCTTTTTATTCACCTGGTGGTCAACGACATGATCCAAGTGACCGTGACCATCTCTCTGTTTGTTATCAGCTACACCATCTACAGACTAAATGTCTCGGTCTGTTGTGTCTTAATCTTGCTCACTCTTTTCACCACTGAAAACACTCCTCTGAACCTGGCTTGCATGGCGGTGGAGTGCTACATCGCCGTCTGCATGCCCCTTCGCCATGTAGAGATCTGCACCATCCAAAGAACATTAATATTGATTGGCTTAATCTGGACTGTAACCTCATTTTCTGTTATTTCTGATCTCTTCATCACTTTGACCACACAGCCTCTGGACTTCTTTCATTCTCGAGTGTTTTGCCTCAGAAAAACCGTCTTCCCAAGTCCTCTCATCCTCAAGAAGAGGGATATAACATATGCAGTGTTTCTAGTTATAGTTTGGGGCACTATCTTATTCACGTACTTCAGAATTCTCTCTACTGCAAAAACAGCGAGCAAAGATGCTAAAAAGGCCAGAAACACCATCCTCCTCCACGGTTTCCAGCTGCTGCTGTGTATGACAACATATGCAGCCCCCCAGTTAAAAGATGCTCTGCAGCAGTGGTTTCCTAAGAATTTCACAGACTCTCTCTTTGCTTTATATATTATTGTGCAGATTCTGCCACGATCTATCAGTCCCATCATCTATGGCTTAAGAGACAATACTTTCAGGAAGTACTTGAAAATGATCTGTTGTGTAAAGTCAGCATAGATTAAAGAACCAACCAGAATAATTCAAACTTTTGCTAAACACAGGATTTCACAAACATCTTTATTGCCTTTACACTGTTGAGTTCATTCAGCCAAGTAACATGCAGACAATGTAAAGTTCAGCCTGTCATGTACATATTTTTGTAAATCCAAACTTATGAATGTTGATGTGAATGAGACATTACATGCAGAAGCTGTACAGTATGTCTAAATATGTCTATTATTATTAGTTATTCAGTGTTTCAGATACTGCTGTACAGTGTGCAAAATATAACTTCAGATTTGTTCAAAATACACTGCTGCAAGATTGATCAATAAAGTTTTGAGAAGATATACTTTATCAAGAATAAATCACATTGTCATAATCATTTCATGAGAAGAGGTAAAAATATTTTATTCCACCTTTATGGGCAAAGTAGAATGTAGAATAACTCAAATTGGGCACTGTTTTTTAATTTTTAGTGAAATTAAACCAAAGAAACAGTTTGTTCTAAATAACTTTCTGTTGTTGCCTGATGTGCATGGATGTAACTTATGAAATGAAGCATGTGACAACCTATCACACTGCTGCTGCATGTGTGTGCTCATGTGACACACTTAACACAGAGAAATGTTAGAGTTATCAAGCCTGTCAGACAGACACAAAACTGCAGACACACACCTTACAAGGACCTGTCCAAAAAGGTCACCTGACAGGTCATGTGATGACAAAAGAAAAAGAAGAAACACATAAAAAGATGAACCCTGTCAGTATAATTAATAGGCACAATGAACCCTGTAAGAACAATCCATATATTTGATATAAACCAGAATATACCAGAACAGAATCATCAGTTTAAAAAAAAAACATTATACCTTCATGGCCTACTGAAAGGAGGAAGTTACAGTGAGCATGTTGGTAAAAATCTATAATTCATAGTGAAAATGATCAAGTCCCCAGGAAATACAGCAAATGTACAAATACACACAATAAATGTTACAGAGCTCCATAGCACACTTATCTATCAGTAACTAGACCAGTGTGTAGGACTTAGTGTCACATTGCAGTGTAGTTGGTGATTGAAACCGCCTCGGCTCGACCTCACATTACTATAGCATGAAGAAAACATGTGGTTCCTCTGAGCGTTAACTATGTGAGTGAAAGCCAGTTTGCAGCAGAGTCCCAACATGAAAGACATAATAAAATTGCTTTAACATTGCACCGGAGAACCGTAATGTGCACAAGATAAACAACTTGCACCGTAAAGCCTATCCCAACTTTGGGCAGGGTACACCCTGACAAGACAAACCACCATTTACACTCACAGCTACAGACAATTTAGAGTAACCTATGAAGTACATGTCTTTGGACTGTGGGAGGAAGCCAGAGTACCTGCAAACCTCACAAAGAAAGGCCCCAGCCAAGGTTCGAACCAGTAACCTTCTTGCTGTGAGGCGACAGTGGTGCTCCACCGTGCGGCCCTAGATGGAAAATGTCTCTTCTAATGTTAATTTTCATCATTTTATGTGAAATCTGCCAAAGTTAGTCATTTAAAGCACTGGGTGAGAACGTAACAACCCAATTCATGAACCCAGCCCTATAGTTAAATGTGAAGACAAATACACACAAACAGACTCACATGTACACAATCATACTTGTAACCATATGCACAAATACTCCTACTCATGTATACATGCAATACATTAACATGCAAGCACACACCCCTGAATCCTGAGATGCGTGTTCAACACAGTACATATAAAGTCAGACGTTTGCTGGTTGGTGTCTTTGTCTAAATGCATTAACTAAGGTAAGCACCACCTGCTGGACAGTCATACTGTGAGTCTAAAATGTCATATGAACTATTACAAACTGTGTTAATGAAATGTTTAGATCAGTTAACTTCACAGCTGATACTGTACATCACTGGGTAGTCACCACTATTGATTCTGCATAAAATTCAAAGACAACAAACGTGGATTATGTGTGCACAGACCTATTTGTGATGTTTCTTTTCAGTGGATGTTAAATGTGATTCATTTTTCCTGCTGTAGAACTTTTATGTTTTCAATTCACATTTCTAAAAGACTGTTCTGACTGAAATGTTCATTTTAAACCTACTGAGCATACAATTTAAAGATTCTTTGTTGGTAAACGTACTTTAACAAACTGAATTATTAACTTTTTTTATATTTTAGTATAATACTCTGATCTTCTGTCTAAGGTGAGTTCTTTCTCTTCTTCTGTTCGCACTGAGTATCCTAATGCAGAATTTATCTTTACACATTTTAACTCCCCACACAGGTTCCACAATGTTCAGCTGTCTCTAATTTCTCCAGATGATTTGATGAATTTAAAGTAAAATGGCACCAAAATGTGAAACAAACAGAATATGTTGGACTATTTTCAAAGATTATGATATGAAGTACACATTCACATTCATCATTATGCAATGATAAACAGTTTGATGTTAAAGGCTATAAAATTATACTATAATACTATAACTTTAGAAAGTTGTTTACAAAATACCAATAAGGTACAGATGTGCACATGCAATAACCACGCACGCTTTATTTTGAAAAACTCGGACATTGTGTATTTATTATTGCTAACTTGACTGTGCATGTCTTAGTTGCAGTCTAGTAGATTAGATTTATGAAGACACTGACATGCACACTTGGTATTGTATAGTACAGTTTTATTATTTGAATAAGACGGAGGCAGAAATAAGATTATCTGCTGCATTCAGTTAAAATGTGACTTGGTATAAACTTTTAATAGTTATGGTGTCGACTTCAGCAGAAGTGTTTCTTGTGTTTTTTGTGTATATTGTGCATGTATTATGAATACAGATATGAAGATCGATAGAAGTGTAGGATCAGGCTCAAACAGAGTTTGTCTTGGATTTACTATCAAAGACTTTGCTGCACTTATTACATTTATTCATTCATTCATTCATTATTGCATTTATTATTTAAATTGTACGTTTTAAAGATGTCAGATTAGTGATATTTGGGCCTGTCTGTATTCAGCCCAGGTAGATTTAAGGTAGGCTACATTTGTTACTGTATACATTGTATTCACTAATATTTGCATAATATTGTGTTTTCTTTTCTAAATTTAGGATTTCAAGAGATGAACGCGTCATCTGTTAATGCGACAGGAATTGTTCGGTATGCAGATTCCTTCTCTAAAGCTGTGACCAAGAATGTTATTGTTGTGTTTATCGGGATCTCCATCAACTACATCAATGCGAGCCTCATTCACACCTTCAGCAAACACCAGGTCTGATACTCCTCTAATTTAAATTAAGATATTTGGTAGGAATTAATATTTATATCTTCATCACCCAGTCAAGGTCTGCCTGTCAAACCAGAGAACACATGGATGAAATGCATAACTAGCCATCCCTAAACCATGTACCTGTGAGATCTAATCTCAGTGTGGGCTGATTCAAGATAACAAGAACACTTAGTCGTACCAGGTGTAAATGCCTGTAAATCAGATGCTAGATATTCCAGATATACATAGATCACATGTTAATACCAACTGTAAATGGGGAAAAAGTTGCCACAAACATCAATCTGATATTTGTTCATGTCAACAGGGAAAGAATCTCCTCTCTTTTGTTAAACCTTTCCTCTCCTTACATCCGTCCACCCTCCAGATATTATACACGAATCCTCGGTATATCCTTTTTGTTCATCTGATGATCAACGACATGATCCAAGTGAGCCTGGCCGTCATCCTGTTTGTCATCAGCTACACCATCTACAAAATCAATGTCTCCGTCTGTTGCGTCTTCATCCTGCTTGCTCTTTTCACCACTGAAAACACTCCTCTGAACCTGGCCTGCATGGCGGTGGAGTGCTATATCGCCGTCTGCATGCCCCTTCGCCATGTAGAGATCTGCACCATCAAGAGAACGTTAATGTTGATCAGTTTAATCTGGACAACAACCATGCTTTCGGTTATTTCTGATCTCTTCATCACTTTTGCCACAGAGCCTCTGGACTTCTTTCATACCCAAGTGTTCTGCCTCAGGGAAACTGCCTTCCCAAGTCCCCTCATCATCGAGAAGAGGGTAATCACATATTCAGTGTTTCTAGTTATAGTTTGGATGACTATCTTTTACACGTACTTCAGAATTCTCTTCACTGCAAAAACAGCGAGTAAAGATGCTAAAAAAGCCAGAAACACCATCCTCCTCCACGGTTTCCAGCTGCTGCTGTGTATGGCAATATACGCAGCCCCCCAGTTATTAGATGCTCTGCAGAAGTGGTTCCCGAAGAATTTTACGGACTCTCTCTTTGCTTACTATATCATTGTACAGGTCCTGCCACGATCTATTAGTCCCTTCATCTATGGAATACGAGACAATACTTTCAGGAAGTATTTGAAAAGGTATCTTTTGTGTAAAGACTCCAAACCATAAGCAACCATTTAAAACTTCAATGAGATCTTTGCAATGAGGGGCCTTGTTCAAGAGCATGTAGATGTTCATCTTTCAAAAATTTAATTTCCCCACCATGGTTCAAACAAAGCTGTTACACATTTGAGTAATTCTGAACTTCTGAAATTCTTTCAGTGTTGGCCATTTCAATGTACAAAAATTACACAAAAATAAAAAGTTTATATTCACGACTGAGGTTTTGTTGCTTTTTCTTGTTCCTCCTTCCTCCTTAAGCCAGGAGCTTCTCTCTCTCTCTCTCTCTCTCTCTCTCTGTTCTGTCCACTGCAGAAGTGGAATCAGGTGTATGGAGCCATCCATACATCAGTGGCTCTCAGGCATCCATATCATGGATATGGTCACAGAAAGCCAATAAGGGGATGGAGGTGGCCCCCTCATGTCTCACCACCTCTAGTCCGTCCTGCTGGATGTCCCTGTTTCCCTTGGTGGAATATACTCACACTTTGCCCAATGCCTCTTCCAGTCTGTCACATTTTCTTTGCACCCTTGGCTATCAACCTCCATTGTTTCCTCCACAGGCACAGGAATTGGAAGTCCCCTCTGTTTAAATCTACATATTTCGCTGCTTCAAGATTTGGAGCCAGATCTGCTCTTCTTTAGGCCTCCACCCTAATGCAAAGAGAGACTAAATGGAGCTGCATCCCTGCTCCTCAGTCCTTGGTCAAAAGGAAGGGCTTAATTCCAAGAATCTTCCTCTTGAAGTGTACTCCGAAATGATGATGGTGTGCACCATAAGCTCCCCATGCACTCCTCCACCCAGGATGGTGGATCATGACCTTGTCTACACAGTCCAACGACTGTTGGATGTATGTCGTTGTGGCTGTGGTTTGCAGTACGTGGTGACTAGGGAAGTTTAAAGCTGTTGGGTTCCACACCTCCACATCATGGACCCATTCCTCATCTGGGATTTCCATTGGCTACACCCGAATAGGTCCAGATGGGTGCCAGATGGGTGTCCATTGAAGGGGGGATACTGTCATGCCCCTTAATCTTACTTCTGTGTTCTTGATTGCTGGAATGGACTCAGGTTTGTGGCTATCAGGCAGCAGGCTGTCATCATGTCCTCAATAGACATCCTGCGGCAATGGTTCCATAAGTATTGTACAGAATCTCTCTTTGCTTACTATATCGTTGTACAAATCCTACCGCAATCTCGTTAGTCCAATCATCTATGGAATACGAGACAATACTTTCAGGAAGTACTTGAAAAGGTATCTGTTCTGTAAAGACTCCATACTTTAAGCAACCATTGAAAACTTTACTGAGAAGGTTTTTTCTAATAAAAGGAGAATTAAAGGGAAAGCTTGACACATATTGTTTAATTGTGTAATTCCAAACTTATATATCAACATATCAAAGGCTGCACATCACGTCCAGATTCAAGTCAATTCAAGTTAGATTTAATGTTCATTCAGTGTTAGTCGTTTCAATGTTTTATATCATACACAATTGAAAATCATTGTTAGTTTCAGCCCCATGACTTATTGTTCTAATTTTATACTGTGTGTGTGTGTTCCTATCAAAAACACACACACACACACACACACTCTGTGTAACTTCTCTATATAAACTCAAACTCAATCACATGAGGCAGATTCATCTTCAGATCACAATCCACTATCGGAGGTCAGTACTGAATTATGTCATAAAAAATGTAAAACAGACTTTGTAAATGTTTCTTTATTATAAAATGTCTTTTGTTTTTTTAAACAAGTTCATCGGCTGCTGACATGAATTTCACACCTGTGGAAAGCAATGTGACAGGAGCTGTGCCCTCCGAGGTCATGCTGTTTACAGGTATTGGCAGGGTTATGATGGTTCTTTGTCTGGGCATCACCATCAACTACATCAATGCTACCATGGTCCACACATTCAGCAAACACCATGTGTGTATTTTATTAAATGTTTTATAGCTATTGTTAGGTATAACTAACCATTGTTTTTGCAGTTATAATAGTGTTTTCTGGGTCCTGTACCATTCTTTGTTAGTACTACTTGGAGTATTTCACACAGACAACTCTGAGAAAGGTAAAAAACTGTGAAGCACCACTTTCTCTACATTATAGAGTGGAGACAATATAATGTGATCTTTATTTACTGTTTGACGTTGTCTTCTTGTGTACATAGAGTCTGTACAATGAAGTATGTCCAGTGGTACAATATAAATATTGACATGACAAACTACAGGAGAAACACCTGGTCATTTCACTGAAATGTAACCTTATGATTACTCACAGGGAAACTGGGGTAGGTAGAGTAACATGCTTTTTGTGCAATTTGTATGCAGCATTACTGTATAAAAATGTTCATTATTGATTAATCTGAACATTATTATATTGATTAATCGATTAACTGTCTCAAATAATCAGGAAACAGAAATGCCAATCACCAATTCACAGAGCCAAAAGC
Source organism: Argyrosomus regius (assembly GCA_946959425.1). Taxonomy (NCBI): domain Eukaryota; kingdom Metazoa; phylum Chordata; class Actinopteri; family Sciaenidae; genus Argyrosomus; species Argyrosomus regius. The sequence goes on along the minus strand of OX336885.1, from coordinate 29,373,450 downwards.
AACATATTCATACTGTATGTCTTGTTTTGTATACAAAGGTTTAGTTTACGATTAAAAAAAAAGTTTACAGTTGTATGAGTTTACAATAATAGTAAATAAAAAAAATCCTCACATTGGAGAAAACAGAACCAGAACCAGTGAATGGATTATCAAAATATTTTCTGCTGCTCAACTAATCAATTTAGGGACTCATCATTTCTTTAATGCAGTCAAGGATTTGCATTTTTCTGCAATCTCACTTTGATTTGTTACATTTCAGATCTTCAAGGTGAACCCTCGCTTTATCCTTTTCATCCACCTGGTGTTCAACGACATGATCCAGCTGACAGTCAGCATCTCCATCTCCGTCCTCTATTACGTCTTTGACACCATCTATGTCTACATCTGTTGTTTCCTCGTCTTACCGACCATTCTCACCACACAAAACACCCCTCTGAATCTGGCTTTCATGGCAGCAGAGTGTTACATTGCTGTCTGCATTCCCCTCCGCTACAACAACATATGTACAGTCAAAAGAACATATATTGTTATTGGCATAATCTGGACGCTAAGTTCACTTTCTGTACTACCAGATGTCTTCATTCTTTTGGTCACTGAACCTCTGGAGTTCTTACATAGTAAAGTGTTCTGCTTGAGGGATACAGTGTTTAGGAGTGCCTACAGTGTAAGGAAGAGGGATGCATCCCACATATTGTTTCTGGTCGTGGTTTGGCTCACTCTGTTCTACACTTACTTCAGAATTTTGTTTGTGGCCAAAGCTGCTGATGCAGACGCTAAAAAGGCAAGAAACACGATCCTGCTTCATGGTTTTCAGGTGCTGCTGTGTATGACGGTGTATGTGCAACCTATGTTAATTCAAGGTCTCACATACTTGTTCCCGGGACAGTTCAGAACGATATACTTTGCTTTGTATGTTATAAACCAAATCCTCCCTCGCTTTGTTAGTCCTATTGTCTACGGGCTACGAGATAAGACTTTCAGGAAGTACTTCAAAAAGTATCTGTGTACAGTAAACTGCCATCCAAAGAATATCCTGAACCCAGTGACATAAAATAATATTTTGAGAACCCCATGATGTTGGAAAGTTAAAGTCAAATGTGGCACAAGTTTGCCTACAAATTGCATACAAAGAACTAACAATAAAAATCACAGTACACAGTATTAAATGTCTCTGTGATTAAACTGTCAACAGCTTTTGTTGTGGCTTCACAGCAGTTTCATGATATATCGGATCTGTGAATGTTTTTTGTAGTAGTTTTACATGTCATGGCCTGCGCAGCTTCGAGGTAAATTCACTGTAAATTACCTACACTTAAATCAAATATTTTAAGCTAATGCTCCTGACGACACATTTCCCAGCATCACGGGGGTCACACAAACCCCTCAACTCAAATATGATGGTGATCCTTTGACCCTACACAAAAGGGTAGGCAATAAAGTGCACCACCTCGACCAAAGAGTATGGAAATCGGGGCTACCTATTGGAGCTAGACTTGGGTGTAAAGTCTATCAAGCATAGGGTGATTTATAAGTATACATGGTACCAGAACACCTTAGGCCTCAGATTGATGATTGACTTTGTGGTCGTATCATCATATCTGTGTCTTGGACAATGATCATTAACTGGTGGTGAGTTGGATCTATACGTGCTGAATTTAACCGCTGTGAAACAATCAGGAAATAACTTTTTATTTCGCTGATCAACAGCTTTATTGAGGCCGGCGCTCGCTCACTGTTTCTCTCCCGCACGCTGGTGCGTTTTTTTGCGGCAACCCCTGCGTTGCGGACGTCCGGTGCGGAAACGCATGACCCAGCACTGAAATGAATTGAAAGACCTCCATTTCTGCCACGGCGCCTGATCCTGTCTGAACCCCCGCTTAGAAAGTTACACTGTCACCAATGTGAAATTTGCTGCACCCGTCCTTTTTTGTTGCAAAAACAAAATCAGAGTGTTGCCAGTGCAACAAATCTCTCACCTCAGGTTTAGCCAGGGGAAGAGGTGGCCAACTTTCCTACTTCAGGTGAAGTCAGTGTTAATGTTGCCACAGACAGGCTTAATTAGACTAGTCTAATCTGAAAATTTAAGACCAGGCTGAGGCCAAGATAGTCTCGAACTAAGTTTATGCAACTAAAAAACCTGGAAAATAACAGCATGGAGGATGCTGCTTTGGTTAACTGGGATTTTCCTTCAGACAGACATTTTCATGCTTTAGCGAGTGTGTCCAGTTAATGTGACAGGGATAGTATATCACATGAACAATTGACATTAACGTATAGCTACAACAGTAAAATGTCACAAACACACAAACAGACTCACACGTACACAATCTGATTTCTAATTGTAGGCACAAAGAGTCCTACTTACACGTTTACATGCAAACACACAGCCCTGAATCCTGGGATGTGTGTTCAACACAGCACATATAACGTCAGACGTTTCCTGGTTGGTGTCTTTGTCTAAATGAATTATTGAACTATTACGGTTCATATTCGATATTATTGTTGAACTGTTACAAACTGTGATAATGAAATCTTAAATCAGTTAGCTCATGTTCCTTTATCATGGCTTTCAACTTCACAGCTGATACTGTATATCACTGGGTAGTCACCACTATTGATTCTGCATAAAATTCAAAGACAACAAACGTGTGGATTATGTGAGCACAGACCTATTTGTGATGTGTTTCTTTTCAATGGATGTTAAATGTGATTAATGTTACTGCTGCAGAACTTGTTATGTTTTCAGTTCACTCATTCACATTTCTAGAACGCCGTTCTGACTCTGTTGGATGAAACAATTTGCAACTGAAGTGTTTAAAGCTACTGAGCACATTGTTGATAAAAAAGTGATTTAACAAACTGAATTATTAGCTTCTTTCCAAAGAATGACATTTTCTGGCCATCATCACACTTTTCAAATCAAACTTTATTTTTATGGCACCTTTCATACATGATAGCACAAGGTGCCTCACAGAGAATAAGAACAACAACAATTTAGGAGAAAACAACAGAGATTAAAATCAAGGAAAATTAAGAAAACCCAAACCACCCACCCCCACATACACTCAAACAACAATACATATACACTCATACAGACACTACCACACATATGCACATACACACACACGAACACTAGCTGTCACTAAGAGACATGGCCTGGCACCGCGACGTGAGGCGAGGAAAAAGCCACCTTCGGGGGCCCGCCACACAGAGAGGTCACGGTCCAAGACCACCGGGAGAACCACACAGGCCACCCCTACCCGGGTAGACAGGAGGCCATGCACAAAGGTGCAGGCCCCCTAGCCACCCAGGCCGGAGCAGTCCGCGAGGCAGCGCCCCCGATGGAGGACCAGAGACAGATCCCAGTGAGGCAGGCCCCCATGAGGAAACACTGGAGCTAAAAACTATGCAATTAAAACAGTAAAACAGGGTGAAGAACATAAAAGCTTAAAAACAGACAAACAGATAGATAAATAATTAAGTAGATAGATAGATAAATAAATAAATAAAATAGATTAAAGGTTATAAGCTAGAAGGCTAAAACAGCAGAATAAGATAAGAGATATACAAACTTAAAACTGAGGGTTTAAGACAGTAACTTCAAATAAAACATATAAAATTAGAGTAAAAGGAATTAAAAGGGGAGTTAAATGATCAATTAAAAAGATTAATTAAAAGCCTGACTAAAAAGATGGGTCTTGAGCCTCTTTTTAAAAACCTCAATACTCTCTGCGCCCCTGAGGCTCTCCGGCAGGCTGTTCCACAGACGGGGGCCATAGTAACTGAAAGCCGCCTCCCCGTGTCTTTTTGAATTAACTTGAGGTATGGTTAAAAGGCCAGCGCCGGAGGACCTCAGGGTTATATCCTATTAACGCCAATTCAAGCAAGCCAAATACTGACTCATCATTTCTTTAATGCAGTCAAGGATTTGCATTTTTCTGCAATCTCACTTTGATTTGTTACACGTTCATATTTTTAAGAGCAAACTTAAGATGTTAAGAAGTACTTAATCAGTTTTACTATTTCAGTATTATACATTTAAAAAAAATTTTTTTAGTTTCTTCTTTTCTTTTTTCTTTTCTATTTATTGTTTTATTTTATTTATTTTGATCTAATTCATTTTTAACCTGCCTCCAGTGTTTCCTCACTGCAGGACGATGAGATGGCGCTTCCTCAGTTTGTGTTGTGCTTTGTTTATAATGGGATGGAGGGTGAGCGGTGGGTGTTGGGTGTTTTTATGTGAAGCGATTTGTGTTACATGTATTGTATGAAAAGTGCTATACAAATAAAGTCTGATTGATTGATCGATTAATTTCAGATCTTCAAGGTGAACCCTCGCTTTATCCTTTTCATCCACCTGGTGTTCAACAACATGATCCAGCTCACAACCAGCATCTCCATCTCCGTCCTCTATTACGTCTTTGACACCATCTATGTCTACATCTGTTGCCTCATCATCTTGCCGACCATCTTCACCACACTAAACACCCCTCTGAATCTGGCTTTCATGGCAGCAGAGTGTTACATTGCTGTCTGCATTCCTCTCTGCTACAACAACATATGTACAGTCAAAAGAACATATATTGTTATTGGCATAATCTGGACGCTAAGTTCACTTTCTGTACTACCAGATGTCTTCATTCTTTTGGTCACTGAACCTCTGGAGTTCTTTCATACCAGAGTTTATTGCTTGAGGGATACAGTGTTTAGGAGTGCCTACAGTGTAAAGAAGAGGGATGCATCTCACATATTGTTTCTGGTCGTGGTTTGGCTCACTCTGTTCTACACTTACTTCAGAATTTTGTTTGTGGCCAAAGCTGCTGATGCAGACGTTAAAAAGGCAAGAAACACGATCCTGCTTCATGGTTTTCAGCTGCTGTTGTGTATGATGACCTATGTGGGACCTTTGTTAATTCAAGTTCTCACATACGTGTTTCCAGGACAGTTCAAAACCATTTACTTTGCTTTATATGTTATAAACCAAATCCTCCCTCGCTTTGTTAGTCCTTTTGTCTACGGGCTACGAGATAAGACTTTCAGGAAGTACTTCAAAAAGTATCTGTGTACAGTAAACTGCCATCCAAAGAATATTCTGAACCCGGTGACATAAAATAATATTTTGAGAACCCCATGATGTTGGAAAGTTAAAGTCAAATGTGGCACAAGTTTGCCTACAAATTTCAAACAAAGAACTAACAATAAAAATCACAGTACACAGTATTGAATGTCTTTGTTGTGGCTTCACAGCAGCTTCATGATGTTTAAGATGAGTAGATGTTAGATGTAACTGTTGTAAGTTGCTGTGGTCACTATTCGATATTAGTGACAATATTAATCTGGTAAGATCTGCAGTATAATACAGAATTTCCAAAGAATTTACTTGATCTGTGAATGCTTTTTGCCGTACCTTTACATGCCATGGCCTGTGCTTAGAGGTAAATTCACTGTAATGTACCTACCACCCACAGAGATAGGTACTGTTTTGGTGTCAGGTCCATTACCACTTCTGTACCACTTGACTATAACAACACGGTACCAGAACGCCTTTGGCCTCAGATCAGTGAATGACTTTGTGGTCGTATCATCAAATCTGCTGTCTTGGACACTTATTTGAAAACAGAGGTTGTTTAATGATCACCACCTGGTGGTGAGTTGGATCAGATGTGTGCAGTGAGGACGAATTGGGAATGTCTGTCCACAAGGTCTTAACACCCACATGCACCAGACCATGACCCCCGTACCATGATGGTCCAACCAATGCAACCATTACAGCTTATTTAGGTAATTGGCCTTTGGTCTCACATACACAACTAGATAGACGTTGTCTCTGACGTCATGCATCATCATGCCTAATATAAAGCCATGAAACTAATTTCAGGCTCATTTTGTGAAGACTGAAGTGTACTATCTGAGGTAGGAAAGTCTTTAATGTATTTCATCATGATGCTGTTTACATGTTTGATTATTACACTGTTTTAATTCCTAAATTAAGCATAAATCCTTCAGAGTTCAAAAACTAGATAATAAGGAGGAAGTGTTTTAAGAATTGTAATACTAAATAACATTTAACATGCTGTGACTGCTGTATATGTTTTATATTAAGTTCATTTAACAATGTAACATAACATTCCACTGTTCTTTTTTCCTTCACACTTTCATGTGAAGGATGAGTTGCTTGTTGGGGAAGTCTGACATTTTCATTGTGAAATAAGCTTTCTGCTATTTTGGAAAACATTCCACCCCTAAACTTAATATGTTCCTCCTGGTATTAAACTGAAGCATGTTATAAACTTTAGGAAACATTTAACACTCATACAAATACAACAGTTGTATTTTTGGATCGATATATTTAAGTATGAATGTTTTTTCTACAGTAAAGAGAAGATGAGTTTATTCTTTGTGCATAATAACTTGAATCATTAACCAAATAAAATGTTACAAGTTTAAATTTGCAATTTTACTTTTATTAACATAGTTTTTTAAATCTTCCTCTATGTAACAGAGGCTTGCAGGATCTTCAGATCAGCTCCATGAATTCCTCATCTTATGACTATAATGTGTCGAGTCCTCCGAGTTATCGAGACTCCTACAGCACAGCTGTGGCCAAAAATGTGATTGTGTTGGCTCTTGGCCTGACCATCAACTATATCAATGGTACCCTGATTCACACCTTCAGAAAACACCAGGTCAGAATGATTCTTACTGATTTTGATACTTCTATTATCTGTCAAGATCAGTTATTACTATTGTTAGAAGACAAAAGCGGGGTCACAGTTTCCTACTACAGTTTAATGGAGAGATTAAAAGGCTCAGTTAAGAAAGAGTGTTTGTGTTTTTTGTGATCTTGGTGTCGTTGAAGATGAATTTCATTTTGTGTGATTTCAGGAATAATTTGCTGATTTGTTTTGGTTGTCACAAGTTGATGGGCTGAGTTGGGAGTGAACATTTGTTTGCAAGATTTATAGAAAGTTCATGGCAACTAACTATGGAAATTAAAAGTTTTTAAATGTGAATTAGTGTGCAGATTTGTAATGTGACCATCCTCTTTGTCACTGCTGCCTTGTTAGCCCATGTTGTAGAAGTGTATGTATTGAAGTCTTAAAGAAAGATGAGATGCTGATTCCTGTCTTTTTTCCTCTCCTTCAGGTATTTTATGTGAATACTCGTTACATCTTATTCATCCACCTGGTGGTTAACGATATGATCCAGCTGACTACAACAATAAGTCTCTTCGTCTTTAGTTATATCTTCTACAAAATCAACGTTTCCCTTTGTTGCCTCATCATTACCTGTGCTGTGTTCACCACCCTCAACACTCCGTTAAATTTAGCCGTCATGGCGGTGGAATGTTACATCGCTATTTGTTTGCCACTGCGACACACCGAGTTGTGTACGATCAAAAGAACGTATGTTCTGATTGGTTGGATTTGGGCCATGAGTGCAGTCTCAACCCTGCCAGACGTGTTTATTGTTCTGGCAACAGAGCCTGTAGAGTTATTTTATTCCACAATCTTTTGTGATAAGAACAACATGTTCAGACACCCTATACACTTAAAAAAGAGGGATGTTTCCTACATAATTTACCTCATTGGAGTTTGGCTCACTCTCTTCTTCACTTATTTTAAGATCTTTTTAGCTGCTAAGGAAGCTAAAGCTGCTAAATCAACTGATGGAGATGCAAAGAAGGCCAGGAATACAATCCTGCTCCATGGCTTCCAGCTGCTGTTGTGTATGCTGACCTATGTAGCCCATGTGTTAAAAAAGGCTCTGTTCTACTGGTTTCCTGAACATTATTTACATGTAGTCTTTGTTTCCTACATCCTCGTCCAGATCTTTCCCCGGTTTGTCAGTCCTATCGTGTACGGCCTACGAGACAAGACGTTTAGACAGCACTTGAAAAAGTATCTGCTGTGTTCAGTGAGAATGAGCATCAAATCAAGGACAACTACAAAACACATGTTGCTGTACTAGAAAACAAAATAAACTCATTTATTTTGTGCACTTCTGCTCTATTACGCAGCACATGCACTGCAGTTTTCCTCTGGGGATCATGAACATTTGCACGCATGTAATTGTAATCCATCAAATGAAACCAACTGACAGACCCATGGAGTCATGCCACCAGCATGATCTTTGATTGAGTACAGACACCATCCTTTCACAGGACAGCAGTTCATTTCACTGAACATACTCCAGAATAAACAGTAATTGGCTTCAGCGCCAGCTAAACACAAGAGGCCTGCAAACATTACCTTTACGTTTTGTGCTTTTCTGTACCTTGTAATTTATTTTCAGCTTTGATGCTTTGATTGTTACTTGAGATTACATTGTGTTTCCATGCTACACAGTCATATAGATCCATAGATGAATAAAGTATGAAATAAACAAGTAGTAAACCAGAGTCCATTGGTGTTTTTGTTGATGTCACTTGATGTGATTTATATTAGTAATCCTTTTAATCCTGCCCGTGTTGAGCAAATGCTTTAAGTGTTATTATAACATATATTTAGACTCCAAAGTGGACATGAAATAAGAAAAAAAGACTTCATTTGAAAACATAAAGAGTGTGGAAGCCCTGGTTTTCCATGACCCAATAGGGACGCAAATTTGCAATAGCGTTTGTTATTCGCTTCGCCCTTTCTGCGATGGGTTTTGCTAACGTATGTTCAATAGTTCTCTGGTTGGTATCTGCAACCTGTTGCTTTTCCTCCAACTCTGGGTGGAAACATAAAAGGTGGTTCCTCATGCTGCCAAAACATTTAAATTTCATTTGATACACCTTGCAAATTGTATCCAAATTGTATAGCTCTGGTCCAAGTCCTGTTCGCTTTCAATTTCATGAATGCCAAAATACTTCCGTACGGTAGCTTTCAAAGCTTCGGGTGCTGGCCAAATTGTCTCGGTCGGTTCAGACATTTCCACGTGTAGCTCAAACATAAAAAAGACACACATGAACTCCATGCACAACCATGGACAATTAGCACATACTCACACGTGTACCTTCTTCATATAAGATCTAAGTACAGTCAAGCAGAGCAGATCAGTATCCACTATCTGAAGCCAGTATTCAATTGTTTGCTTCACTTGACAACTTCTAGTTTCAAACAAAATATAAAAACCTTGAAGAAGCCATTCAGTGTTGCAGCTCCAAAATTATTGCTGCCGCTGCTTCAGAGTTTTATGAAATATCTCAAAGTCAATTAAACAGCTCTACGGAGCTGACAGCAACTGAACAGTAACAGGAGGTCAATCATGACAACCAAATAAACAACCGTGTGAGTACCGCTTTTTCTCCCTCACTGTCACTTTTTGTGAACCAACCAGTCACACCTGGATTTGGTGGGCCACTGAAAAATTTCATGTGCTACAGAAAAACTTTGCATGAATTGATTTTTGATGACTTGTATTTAGCATTGAAATATTAGTGACTAACTAGTGTTGTAGCCCATTTTTCCTGCACAAGGATTTAATGAAGATAGGAACGTACAAAAATTATAAATGTTGGATGTTGGTTGTGTATTTCCTAAACTGCAGTGGTGGACATCAGTGCTAAAGTAGGACATCAAGCTGAAGACAAAAGGCTATCAGGCTTGTTGGCCCAGGGGACTCTTGAAGAAGCAGAAAGGGAACAGGGGGAAGTAGATCTGCAAAAGTTACAAACTGCATTTCCCTCCTCGCCACCAGGGGATACCCTACAGTATAAATAGAGGGAAAATGTAAGTAAGAATTTCTTACTAATGAACAAAGACGCATGGTAAAGCAGTTGGGAACACTCAGGCAGATTTGAAATGTTTGGAGACAAAGAGGTGGAAGTTGAGTCCAGCCCTCTATTTATACTGTAGGGTGCTTTGAACTACACTGAATTGAAGGTGGATCCCCTTGTGGCGAGGAGAAAAAATGTACTTGAAACCTGCAGTCTGTAACAGCCACCCCCGGATTTGTGCAGCAAATACGTTTTATTAATCTTCAGTTATTTCAGGCAGTGGGACTAGTCTGGACACAGGGCAGATATATTCTCGACTTTGAATAATTACCGTTAGCCTGCGAACCCTTCTGTCCTTTCCAGGGTAAGTTTCAATAATCTTCCCAATGGGCCATGATGCTCCGAAATATTGTGGATCAGTTATCATCACAATTCGACCTGGAGCCAGATTGTCCTTGTCAGTTTTGCCTGGTTTGGAGATTTGGAGATGAAGGCTGTCCAGAAATGATCAGCTAGGATCTGACTATGACGCCAATTTTTGTTCTCAAGTAGCTCACTGGTACAGTATATTGCTTGAGGATGGGAGGAGTCAGGCCGCCCCATCAGCAACAGGTTTGGTGTGACTGGGTCAGAGGAGATGTATCCAAGTGGGTTTGAGTTTAGAATACCTTCAACTTCAACCAGGACTGTGTGTACGATTGTCTCCATTTTAGGTTGAGTTCCTACTGCAACGTGGAGGGCCGTTTTTATTGATTTTATTTCTCGCTCCCAGCTTCCATCGAAATGTTTGGAGACAAAGAGGTGGAAGTTGAGTCCAGCCCTCTATTTATACTGTAAGGTCCTCTTGCTGAACACCAACTGTTGTAACAGCAACTTTTTCTTAAAGTATTGTTGCCGTTGGCTTTAGTCTCATCTACACCACAACTTCTCTTTTGACTAAAATACAAACATTTTAGTCCGACATGGATCCAATTCACTGATTTTCAACCTTCAAATTCAAAATGGGCAAGATGTGTGAGATCAAGATCAAGCAGATTTTCTATTGACGATAATTATGATATCTAAAAATGTAATATTGATTGCATGTTAATGTGTCATGCCACTGATACAGGAGGTTTTCTGTCTGAAAGTCAAAGCAGAATAAGTATGTGAATAAGAATATTATCCTTAGTTTTACGTTAAGTCACTTTATATGGAAGCATCGACCATATCAATGTATGATTTTCATTTTATCAAAAACTTAACTTATGAAAAAAACGTATGACGCATACATGCTGCACAATCTGCATAATTAGTCCCAGGCCTTTCCTGTTGGACACACACTGCCTCACAAACACATACACACACATTCAAACCTGTGACGTTCTTGATCCCACGACATTTGCATTTCACGACTATATATTAAGTAATATCACAGACATCTGACTCACTGTATGTATCACCGGCATATGACTAAGGTGAGAACATTGTGTTATTGTGTGTATTCAAGACAATGTCGCTTATGATGCATTTTACTTGTGTGTTTAATTCTGTACAGTAGATTTTAGATGTTGTCAACTCTAGAATTCAATGCTATTCAAAATAACAGTTTTGTTGCTATCAAAATGTAAATTATGCCTGTGCTCAATATATATTTTTTTAGTATAGTAGTTTAGTCATGTTTTACATGTAGCAGGAAAAATGAATAACTGCATTTCAGCTTGCTGTCTTATTCCAAGGTGTTGATATTGTGCATACACTCAAATCTTGAGGCTACTTATGCATTTCAATTGCATAGAAAATTTCCATCCATTTGAATTACATAGTTTTAATATAAATTAACTACCAAACTTAACATGAAGCAAGTAATAAGATTTATGTAATAGTACTAAAAATGACTGCATTTATTTTCACTGTTGGGTTTGGGCAAACAAATGAATGAATGCATAAGCCTGGTTACTACTAGCACACTGAGTTTATCAGCACTGTAACATAAATCGTATTACTTGCTTCACATTAAGTTTATTAGTTAATTTATATTAAACCTATGTAATTCAAATGGATGGAAATTTTCTATGCAATTGAAATGCATAAGTCCTATTTTTGTGTGTGTACTCGCCTACTGGGACATTTAATGCAATGCAGCCAGCATTATTTGTCACACATGTTGTCCTGCTATGACTATTCTTTACTTGATAAATGTCTGTTTCATACATACATGTAATGTCTGATTGTCTTTGACCTTTGTAGGATAAGTAGAGGCGTTTGTAATAACAAGTGTCCCAGTAAATCATGTCAGGGAGACAATGAGCCATCATAAAATAACTAAGACTTCAGTGGAAATGGCATTTATTAAAAATGTTTAGGGAGTTCATGGCCAAATCTATTCATGTTCTTTATTTAATATAGTAAAGCTTCTTTCAAATTGGTGATTTGTTCCTATTATATATATTTCAGAATAAACATAACAGTTGTCTCCTGTGAAACAGGTTTTAAAGGGACGTCGTCAGTTGACTCATGAACTTTTCGAATACTGGCAAGAATGTCACAGTGGGCTATCGGGACACTTTAAACACGGCTATACTCAAGAATGTGATTACTGTGTTTCTCTGCATCTCCATCAACTATGTCAACGGTACCCTGGTACACACATTCAAAAAACATCAGGTTCATCAGTCCATTTCTAGAAAACCATTTTGCATGTTTGGGATAGACTATGTGATTTGTTCTCATATAATCAGTGGCACTCTTCCTAATCTTTTTCCTTTCCTGCAGGTTTTCAACATGAACCCTCGATACATCCTGTACATCCACCTGGTAATCAATGACATCATCCTGCTGACCATGTTTACACTTATTCAGGTCCTGAGTTACATCGTGTTCACTCTTAATGTGTCCTTATGCATAGTTTTGCTTATGATTGCTATATTTGCAAATCTAAACAATCCCCTAACCCTTGCTGTTATGGCAGTAGAGTGTTACATCGCCATATGCTTCCCTCTCCGCCACACCCAGATCTGTACAGTCAGGAAAACATATGTTGTGATCGGCCTGATCTGGGTGATAAGCACACTTTCAATCCTGCCAGATTTATTTGATGCATTAGCGACAGAATCACTGGAATTCTTTCGTTCCAGAGTTTTTTGTCTTCGGGAAAATATTTTTAGAAACCCTAAACTTGCAGAGAAGAGAGATATAACCAACACAGTGTTTTTGGTCATCATTTGGTTCACTCTTTTCTATACGTACTTCAGGATCCTCTTTGCTGCACAGGCAGCTTCTGCAGACTCCAAGAAAGCAAGGAACACCGTCCTCCTCCACGGTTTCCAGCTGCTGTTGTGTATGCTGACCTACGTTTTTCATCTTCTCATAGAAGGTCTGACATACTTGTTCCCAAGAGGAGTACTGGCCATTCGCTTCACTATTGCGATACTGGTTCAGGTTCTGCCTCGACTCATCAGTCCGATTGTTTATGGGATACGAGACAAGACATTTAGGAAGTACCTGAAAAGATATCTGCTCTGTACAAATAGTGCTAAAACTCAGCCACAAAACACTCTGAAGAGTCTGTCATGAAGTCCTGTTTTTGAGTTGTTCATGCTCTGCTTACATTGTTCAATGTTAAAGGAAAAATATGTAATACATTAAATGTGTTGTTCACTTGTATAACTTCTTATAACAAATAATAATAATAAAAAACCCAAACTTAATAATTACACTTCATTCAAAGTGTGGTCAACTTGAATGGATCAGAATAAAACAAGACCAACACTGGGAGAGGAACAAATTAAAGCAGTTGTAGTGTTTGAGAAAAAAAGGAACAATACATCATTTTCCTGCAGTTCACACTCTCGATCTGTGCAGCACTATTGTGTTTCCCTCCAGTCAGTGCATACATCTACTGTGTGCAGTGTTGTACTGAGTCCGTAATGGTCATGTGTCCTGTTTTCCTCCAGAGTGGTGCAAGATGTGTAGTAGATGTAGCGTAGTTACTGACCGTAACGCATTATACACATAATGTAACCCACCTGTTAGAAGTTACAGATCTGTTATAGTGTCATAAATATGCTTCCTGTTGAAATCACTTCCTACATAAATCTTCAAACAAAAGTCTTTTGTGGAACTGGTCATGTTCACTCATGTGTCCCTGCCTTTACTGCTGTCCCAATTAAATAGGTGTGTAACCTGAAACTACAAATCCTCTTTAATTGCTTTGTGTTGAAGAAGTGAGACAGATGGAATATCAGCTGCTGGACTGGCTGATCCCCATTCAAATGCACCAAAACCACATACGTTTACTTTCAAGCGACCAAGGCCTCTCGAGGCCATAGTGACTATGACTCCATGTCCATCTGGAGGATGGAGGAGGAAGTCAGGTGATGTTATTACTAAGCCACCAACATAATGTCAGACTTTAACACACTAACCGTAACCAAGTGTTTATAACTGAAACCAGGAGCACAAAGTTAATTTTTTCAAACTGCAGAATCAGCTACATATTTTACAAACTGGTCAGCAACTTACCGTGAAGACACTGCTGACTCTGCATCACCAACTGTGATGGTACTAATTTACTTTTTCAGCATAAACACTGATAAACCCACTTGTCCAGGACCAAACAGCTGACAAAGTTCGAGTTAAAATAAGAGTGATTAATTGGACTTACTTAATTAAGCCGATCACAGGAGTCCAAATGAACGCTGCAGCCCTCAGTGCCTACAAAAGAAAGATTAAAGCAGATTTTAATACAGGTTCTTCGTATCCATCTCTAGCTACAGGAAAGATTTAAACAACCCTTTTTGGAAAATTCATTCATCTGTCCTCCCTGTGTCAGGGTGGGCTCTAGGCAGGACTCAGACGCAGAGCAGATGTAATTAAAGTGAACTTTATTCAGGAATGGCAGCAAGAGTAATCCTCTGAACAGAGTAAAAATAAGTGCTACAAAAAACTCCTGATATGGCTGTGAAAGCTTACAAAAGAAAAGTCGCTCCAAAAGGAGGAAAAACACTATCTGACTACACTAACTAAACAAACTAACCTGTCCTAATCTAAGAATCGAGGTAATCTATCCTAACAAGGGGGAATAACAAATAAAAACTCTAACAAACAAAAGGCGCTCCAAAAGGGAGGAAACAAAACCTGGTTGGGAAAATACAGAAAACTAAGAAACACTCCAAACTAACTGGACGAAATGCTAAGAAGGATTAAATCTGAATAAACACAAAATAACTCCAAACGGAGGAAAACAAAACGGCAATCTCTGAACTATCAAACTGAATACTAAAGCTAAGCTATAAAGTTACAAAGAAAAATCACTCTTACGAGGAGAAAACTCAAGGCGGCGAAGCAGGGCAAAACTGTGGCTGTGGCAAAGATCTAGGGTACGGGCTGGTATGACGATAGAGACGGACACACTGGCACAAGACAAGGGACACGCAGACTATTTAAACACATGGAGGGAAGGGAGCACCAGGTGCACACAATTGGTGATTAGGGAAGACAATCAGACAGGTGACACACGTGGAAGGGCAAGTGACCTGAAACGAGAGGAGAGTTACTTTTCAAAATAAAACAGGAAATGACGAGACAAAAACACAAAACAAGACATGACCTCACCACGGTGTGACACCCTGTCCAATATGCAAACATCAGGGATTTGGACAGGGAAGATAGGTGGTTCGAAAGAGGAGTGAAGGAGACTATCTATGTAGAAACCATCCATCAACAGAGGAGGAGGCCACAGACACCACTTTCAAGGACACTAAACAGCAATTCACATTTGGCCTCATTTGACTCCAACGACCGTCGTCCACACCGGAGCTAAGGCGACCTGAACAACTGTCCTTCACACCACACTTCATGTGACATTAATGACAATCATCACAACAACAAGCACTAACAAACCAAGTGGAACAATGGGCTGGTCAACGATGAATCTCCCCACCAGTCAGTCAGAACTGAAGAACTCTTCACTGATCCACAACCAAGACCAGTTGCCTCAGAATTAACCTTCTTGTAGAAAGAAAGATTGCAGCATCAGCTGTCACTGAAGCAAAAACACAGATGTGGAAGAAGTTTGGAGAGGCCATAGAGAAAGACTACAACAATTCATCGAGGGCTTGGCTCAAGCTGTGTTCAGCCAGGAGAGAGAACTGCTGACCGAGACTGGGGGATACTGTCAGGCGGTACTTTGAAGAGCCTCTGAACCCAACCAATAGGTCCTCTGTGGAGGAGTCTGAAGACTCAGGGGAGTATAGGTCACAAAGACAGTCGAGAAGCTATTTAGCAGCAAGGTGCCAGGTGAGGATGAGATTCACCTTGTCATCATTGGAGACAATCTCAATGCAGAGAGATAGAGATAAAATTCTGCAACCACTGGAAATCCCATATCTCCACAGTCTGGGACCAAACTCTATCCTCCAAGATGACAACACTTGCCCCCCAGAGCGGGGTTCATCAGAGACTACCTCCAGAATTTGGGAGTGGAGAGGATGGAATGGCCTGATGTGGGCATTACACACCAATGTGGTCATTAGTTTTGGGTTGTGTCCAAAAGAATATCATGGATACAAGCTGCTGAACTGAGTTTCCTCTGTAAGGTGGTAGAGATCAGACATCCAGAACAAGCTCAGATTAGAACCGCTGCTGCTTTAGCGCGCGTTCAGACAGGAACAGGGAAACCGGACGCCGGCGACGTTTTTTTAATTCATGTCAGTGGTGGGTCGTGTGTTTCCGCACCGGCAGCCCGCAACGCAGGGGTTGCTGCAAAAAACGTCGCCGGCGTCCGGGAGAGAAGTTGAGCCGGATTCAGACAGCCTGAAATGTCTCTGAAGCAGAGACTATCCAGGTGGATAATCTACCTGTGTGTGTGTTCTGACTTTGTTTATTTCATGTACCAGCTTCTAAATCTGAGTCTGACTCACAATTTAGGCCGCAAAATCGTGACATGAAGAAGTTTAATTTGATTTGTGTCCGATGATTTGAGAGAGGGAGAGAGAGAGAGAGAGAGAGAGAGAGAGAGAGGCCTCGATAAAGCTGTTAATCAGCGAAATAAAACATTGTCCCCTACATCGTGCATCATCCTGCTTTATATATAAAGCCGTGAAACTGATTTCAGACCCACTGTGTGACTGAAAGTGGAGACTGAAGTGCACTCTCTGAGGTAGGAAAGTCTTTGATGCTAACACACTGTATTAATGACTTACTAATGTTTGATGATGATGTACATTATGGGATGCTTTTAAACTGTGTGTGGATATAATGCTCAAGTAAAGCACTTCATTTTCTTTATTTCTAAGTTGAGCAAATCTTGTGTGTGTTTTAAAAATTGGAAAACTGAAAAGAAAAAAATCTAAACATGCTGTAATTACTATCTTTTAAAAAGACACATTGATTATCAGGAATTTGGTGATCTCATTTTGAATCTGTTAATATGGCATAATTTGAAAAGCAAATAATATATTCACTTTGACGTAAATTAATCTGTTACTTGTTCTGAAGGTCCGACAGTTTCAGACAGCTTTTCTAGTATTGGGAAAAATTACAAAGCCTAAACTTACTATGTGACTCCTGGTATTAATGTGAAGCATGGTACTAACTTTGTGAAACATTTAAGACAAATGCAAATACAACTGTTTTTGTATCAGGATGATACAAAAACGTTAATGCTTCCAATTTTAAAATATTTTAAAATATTTTTCATGCGTGAAACTCATGCACCATGCAAGAGTAATACAATATTCTTTTAAATGTTTGTCTGTAACAGAGGCTTGCAGGATCTTCAGATCAGCTCCATGAATTCATCATTTTATGGCTATAATGTGTCGAGTCCTCCGAGTTATCGAGACTCCTACAGCACAGCTGTGGCCAAAAATGTGATTGTGTTGGCTCTTGGCCTGACCATCAACTATATCAATGGTACCCTGATTCACACCTTCAGAAAACACCAGGTCAGAATGATTCTTACTGTTTTTGATACTTCTATCATAATCTTCACGGTCAAGATCAGTTATTACTATTGTTAGAAGACAAAAGCGGGGTCACAGTTTCCTACTACAGTTTAATAGAGAGATTAAAAGGCTCAGTTAAGAAAGAGTGTTTGTGTTTTTTGTGATCTTGGTGTCGTTGAAGATGAATTTCATTTTGTGTGATTTCAGGAATAATTTGCTGATTTGTTTTGGTTGTCACAAGTTGATGGGCTGAGTTGGGAGTGAACATTTGTTTGCAAGATTTATAGAAAGTTCATGGCAACTACACATAATGGTATATTTCAGTCATGGAAAAATAAAAGTTTTTAAATGTGAATTAGTGTGCAGACTTGTAATGTGATCATCCTCTTTGTCACTGCTGCCTTGTTAGCCCATGTTGTAGAAGTGTATGTATTGAAGTCTTAAAGAAAGATGAGATGCTGATTCCTGTCTTTTTCTCCTCTCCTTCAGGTATTTTATGTGAATCCTCGTTACATCTTATTCATCCACCTGGTGGTTAACGATATGATCCAGCTAACTACAACAATAAGTCTCTTCGTCTTTAGTTATATCTTCTACAAAATCAACGTTTCCCTTTGTTGCCTCATCATTACCTGTGCTGTGTTCACCACCCTCAACACTCCGTTAAATTTAGCCGTCATGGCGGTGGAATGTTACATCGCTATTTGTTTGCCACTGCGACACACCGAGTTGTGTACGATCAAAAGAACGTATGTTCTGATTGGTTGGATTTGGGCCATGAGTGCAGTCTCAACCCTGCCAGACGTGTTTATTGTTCTGGCAACAGAGCCTGTAGAGTTATTTTATTCCACAATCTTTTGTCAGAAGGATAACCTGTTCAGACACCCTATACACTTAAAAAAGAGGGATGTTTCCTACATAATTTACCTCATTGGAGTTTGGCTCACTCTCTTCTTCACTTATTTTAAGATCTTTTTAGCTGCTAAGGAAGCTAAAGCTGCTAAATCAACTGATGGAGATGCAAAGAAGGCCAGAAATACAATCCTGCTCCATGGCTTCCAGCTGCTGTTGTGTATGCTGACCTATGTATCTCCTGCGTTACAAAAGGCTCTGTTCTACTGGTTTCCTGAATATTTTTCACATGTACTTTTTGTTTCCTACATCCTCGTCCAGATCTCTCCCCGGTTTGTCAGTCCTATCGTGTACGGCCTACGAGACAAGACGTTTAGACAGCACTTGAAAAAGTATCTGCTGTGTTCAGTGAGAGTGAGCATCAAATCAAGGACAACTACAAAACACATGTTGCTGTACTAGAAAACAAACAAGAGAAATTTAGTTTTAGTTTAGTCTTTGTGCTCTATTAAGCACTACTACACTACACTATTTCACTGCATTAACAATTATTGTCTGTCTGTCTGCACCAACTCTTTAACTAACTTCACTAGGTCATGTTTAAATTTGATAAATCTGATATATAACGAGGCATTTCATTCTGAACCTCAATTGTCAACCATATCTGGTACTGAAGGAAAAGTCACTAAAGTCTGTAGATTTTAGTGTGTTAGCACAGTTGATATATCTATAGGAATGGAAATTGTTAAGATTTTATTGACAGCAACGCCACTGATTCTGCTTATTTGTCTGATTCTTTAGCAATTCTTTTATCGATTTGAGCTCATGTTGTGTAGAAAGATGTTTTGTTGGTGTTTCCACCCTTACTTGTACCACTACCTTCCTTACACCCTCCTTGTTGAAATGTATAATTTCACAGAGATTACAAACTGCAGATTACACTGTATCATCTTTCTTCGTGAAATAAAGCCCCACTTTGAACTGTTTCCTACCGACTATTGTGCTTCCCTCCAGTCAGTGCATAAGTCTTCTATGTGCAGTCCTGTACAGAGTCCATAATGGTCAGGTGTCCTGATGGTTTTATTGCAGTAGATGTAGCGTAGTTACTGACCATGACACCTCACCACACCTCAATTCTTCATCAGGTTTTGTCCATTATTTCCTGCCATACATGAAGTTACAGATCTGTTATAGTGTCATAAATATGCTTCCTGTTGAAATCACTTCCTACATAAATCTTCAGACAAAAGAGGTTTTGTGGAACTGCCCAGGAAAATCTACCATTCATGTTCACTCATGTGCCAACGATCCCTGCTTGAATTCCCTGCCTTTACTGCTGTCCCAACTAAATAGGTGTGTAACCTGAAACTACAAATGCTCTTTAATTGCTTTGTGTTGAAGAAGTGAGACAGATGGAATATCACCTGCTGGACTGGCTGATCCCCATTCAAATGCACCAAAACCACATACGTTTACTTTCAAGCAACCAAGGCCTCTCGAGGCCATAATGAGTCTTATCCATCTGGACGAGGAAGTCAGGTGATGCTTTTATCATGTCACAAACAAAATCTCAGACTTTAACACAGGAGACCAGTGTTTTTTCTATGATCATTCCATAACCATAACCAAGTGTTAATAACTAAAACCAGGGCGACAAAGGTCCCCTAAAGTTAACAAACCAGGATGTTTTCCCAAACTTAAACTGCAGACTCCGCCTTTGCCCCACTGCCTGGCTGGCTAAACACCCCTATGCCTCTTCCTGTGGGTGGGCCCACAAGGCGGCAGCAAACCATCTGATCCTTGCCGTATTCTGGGCACAAAGTCAAATACATTCTTAGTGGGTGTTGGACTCTGCCAAGGATGCCCCATGTCGCGGATTCTGTCATAATATTCATGGGCCAGATCCCAAGGCGCAGCCGGGGTCAGGAAGGTGTCCGGTTTGGGAACCTCAGGATTGCATCTCTGCTTTTTGCAGATGATGTGGTACTGTTGGCTTCATCGGACCGTGACCTTCACCACTCACTGGGGCGATTTGCAGTGGAGTGTGAAGCGGCCAGAATCAGAGTCAGCACCTCCAAGTCTGAGGCCATGGTTCTGTGCCGGAAAATGGTGGAATACTCCCTCCGGGTTGGAGAGAGTTGCTGCCCCAAGCGAAAAAGTTGAAGTACCTCAGGGTCTTGTTCACGAGTGATGGGAAAATGGAGCCTAAGATGGACCGGCAGGTTGGCATGGCATCTGCAGTACTGCCGGTAATTTTCCAGTACATCTACGTTCCAACCCTCACCTCTGGTCATGAGCTTTGGGTAGTGACCGAAAGAATGAGATCACGGATACGAGCAACCGAAATGAGCTTCCTCCGCCGGGCGGCTGTCTTCAGCCTCAGAGATAGGGTGAGGAGCTCGGGCATTTGGAGGGAGGTCGGAGTAGAACTGCTGCTCTTTCATGTCGAATGGAGCCAACTGAGACGGTTCGGGCATCTGATTAGGATGCCCTCTGAGCGCCTCCCTTTGGAGGTGTTCCAGGTACATACAACTGGAAGGAGACCCCAGGACAGATCCAGAACCCGCTGTAGGGACTACATAGCCCCTCTGGCCTGGGAACGCCTCTGGATCCCCCAAGAAGAGCTGGAATGCGTTGCTGCAGAGAACGACGTCTGGAGCGCCCTGCTAAACGTACAACTCGACCTGACCCCGGATAAGCCGAAGAAAATGGATGAATGGATGGATGGATGGATGGATGGATGGAATGTCAGCAATGTATTTCAAAAACTGGTTAGCAACTTACCATGAAGACAGTGCTAACTCATCACCAGCTGTGATGTTACTAATTTACTTTTTCATCATAAACACTGATAAACTGATAAACCCACTTGTCCAGGACCAAACAGCTGACAAAGATTGAGTTAAAAGAATTGGACTTACTTAAAATTCAGCAGATGACCGAAGTCCAAATGAACCCTGCTGCCCTCAATGCCTGCAAAATAAAGATGAACGCAGCTTTTAATACAGGTTCTTAGTATCCATCTCTAGCTACAGCAAAGATTTAAAGGAAAATTTTAGATGATGAAGTTCTCTCTGAGCACATACATTTAATTTATCAATCCTCTCATGCTTGTAAATGAAGCAAATTAGTGAAACTACTACTAAACTGTGTTTAAAGGGATTTAAACACACACCCCAACATGAACACGCACGCGCACGACATAATCTCAGATGTCTTGAGTCAACATACAGTATATAAAGTCTTCAACATCAACAACCACAGCAGACTGATGAGTCTGGGTAGGTACCTGCTGGGTAGGTATAGTATAGTATAGTCATGCTTACTGCTTTCATTGCATTGGACTGATTACTGTACGGACTGTAAATTACTGTCTTGTCATTATCTTATATTGCTGAATGTAATATGTATTTTTTTATGTATTTTTGGTTGTTTTTTTTTTAGATATTACTGAACTGCTGCTATACAAACAGAGCAAGTATAATGAATGGTATTTTCTGTAGTATTCTGTATGTGCCAAATGGCTGAAGTGTTAGTGGTTCCTCTAATGGGATTATGCTCAGTTATGACTCTATCAAAGCCAACACTGGATAATAAATAAATAAATAATTTGAACAGTTTGGGATGTAGCCAGAATTTTCTGCACAAATCAAACTACAAACTGTGTTTTAAAGAAATTAATACTACGGGTCGGTGTGTTTAATGTTAGATGTCTTAATGTCTTGTTAAAGTTTTCCTTTTTTATCTTTTATATTCATTTTTTTCTTTTTTAATTGACACTTTGAAGGTCACACCATAATCCAGGGAATAATGTTTTTTTTGCTTATTTCAAACAGGATTTATTCATTTTTTAAAGAATGAATTTTTCATCTGTCAACGGCACTTCAGCCATAACTGGGTATCAGCGGGACACGTTCACCTCCGCTGTGACCAAGAATGTGATCGTCACGGCCCTCTGCATCTCCATTAACTACATCAATGGTACTCTGGTACACACCTTCAGAAAGCACCAGGTGTGAAAATCACCTTTTTTACAGCACGTGTGTGTGTGTGTGTGTGTGTGTGAAAAACTCGAATGCTGAAACTCTTTCTTTTGTATAACAAAAATTATACAGGAGTAAATGATGCATCATACCCCGCTTAAATATTTAGAATAAAAGATTATAAGAAACTATATGATGATTTTAAGTTTCAGGATAATAAAATGATTCTTAAAGCATCAAAAATAAAAGTACTCGTTATGTAGAATGATCTTTTTCAGAAGTAGTAAAAAGTAGAATATTGGCTATAAAGTAGCATAAAATACTTCTGCATCCGATTTAGGTCCCTGCTCTCATGTTTATATGTTCTCAAGTTTTATGCAGAATTCAGTGATATTCAGTGAAAAAATGTCTGTAAATGTGAGACTTTGTTACCGTGTAGGTGAAACATTACCAGATTTCACTTGTGCTTTTATTTACAGAAAACATCCACCTCTGAAAGGCAGAGTAGCTTTCATTTATTGGTCACTTATTTGGGGTAAATTTTCGATAATTATTTTAAAAAATATATTTTTAAGGTATGAAGTCTGATGATTTGTTGTAAGTCAGTTATAGCCTACATAGTCTCATCTTTATTGTAATGTAGTGCAACAAAAAATTAGAGCAGCAAAATATGAGTTGAAAAAAACAACAAATGATCAGATTAACTAATTAACTAAATAACTTAAACTGTCATGACTTGAACTTAATCTACAATACTACTTCATTATTATTACTTTAAACTGATTTTGTCCTCCTTTAGATGTTCAATTCAAACCCTCGTTACATCCTGTTCATCCACCTGGTGATAAACGACATGATGCAGCTGCTCCTCTCAACTCTCCTCCACATCATCAGCTACGCCCTGCACACAATCAACGTGTCCCTGTGCCTCGTCCTGCTGATCATCACCATCATGACCACCCTCAACACGCCACTCAATCTGGCCAGCATGGCCGTCGAGTGCTACGTCGCCATCTGCATCCCCCTCCGTCACGGACAGATCTGCACCATCAAGAAAACCTACATCCTGATCATTTTGATCTGGGTGGCGAGTGCGTTCTCCATCCTCCCGGACCTCTTCATCCTCCTGGCCACGGAGCCGCTGCAGTTTTTTAACTCGAGGCATTTTTGTGCCAGAGATTTTGTGTTCAGAAGCACTTACAGCCTGAAGAAGAGGGATGCTTCACACATAGTTTGTCTCTCCCTGGTTTGGCTCGTACTCCTCTACACTTACTTCAGGATTCTGTTCGCTGCCAAGGAAGCAACTGCAGACTTTAAAAAGGCCAGAAACACTATTCTCCTCCATGGCTTCCAGTTGCTGTTATGTATGCTTACTTATGTGAGACCCATGTTTGAACAAGGTCTGCTCTACATACTGCCCAAAGAGTACCTGGCCATACGCTTTGCCTGCTATATCATTGTCCAGATCCTGCCGCGGTTCGTTAGTCCAGTTGTCTACGGCCTGCGTGACCAGACCTTCAGGAGATACGTGAGAAGGTATCTGCTTTGTAAAGTGAGCACAAGCAGCCACCCAAAAATGGTCACCAGGTCACACATGAGGCCTGCTGTAAAACTGTACTGACTTTAAAACACTGTAAGTACTGTTGAGTTTGAAATGTAGGATTTGAGTCATGATACTATTTCAATTATAAAGGTAGAATTATTTATTTGTCGACAGCTAAACTTTTAAGGGAATATTTTTCAGGATTCTTCTCACAGACATTAGTAAAATAAAATCTAAGGTCTAAGATACGAGCTGTATGAAATATTCTGGATGTTGTAAACCCATCATCAGAAGCAGAGGCTGATTCGTTAAGATATTCAATCACTTAATCAAAATCTTCACATCAATTCAGTTATTGAAATAAACAAGCTTGTGTTCATTTGTGTCATTCTGTCATGGCTGGTTCACGCAGATGATGGTGAGGTCAAAGTGTTGTTTTCCATCGTCTATCCTCATCATCATCATCATCATCACCACTGTCACAGTGTTTATAAAGACTCTTCTGTCAGGCTGTCTGCCTTCTGTGTCTCTGACCTGGACTCAGGTAGGTGAATGGAGGATGGAGATGGTGGTGAGGCAGCTCCAGACTTAAGTTCTATACTCTCCTTTAACGCTGTCAAACAATATTATAATCGGTTTGTTCCATCCAAAAATGTGTTTATATTATATCAAAGTTTGATTTCAACTGAAATGAGAATTTAAATATACTTGTCACGTAGGTGAAACACTCTTTGTATTAACAGATGCTCTCACATTTGGAGGAATGTTCTCGTAATATTTTGCCTGACGATGATTTGAGTAAAAAGTTGTCAACCTGTGCTGTGTTTACAGTATGTTTAAGGTAAAGCTTAATTTCTAATGCTACTCTTCTACTGCTAGTTTTACATATTGTGTAACATTATGATCATTTACAGGCTTTGCAAAGTTGTATTTAATAGCTCAGGCTATAAAAGTATCATCTTAAGTCTTCATGCACCAGCCTTTAATATGAATAAAATAATTAACACTAATGCTTATTTTTACACCATGTATGCGTCTCCTCCTTCAGACAGGTAGAGAGAGAGAAATAACAGGCTGAATGTGTGAAGGGAATAATGTCAGAATGTTGAACTTTATTTTAACCTGAGCAAAGAAATGTCAAAGTGAACGTCAGCGTCAGATTTCTGCAGTTTCAGATCTGATATATGCAAAAATTAAAAAAATTGACAGCTTTACTCTGTAAAATCTACAAATATGTAGTCAAAGTGCAGTTTATGCATCATAAAAGGGCTGTTTACAATGAATGTACAAATGTTTTGACTGATTGTAGATCCATTAAATTGATTCTATTATGAAGTTTTAGGCTAATTCCTTTATACACTGTGTATTGTGCACTATTTTTCAGGTCTTAGTCAAGTATGAGCTCCTCAGTGGGTGCCAACACAACGTTTCCTCAGGTCTGGTGAAGATATTTCAAATTAATCTTTACATAAATGAAACAATAGAACTGCTTCTGATTTTCTTGTATTGTTTTATTGCAAGTTTCCAGGTCACTGTTTTGGTGGAAATGTGTGTGTTCAGTTTAGTAAATGCACCACACACAACACACACACACACACACATACAGTATATGAGCACTTTCTTTTTTATCAAGACTAAATTTATCTTGATTGGATTAATTGTGTTCAAATCTAAAGTGAATAGATAAAAGAGCAGCTCATATTAAGATACAATAACACATATATATATATATGTTATAAACATGAACTATATTTAAATTTATGTGTTATTTTCATCAACGTTTGACAAAATACTATAGAGAGAATCAAGACTCAGACGTAAAAACAAACATTACACCTGGTGTGTTTTTCTATTTTTCAATCAGACATTTGAAACGAGGTCACAGCTGATATAAAAAATTATAAATGTGTTTTACTGTCTCTAAAAATCGTTTCTATTTCTTTCTCTTTGGCTCCCTCTGTTGCTGCACCAGTTCATGCTCATCAGGGATACCTACACCACAGCGTTTGTGAAGAACCTGATCGTGGTTCTGGTCTGGATCACCCTCAGTTACATCAATAGCACCTTGGTTGCCACTTTTTTCAGACACCAGGTACACAAACAAACACACAGCTGAGTGACATGAGACACCTCAGTGCTGGAAACATTCGATTAATCGAGTAGTAAATCAGCAGCATCAACACGTTTGATCGTTTCAGTCCCAATAATTTGTTTGTTTCAGCTTCTAAAATGTCAGAATCTGTTTTCTTTTATCATTTTAAATGTAATGTTTCATTTTATTTATCTTTGGACTGTTGGTTGCAATTTGAAGGTGTCATTATGTCATTAATGTGATGGACATTTTTTAATGATTTTCTGAATCTGAAGTTTAGTCACACAGTGCTAAAACAGATGTGGAGTTATGAAAAGATTGATACGAGTGATTAATAATAATTATAATAATAACAGATTCCTGGACTCAAATACATTAATGAAATATCGTAAAGTATGTTTACTGCTTCAAGCGTTAATTGCACTCACTGCAGTAATTAAAGGTCCTCTTGTGCTGATGTTTTTAGTCAGAGAGCTGCTGATAAAGAAATAATGAGCTCAACCAGCCAACGACCTCTCACCTCCACAAACTTCCCCACTGAAAAAATAAAATTGAAATAATGCGACCACTAATTTGATAAACATGATTACATTTTAGTAAACTGATTATCTCTGGACTAACTATTAATATAAATGATTGTTTCAAACATTTGTTAATCACATCTCATACTGCACAACAAACTGAACATTTTCACCAGCTTCTTAACAATTATTATCCTAAAATTAAAACTTTCCATCCATTCCTTTTTCAGCTGACTTCCCTCCATCTTTCCTTCTTAAAACATGAACTGTATCACTACATTTTTGAACTCCTTTGTCTTCCTCCAGACTTTTTACGAAGACCCTCGTTACATCCTCTTCATCCACATGGTGATCAACGATGCCATCCAGCTGACCGTCACGATCACACTTTTTGTCCTCAGCTACATCTTCTACAAGATCAACGTCTCGTTCTGCTGCTTCTTCATCCTCGTGGCGGTCTTCACCACCAGAAACACCCCGGTCAACTTAGCCAGCATGGCCATAGAGCGCTATATTGCCATTTGTGAGCCTTTACGTCACTCCCAAATCTGCACAGTGAGACGGACTTATATCGTCATCGGGGTGATTTGGTTTATATGTGTAGCTCCAGATATTACAGATCTATTTGTGACGCTGGCAACAGAGTCCCTGAGCTTCTTCCACGAGTCGGTGTTCTGCTTACGGCAGAATGTGTTCAAAGACCCGATCCTGGCTTACAAGAGACAAATCTTTGACATCATCTACTTCTCCTGTGTGTTTCTGATTCTGGTCTTCACCTACTTGAGGATCATGTTTGCAGCCCGGGCCCTCTCCACGGAGAAGATGTCAGCCCAGAGAGCCAGGAACACCATCCTGCTCCACGGGGCCCAGCTCGCCATGTGCATGCTCTCCTACATCTCCCCCAGTGTGGAGGTGGTTCTGCATCTAATCTTCCCCGGCCGGATCCTAGAAATCAGATTTGCAAACTACCTGATCGTTTACATCCTGCCCCGCTTCCTGAGCCCGATAATCTACGGCGTCAGAGACAAAAAGTTCAGGAAGTACTTCAAGATGTATCTTCTGAGCAACAGGCGAAGGGTCAAACTGCGGACAGTGGACCCCGTGAACAATGAATGAAGGTGTTCACAAACCTTCTGTAGATGGCGGCCAGTAAAATAATACAAATTGTGCTTTTTATATGAACGTTTCAGAATGTGGAAAATAAAACTGTCCTGTCAGTCAAAATCATTTTATTTCACCTCAGCTGAATAATTAATGATCAGAAATCAAACGATTAAAGTCACAATAGTATTTCGAAGAATTTTGATACAGATCCTGTCGATTTTGTTTGAGTATTGTTACTTAGCAGCTAACACGATAAATACTGATGTATCTGTAATAAGCTAACATCAGCCAATTGTCAACCTCTTAACTCCAGTTGTGATACTCTGCTGTCCAGCAGTAATTGTCGATACATTGCCTAGCCAAGCTCTAGTCATACAGTAGATATAAAGATATCAAACACATACTAACTTGTTACTCTGAAAGCAGCAAACAACTTCAGACCACCATCAAGTGGCACAAACCGTTTGGCCTGTCTGCCACTGAAGGTTCTCTTTTATTTCATAAATTGATTAAATGCAAATTAATAGATTCTAAATTGATTACTAATCTTTATATGACTAGTGTATAAATCACAAGGACGTGCTGGACACAGAGCGACACACAGCCTGTTCACACCTCATATTAACCTGCACCTTAGGTGAGTATGTCAGTAAAACTGGACGTTATCATCTATAAAATGTCGTCGTCTTTCATTAACTTAGTGTATTTTGGTGTTGAAACACTGTTCAAACGCGTAGCTGCTAAATGTTGGGGCAAAAATCTGTGTTGCATTTAATGCCGAATTCACAATAAAACATAAATAAAACATGAATACTAAAGCTCTTCTATAAAGTTGATTTAGTTTCTCCTCACTCAGTAACTAAGTGGCAGGTAAGAGAACCCACTCACACTGTGACATGGCATGAAGCCTACCTCCATTCAAATGAATGAATAAAATTAATTAATGATTCATTAAAGATGGATGGCATGTTGGTTAAGTGTTAAAAAATAAACACTTCATAAATATCAACACATCTACTGCCTGCCTGAGCTCATTACAGGGATCCATAACATAACCTGTGACATCATGACCTTTACCCTGTCCCTATGACGACCTGATCAATATGCACGCACACACACACACACACACACACACGGAGGCATCCACTGAAATCCTTATATATGAGACTACAGGCTGCTAGAGGAGGTCACTGACACTGTCAGTGACTCACCAGGTGAGACAAGGCTCTGTCAGTTTCCCAGCTTTAGGATACAGCTGATATTCACGTTACTATTAAAATGCAATGTGTTTCTTTTCTAAAGTGTAGAATATAAATGATGCCAGAACAGTGAAACAAGGTAACTACCTTAATGTGAAGTCATGAGAGTTTTGAGCTGCTGAATGAAGTCTTAATGTTTGTTTTTAAGATAAGATTAGAAAGTACTGGAAGTCTCGTGCAACAGGAGTTGAATTATAACATTTCTAATCATTTACATATTGAATCTCACGTCGCTTCAAGGTGTTTAGATTTGTTATAATTAACTAGTTCAACACATTTTACCGTTATTGTCAAAATAAGTCTTGCAAAGCTGCAACAAAAAGTGGAAAAATCAGCATCCAGATTGTCTGTGTGTGTTTTGTCTGAGAGCAACCTCCAAACTAAAATATTCTCTGTACTTCAAATGTTCCTGCAGATTTCAAAGCTTCATTTTAAAAGAATGTTGAGCCATGAACTCCTGACAGAGCCGTGGGTGTAAGTGTGGACAGGTTAGGATGCCTATATATTTATTATAAAGTACGTCACTATGGTTGTGCCTTTCCATTTGAATTTTAATGCATTTTATAGACTCATCTCTGTTTCTTATGCTGCATGTCTTTGTGTCTCTTGCCCTGGATATACGTTATTATAAACACACATTTTATATGCATGTTCTTGTAGTATAACTGTAGTGAATCATCCAGTAATTTGGTATTTATAGGTAAAACAAAAGTTTGTATTTGTGTGTAAAACATCAGATTTCATGTCTGTGTTCCTTCAGATTGTGAACTGAAGATGTTGGTGATGCTTAACTCCACCACCACCATCAGCCCTCTGGAACTGCTGACAAGTAATACCAGCTCTGCACTGACAGGGGGCGCTGTGGGAGTGTCTAAAGACAGCTTCTCTAACGCTCTCACCAAGAACATAGTGGCCATGCTGGTGTGGCTGGCCCTCAGCATCATTAATGGCAGCATGGTGCACACCTTCCTACGGCACAGGTAGATACTGGAACAGTACTTCTTCTGCATGTTTAATAATCACTAGTTTGGAGACCTGCTGTAATCACACGGCACTCACATTAACACAATCCCTCTCAGCTCTTGTTCATCTTTGACCCTAGTCTCTTCTATGAGAACCCTCGGTACATCATGTTCATCTGCATGGTGATCAACGACGCTCTGCAGCTCAGCCTCGTCACGGCTCTGTACGTGGTCAGCTACATCTTCAGGAAGATCCACGCCTCCGTCTGCTGCTTTCTGGTAACTCATTACTAAATCAACTCTGTGATAGCTGGGTTCGGTTAAACCGGTTTGATATGTTTTGCAAGTCAGATGTGAACGAGAGCTGTGTATCAATAATTGGGAAAAATCACAATTGTGAAATGTATGAATATGAGTCCAGTCATTTCAGGGTCTAGAGCCTGTAGACTAAATTAGGGTTCATACACCTCCTTCAACATCAAATTCAAGGATTTTGCACAAGCCTTCCAGGCCCAAGTCTCTCAAATTCAAGGATCCAGCATGGCATAGCTTGAGATGCAGATCAAGGTCAATTACTGTCACAACACTGAGAATGTTTAGGAAGAGAAGTAGCAGAACATTTACTAAAAAGTCTTTTTCTAAAAACTTCCATGGCCTTGCTTTTTTCACCAATATCCACCAACTTTCAAGGATTTCAAGGACCATGTAAAATGTTTAATCTGTGGAAGGACATCATGACAAGAGAGGAAGAAGTGGGGATTAGTTACTTCCCATTTTCTTAATGTACCTTACATCTTCTACACATTGTCTGATATTATGAACACACCTTCTTCAGGACAGCTTTGAATCCTAAGGTGTCACTAAGCTCACTCCCAGTAATAACCAATGTGTTTATGCCTTTTTAAGTGGCTTCGTACAAGAACAGGAACCTGTAACACCATCACTGTGTTTCCCTCAGATCATGACAGCAGTCCTCACCACCCGCTCCACCCCTCTCCTCCTGGCTGGCATGGCCCTGGAGCGCTACATCGCCATCTGCTTCCCTCTGCACTACAGCCAGATGTGCACCGTCCCTCGCACCCTCCTCCTCATCTGCGTCATCCTCGTGCTCACCGCCACGCCGCCCGTCTCCGACTTCCTCATCACCGTCGTCAACGAGCCTCTGAGTTTCTTCCACACCACCATTTTTTGTGACCACCCGCTTCTCTTTCGCCACCGATCCATCTACTACAAGAACTGTGTGTTTGACGGGGTGTACCTGTCCTTCGTGGCTCTGACGCTGCTCTACACCTACTGCAAGATCATGCTGACCGCGCAAGCCGCCTCCACGGGCCTGGCCTCGGTGAAGAAAGCGAGGAACACTGTGCTGCTTCATGGTGCACAGGTGGGTGAACCAACTTCAGTGAGAAAGACCGATAGAGATATCAACCTACAGTTTAATCCTCTAAAAGCTGGGTCTTCAACAGCAGGTCAAACATCACGTTTGTCCAATCTGAAAGACCTGAGACTCACTTGAATTGATGGTTTGTTGTAAATATTGGACATGTCCATCATAACTAACTCCCTCCTTCTGTTCCAGCTGCTGCTGTGCATGCTTGCCTTTGTGGTTCCCTCCCTTCAGGCTGCTCTCATCTCGCTCTTCCCTCGCTTCAGTCTGGAGATTCGTTACATCTTCTTCCTGGTCGTCTACATCATCCCTCGTTTCTTGAGCCCCGTGATCTACGGTTTTCGGGACGAGCAGTTCAGGAAGTACTGGACTCGGTACCTGGCTTGTCGGAGCCAAAGTATCGCCAGGGTCAGACCGATGTTACTGAAGGTGAACCTGTAGGTGACGTGATCGCGTCACATAACTGACAGTCAGTGTGGTTTACAGTCACGGCCTACTGAATGATGAAGTTTCAATAAGCTCCAAAGAATCAGACACACAGCTGGATGAATGAACGTGCGTCTAATACTGTCGAAAGGCACCTCAAACAAAGCACGATGGGAAGTGTAATGTTGTAAGCTTAGCCTTCATATAAGGGTCACTACATACGCCACACGCTTGCTTGGGTCCAGTCTGAAGTTCTACACACACACACAGAAGTCAATGTATTCGTGGTGCAAAGTATTTAAAGGCATGTTATAGATACATACGTTTATGTGGAGGTGGGTTAAACAGTAGGTTAAATAAATTAATCTTGAAACTAGCAGCAGAGATAATGCACATATCAAACAGATACATGACTTATAGCACATCTCTTAATGATCTTCATAACTACTACCAGCAGAGTACTGCAGAGTAAAGATCAATCATGGACTACTGAACTTCTTTCATAGATATATTTACAGCTCACTGTACAGTATTCAACGGTTGGAAATAAAGATTAATTATTATTATTGCTGAAATCATCAATAATTTTCTCAATAAACAGATTTGTTGTTTTGTCTATAAAATGTCACAAAAAAATGAAAAATGCCCCTCGATGTGCAGAACCCAAGCTGATGTCCTCAAATGTCGTTATTTAATAAACCAAAAACATTTAATTTAAAATATTAAAAATAAACATTTTTACTGGAAAAATGACTGAGAGCTTCTTCTCTTTCACTCTGTGCACAGCCACAGTTCACTCTGCTGAATAAACTTGACCAATACATTACCACAATCTTTTTATTCTGGATTAAATATCAGAAAATAAACTGTTCTCACTTTTCACTTATTCAAGCTGAGACTGATATCGTCCAATAATATCATCTGACTGTATACTGTAAACTCTCAGTCAGGCTTTAGTCACCAGATGACCGGTTGCTGACAAGCGTCGTAGAGACACAGACACTACTGTACACCACTTCAACTTGACAGAGAACAATGAGGTCAAAACAGCATCACCGATGTGTTTTAACAAAATATTCTTTGGCCTTCAGCCAGAAACACTAAAAGTCACGACCGAGCCTGTTTATAACAGATACCAACACCGAGGCCTCCTCTGCTCCCTCAGGGAAGCACAGAGCCAACAACAAGAGCGACAGCAAAACAAAGTGAAGACTCTGAGCTGAAACTAAACAAATGCATGACTGCATAAATAAGATAAATTAAATGTTTCAACATGGTAGCTTCACCGCCGCATGCAATGACTGAGTTTGATGCATCCTTTCAGATTTTAATGAGGATGTTCAAGTTCAGGAATCAAACTTCAAATCACACGGTGTGCAGCGGCTGGCTAAAGTACAAACTAATGTCATTTTCAGTCAAAGTCCTGCCGGTTTCTGTCCTGAATGTGTCTGTGAGGAGCTTCAACAGGCCTCGCTAGAATTAAATGTCTCAGTCCAGGCAAACAAGGCACATTAAGCAGGATAACCAGTTATCAAACAGGTCAAACTAAGTTTGCCAAAACTTAGCGTCACTTTTTCCCCCCCAGAGGTCTGAACATTTATTTTTCAGTGACATAATATGTCACGCAGAACTGGTGGATAGTACTTCTCATAATAAATCCTCATTTGTTCTTAGAAAATAATCTCTAATCACTGAAACTCTCATTATGATCAAGTCTAACTATGAACACAAACCACATCAGACTCCTGAAAATAAACTTTAGGTCTTATGTCCATGATTCATGATAGCACTGAGAGCAGACTGCTTGTGTTTGATCAAAATGGATTACAAGTTTATTTCACATTCACCTAATACATTTATATTTTATTAGAAAATACTAAAATTACAATCTACACTCCTCCGTCTCTGCAGCAGCTCCCCACCTCTCCACGATGAGCTCATTTTGCTGCATCCTTAGCAGTGAAATCTATATAACTGCATCTCTTCCTGCTCCTCTCACTACTTACAGACTTTTAGTCAGACCTGTATCTCAACATAGGCCACAGACCAGTGCAGTGTTGAAGTAAGTTTAAGTTTCTTAATTTATCTTTCCATTTGACAGTTAAGGTAAACACAAAAACAAATTTTCTGTCTGCTAAAATGATGTTTTTTTCTGTGTGAAAAGAAATAATGAAGCTTGTCTTCCAGACAAACTTTAATATGGATTGGATTGTTTTTTCTTTATTTGATTAGCCTTGATTGTGCCATTTATTACAAAACATAATGATGAATTCACTTTATTTTTTATTCTTGATAAATCAGACAACTTGAGGGAATACTTATATTCCTTTATAATGTGTCTTGGTAGAGATATGTTTTGATTTTTAATGAACTTTTATGTGACGATGTTCCTTACAGTCATCTTAGTTTTCATCTTTCCTCCCAATTAGAAATGTTTAGATTGTCAAGAGGTCCTTAAAACAGAAAATATGGATGTCAAGTTATTTTTTAGTCTTACTAACACTATTATACGATTCATTTACAGAACTAAACTGAGAGGTCTGACTGACTGAACAATAACTGAGACACTGGGATTTAGATTTAGATTTGATGTGTGGATTGTGTTTCAGCTTAATTCAAAAACTGTCTTTTTTCCTTTATTTGATCAGCTCTTATTGTTAGGATGAATTCACATGTGAAAATAAGATTTTATTTTTGTTCTTGATAAATCTGAGACAACTGGAGGGAATGCTTATAATACTGTGTCTTAGTAGAGATAACATTTCTTTTGAATTTGTTTTAATTAATCACAACTTTAGTTTTAATTTCAGTTTAGGTTCTTCCTCTTAATTAGAAATGTTTAGATTATCAAATGGGCTCTTTAAAACAGAAATTATGTATTTCAACTTGTATTTTAATCTGAATTTCACCATTATATGATTCATTTGTGAAACTAAACACACTGGGATTTATATTTAGATTTGATGTGTGGATTGTGTCTCTGACTGACTGGACAGAGTTTTGGTTTCTCAACATCGAGCAGGATGAGGTGATACAATATGAACTCTTCCACACATCTGGAAAGCCTGCGTGACATTTATACAAAGAACTTCATCACTTTTTCTCTCGGCTGCTTCATCAACGTCGTCAACGGAGCTTTTGTCTACATCTACTTTAAGAACCAGGTCTTCCAGCGAGACCCCAGGTGACAGAGGGGTCGAGTGTGTGTTTTCCTAGTGCTTGTAGTAAACTTGATATTAAGACCTGCTGAGTAAGACAGAGTTTGGTCTTTGACACATGTTGTGATTGTGACTGATTTCTGAAAAGACTGAAAAGAAAACTAAAGGTGTTTGTTGTTTTTAAACTTTACATTATTTAAGATATGAAATTTAAACTATCAAAAAAATTAATCTCAAATTTCCAAATCGCTTGTTGGACACAAACCTCCTGCAGTTATTGTTTCACTGTTTGAGTTCATTGTACAGTTTTCACTCTCGTATCCTGCAGGTACGTGCTGTACATCCATTTGGTGATCAGCGACATGATTCTGCTGACTGTTTCTGTGCTGCTGCAGATCATAATCTACACCGTTCCTCTGAGATTCACTCCATGCTGCATCCTTATGTTCATCCTCATCCCTACCAGCAAGTAAGTGTGTGTTTGTGGTAACAATTATTCTGCACACAGTAAATGGTTTAGTGTTTGTATGAAACCTGAATTTCCACTTGAAGGCAAATTACTGGAAGCCCAACTCGGCGTCTTTTATTTCACCAAGTGTTCGGTCTTTTTGCTTCTGCCATTATGTTCACAGAGGCTGCTGAGCCCGGTTACATGGCATGACACCATGAGCTCTGCTCATCAGCATTCACGAGTTCTGCTGATCAGCATTCACTCGTAGCCAGAGGAGCCAGTGTTTAGTTTGTCCGTTCTGGGCTATTGTAGAAACATGGTGGTTCAACATGCCGGACTCCATGGAAGATGATCTATGTATAAATATAAAAGTCTGTTTGTGTTTATCCAGGATCAGCCCTCTGAACTTGGCCGCCATGGCAGTCGAGCGTTATATTGCTGTTTGCCGACCTCTTCATCACGCACAGATCTGTACTGTGCAGCGAGCCTACGCTCTCATTGCTCTGATCTGGGGCGTCTCCGTCATCCCCTTCTTTATAGATATCATCATCCTCCTCGCCACCCAGCCTCTTTCTTTCTTCTCAAGGACCATCATCTGTTACCCTTCCTACATGTTCAACACACCTTACCACAAGACACATAGTGTGACAATCCAGGTGAAATGTTCATTGTTGGTTCATGGATTTTCTTTCTGATATCAGCCATTTTGTTTCATGGCTTACTTTTACTGACTTGACTCATGTCAAAAGGCTTTTGTGTCTTCACGTCTTCCCCTCAGGTGCTTCGGTTTTCCTTTGTCTTCCTGACTCTGATCATCACCTACCTGAAGGTCCTCTGTGCTGCCCGGGCAGCTTCTGGTTCTAACCAGGCCTCATCTAGAAACGCCCGCAACACCATCCTGCTGCACGGAGTCCAGCTCCTCATCTGCATGCTGTCTTACATCTCTCCCTTCATCAACATCATTTTAGTCAGCATTTCGCCCCGTGACGAAATCAGTATCGTCTTCGGCAGCTTCCTGTTAACCGGCGTGCTTCCACGTCTGCTCAGTCCGCTCATCTACGGCGTCAGAGACAAGAAGTTCAGCAGCCACATCAGGCTGCACTTCTGCAGTAAATGCCACAACTCTGTAGAAAAGAGGGTGAACCGGACAGGACCACGGAGACGGTCCAAACGGGTGTTTCACTGAACTAAAAGACTATACCTGTGATTATCTGCAAACACCACACAAGTTGACCTTGGTGTGAAGTGAAAGGAACTTTTCTCAGACATTATGTGATTGGACTTTCAGGCCCAAATGTTACTTTAAATGCCACATTTGACACAAAGAATTACATAAGAGTTACTAACCATGATAGTAATTATAAACTGCAGTAGCACAATGTAAACCAGCTTTTGTGAAATGCTCCAAAATAATAAAAGTGTCTGTTTACTGTCATTGTCCTGAAGTGCGGCTCATAATAGATTAGAAGTTTGTTTCACAACCATCAAT
This sequence comes from Argyrosomus regius, assembly GCA_946959425.1. Lineage (NCBI taxonomy): Eukaryota > Metazoa > Chordata > Actinopteri > Sciaenidae > Argyrosomus > Argyrosomus regius. Next base: position 29,336,592 of record OX336885.1, on the reverse strand, counting down.
ACATTTAAATCTACACTCCTCAGTCTCTGCAGCAGCTCCCCACCTCTCCACGATGAGCTCATCTCACTACAGTATTAGAAGAGTTAAACTTCTGGTGTTTGTGAAATTTGAACAAGAGTAGAGTTAACTAGAAAATGTGTAAATAAATGTCGAGTGTGTCTGACATACATTATTATTGACACTGCAGTAGCACAGAGACTTCAATACAGTTAGTCAAAGGCAGGCTTGAGGTTGCCAAGCAACCAGGGTCAGCTGCAGGTCAGAGCAATTAACTGCAGCTGTGCTCTGTCTGTGTGTGAGTGACTGCTGAGAGACACAGAAAATCTCTAAATGAATAAGTGATGTGTCGTTCGCAAACAAGCTGGTTCAAAGAGCCGGCTCTTTGACGTGAACGATGGCGGCTCCCGTCCGCGAGCTGTTTTATTTATTTTTTTGTAAAGTAATACGGTGCACTACGGGTGTTGAATGAATGTCACTGCATGCATGACTGTGCAACCAATCACGTGAGAATGAAGTTTTTCTAGGTGTTTCTATCTGCTTTGTGTAGCAGAGAGGTTAGTGCACTCATTGGGCGGTTTCAGAGAGTTACAAGGGTCTGTAAATGCAATAAAAACAATTGGCTACAGCAATTTATTGATATTAGAAGATGTAATTTTTACTTTTGAATGTGTCAGTAAAAAGGATGTATTGAATAATTTAAGTGATATATGTGTCCACATATAAATCACAAGTCAAAACAGCGCTATACTTGTCTGAATTATTAAAGGTATAAGTGATAAAACAAAGAGTCGTTGAGTGATGGGAAGTTCGGTTCTTTTTAGTGAGCCAGAAAATTTGACTCAGCTCACCAAGAAGAGTCGGCTCTTTCGGCTCCCAAACGGCTCTTCATGTTACTATTTATACCTTTAATAATTCAGGCAAATTTATTTAGGATTCGTATGTGTACACATCACTTAAATTATTCAATACATTCTTTGTACTGAAATATTCACAAGTAAAAATTAAATGTTCTAATACCAATAAAACCAATAGCCAATTGTTTTCATTGTATTTACAAACCCTAGTAACTTTCTGAAACCACCCAATCAATGCACTGACTTGTTTGTAGAACCACTCTGCTACACAAAGCAGATAGAACCACCTATAAAAACTTAAGCTTGGAATAAAAAAAAATATTAAAATAAATATAAGAAACCTATTGTCACTGCATGTACAAAGCGCACCATAATACTTTCCAAAAAAAGAAAAACGGCTCGCGGACGGGAGCCGGCTCCCATCGTTCACTTAAAAGAGCCGGCTCTTTGAAACGGCTTGTTCGCGACCGACACATCACTAGTCTGTGAGGAGCTTCAACAGGCCTCACTAGAATTAAATGTCTCAGTCCAGGCAAACAAGGCACATTAAGCAGGATAACCAGTTATCAAACAGGTCAAACTAAGTTTGCCAAAACTTAGCGTCACTTTTTTCCCCCAGAGGTCTGAACATTTATTATTTTTCAGTGACATAATATGTCATTCAGAACTGGTGGATAGTACTTCTCATAATAAATCCTCATTTGTTCTTAGAAAATAATCTCTAATCACTGAAACTCTCATTATGATCAAGTCTAACTATGAACACAAACCACATCAGACTCCTGAAAATAAACTTTAGGTCTTATGTCCATGATTCATGATAGCACTGAGAGCAGACTGCTTGTGTTTGATCAAAATGGATTACAAGTTTATTTCACATTCACCTAATACATTTATATTTTATTAGAAAATACTAAAATTACAATCTACACTCCTCCGTCTCTGCAGCAGCTCCCCACCTCTCCACGATGAGCTCATTTTGCTGCATCCTTAGCAGTGAAATCTATATAACTGCATCTCTTCCTGCTCCTCTCACTACTTACAGACTTTTAGTCAGACCTGTATCTCAACATAGGCCACAGACCAGTGCAGTGTTGAAGTAAGTTTAAGTTTCTTAATTTATCTTTCCATTTGACAGTTAAGGTAAACACAAAAACAAATTTTCTGTCTGTTAAAATGCTGTTTTTTTCTGTGTGATGATTGTGCCACTTATTACAAAACATAATGATGAATTCACTTTATTTTTGTTCTTGATGAATCAGACAACTTGAGGGAATACTTTAATGTGTCTTGGTAGAGATATGTTTTGATTTTTAATGAACTTTTATGTGACGATGTTCCTTACAGTCATCTTAGTTTTCATCTTTCCTCCTAATTAGAAATGTTTAGATTGTCAAGAGGTCCTTAAAACAGAAAATATGGATGTCAAGTTATTTTTTAGTCCTACTAACACTATTATACGATTCATTTACAGAACTAAACTGAGAGGTCTGACTGACTGAACAATAACTGAGACACTGGGATTTAGATTTAGATTTGATGTGTGGATTGTGTTTCAGCCTAATTCAAAAACTGTCTTTTTTCCTTTATTTGATCAGCTCTTATTGTTAGGATGAATTCACATGTGAAAATAAGATTTTATTTTTGTTCTTGATAAATCTGAGACAGCTGGAGGGAATGCTTATAATACTGTGTCTTAGTAGAGATAACATTTCTTTTGAATTTGTTTTAATTAATCACAACACTTTAGTTTTAATTTCAGTTTAGGTTCTTCCTCTTAATTAGAAATGTTTAGATTATCAAATGGGCTCTTTAAAACAGAAATTATGTATTTCAACTTGTATTTTAATCTGAATTTCACCATTATATGATTCATTTGTGAAACTAATCACACTGGGATTTATATTTAGATTTGATGTGTGGATTGTGTCTCTGACTGACTGGACAGAGTTTTGGTTTCTCAGCATCGAGCAGGATGAGGTGATACGATATGAACTCATCCATACATCAGGACAGCCTGCGTGAAGTTTTCACAAAGAACTTCATCAGTGTTTCTCTCGGCTGCTTCATCAACGTCGTCAACGGAGCTTTTGTCTACATCTACTTTAAGAACCAGGCCTTCCAGCGAGACCCCAGGTGTGAAAGTGCTTGTAGTAAACTTGATATTAAGACCTGCTGAATAGGCCAGAGTTTGGTCTTTGACACATGTTGTGATTGTGACTGATTTCTGTCATCGTCTTGCTTATCTCCCCTCCTGTCTTTTCTCTAACTCTCGTGTCCCGACCCTCTGTGTGAAGATTCACAGGGGGTTGTAAAGCCTTTTTTTATTCTAATGGATGAAACCTTTTTTTTAAATATAAAGTCGGCCTCAACATTTCATTCAACAAAAGAAAACTAAAGGTGTTTGTTGTTTTTAAACTTTACATTATTTAAGATATGAAATTTAAACTATCAAAAACATTTATCTCAAATTTCCAAATCGCTTGTAGGACACAAACCTCCTGCAGTTATTGTTTCACTGTTTGAGTTCATTGTACAGTTTTCACTCTCGTATCCTGCAGGTACGTGCTGTACATCCATTTGGTGATCAGCGACATGATTCTGCTGACTGTTTCTGTGCTGCTGCAGATCATAATCTACACCGTTCCTCTGAGATTCACTCCATGCTGCATCCTTATGTTCATCCTCATCCCTACCAGCAAGTAAGTGTGTGTTTGTGGTAACAATTATTCTGCACACAGTAAATGGTTTAGTGTTTGTATGAAACCTGAATTTCCACTTGAAGGCAAATTACTGGAAGCCCAACTCGGCGTCTTTTATTTCACCAAGTGTTTGGTCTTTTTGCTTCTGCCATTATGTTCACAGAGGCTGCTGAGCCCGGTTACATGGCATGACACCATGAGTTCTGCTGATCAGCATTCACAGTTCTGCTAGCCAGAGGAGCCAGTGTTTAGTTTGTCCGTTCTGGGCTATTGTAGAAACATGGTGGTTCAACATGCCGGACTCCATGGAAGATGATCTATGTATAAATATAAAAGTCTGTTTGTGTTTATCCAGGATCAGCCCTCTGAACTTGGCCGCCATGGCAGTCGAGCGTTATATTGCTGTTTGCCGACCTCTTCATCACGCACAGATCTGTACTGTGCAGCGAGCCTACGCTCTCATTGCTCTGATCTGGGGCGTCTCCGTCATCCCCTTCTTTATAGATATCATCATCCTCCTCGCCACCCAGCCTCCTTCTTTCTTCTCAAGGACCATCAACTGTTACCCTTCCAACATGTTCAACACACCTTACCACAAGAGACATAGTGTGACAATCCAGGTGAAATGTTCATTGTTGGTTCATGGATTTTCTTTCTCATATCAGCCATTTCTGTTCCATGTTGTTTGCTGTTTACTGTGTCTTCACGTCTTCCCCTCAGGTGCTTCGGTTTTCCTTTGTCTTCCTGACTCTGATCATCACCTACCTGAAGATCCTCTGGGCTGCCTGGGCAGCTTCTGGTTCTAACCAGGCCTCGGCCAGAAACGCCCGCAACACCATCCTGCTGCACGGAGTCCAGCTACTCATCTGCATGCTGTCTTACATCTCTCCCTTCATCAACATCATTTTAGTCAGCATTTTGCCCCGTGACGCAACCAAGATCATCTTCGGCAGCTTCCTGTTAACCGGCGTGCTTCCACGTCTGCTCAGTCCGCTCATCTACGGCGTCAGAGACAAGAAGTTCAGCAGCCACATCAGGCTGCACTTCTGCAGTAAATGCCACAACTCTGTAGAAAAGAGGGTGAACCGGACAGGACCACGGAGACGGTCCAAACGGGTGTTTCACTGAACTAAAAGACTATACCTGTGATTATCTGCAAACACCACACAAGTTGACCTTGGTGTGAAGTGAAAGGAACTTTTCTCAGACATTATGTGATTGGACTTTCAGGCCCAAATGTTACTTTAAATGCCACATTTGACACAAAGAATTACATAAGAGTTACTAACCATGATAGTAATTATAAACTGCAGTAGCACAATGTAAACCAGCTTTTGTGAAATGCTCCAAAATAATAAAAGTGTCTGTTTACTGTCATTGTCCTGAAGTGCGGCTCATAATAGATTAGAAGTTTGTTTCACAACCATCAATACATTTAAATCTACACTCCTCAGTCTCTGCAGCAGCTCCCCACCTCTCCACGATGAGCTCATCTCACTACAGTATTAGAAGAGTTAAACTTCTGGTGTTTGTGAAATTTGAACAAGAGTAGAGTTAACTAGAAAATGTGTAAATAAATGTCGAGTGTGTCTGACATACATTATTATTGACACTGCAGTAGCACAGAGACTTCAATACAGTTAGTCAAAGGCAGGCTTGAGGTTGCCAAGCAACCAGGGTCAGCTGCAGGTCAGAGCAATTAACTGCAGCTGTGCTCTGTCTGTGTGTGAGTGACTGCTGAGAGACACAGAAAATCTCTAAATGAACAAGTGATGTGTCGTTCGCAAACAAGCTGGTTCAAAGAGCCGGCTCTTTGAAGTGAACGATGGCGGCTCCCGTCCGCGAGCTGTTTTATTTATTTTTTTGTAAAGTAATACGGTGCACTACGGGTGTTGAATGAATGTCACTGCATGCATGACTGTGCAACCAATCACGTGAGAATGAAGTTTTTCTAGGTGTTTCTATCTGCTTTGTGTAGCAGAGAGGTTAGTGCACTCATTGGGCGGTTTCAGAGAGTTACAAGGGTCTGTAAATGCAATAAAAACAATTGGCTACAGCAATTTATTGATATTAGAAGATGTAATTTTTACTTTTGAATGTGTCAGTAAAAAGGATGTATTGAATAATTTAAGTGATATATGTGTCCACATATAAATCACAAGTCAAAACAGCGCTATACTTGTCTGAATTATTAAAGGTATAAGTGATAAAACAAAGAGTCGTTGAGTGATGGGAAGTTCGGTTCTTTTTAGTGAGCCAGAAAATTTGACTCAGCTCACCAAGAAGAGTCGGCTCTTTCGGCTCCCAAACGGCTCTTCATGTTACTATTTATACCTTTAATAATTCAGGCAAATTTACTTAGGATTCGTATGTGTACACATCACTTAAATTATTCAATACATTCTTTGTACTGAAATATTCACAAGTAAAAATTAAATGTTCTAATACCAATAAAACCAATAGCCAATTGTTTTCATTGTATTTACAAACCCTAGTAACTTTCTGAAACCACCCAATCAATGCACTGACTTGTTTGTAGAACCACTCTGCTACACAAAGCAGATAGAACCACCTATAAAAACTTAAGCTTGGAATAAAAAAAATATTAAAATAAATATAAGAAACCTATTGTCACTGCATGTACAAAGCGCACCATAATACTTTCCAAAAAAAGAAAAAACGGCTCGCGGACGGGAGCCGGCTCCCATCGTTCACTTAAAAGAGCCGGCTCTTTGAAACGGCTTGTTCGCGACCGACACATCACTAGTCTGTGAGGAGCTTCAACAGGCCTCACTAGAATTAAATGTCTCAGTCCAGGCAAACAAGGCACATTAAGCAGGATAACCAGTTATCAAACAGGTCAAACTAAGTTTGCCAAAACTTAGCGTCACTTTTTTCCCCCAGAGGTCTGAACATTTATTATTTTTCAGTGACATAATATGTCATTCAGAACTGGTGGATAGTACTTCTCATAATAAATCCTCATTTGTTCTTAGAAAATAATCTCTAATCACTGAAACTCTCATTATGATCAAGTCTAACTATGAACACAAACCACATCAGACTCCTGAAAATAAACTTTAGGTCTTATGTCCATGATTCATGATAGCACTGAGAGCAGACTGCTTGTGTTTGATCAAAATGGATTACAAGTTTATTTCACATTCACCTAATACATTTATATTTTATTAGAAAATACTAAAATTACAATCTACACTCCTCCGTCTCTGCAGCAGCTCCCCACCTCTCCACGATGAGCTCATTTTGCTGCATCCTTAGCAGTGAAATCTATATAACTGCATCTCTTCCTGCTCCTCTCACTACTTACAGACTTTTAGTCAGACCTGTATCTCAACATAGGCCACAGACCAGTGCAGTGTTGAAGTAAGTTTAAGTTTCTTAATTTATCTTTCCATTTGACAGTTAAGGTAAACACAAAAACACATTTTCTGTCTGTTAAAATGCTGTTTTTTTCTGTGTGATGATTGTGCCACTTATTACAAAACATAATGATGAATTCACTTTATTTTTGTTCTTGATGAATCAGACAACTTGAGGGAATACTTTAATGTGTCTTGGTAGAGATATGTTTTGATTTTTAATGAACTTTTATGTGACGATGTTCCTTACAGTCATCTTAGTTTTCATCTTTCCTCCTAATTAGAAATGTTTAGATTGTCAAGAGGTCCTTAAAACAGAAAATATGGATGTCAAGTTATTTTTTAGTCCTACTAACACTATTATACGATTCATTTACAGAACTAAACTGAGAGGTCTGACTGACTGAACAATAACTGAGACACTGGGATTTAGATTTAGATTTGATGTGTGGATTGTGTTTCAGCCTAATTCAAAAACTGTCTTTTTTCCTTTATTTGATCAGCTCTTATTGTTAGGATGAATTCACATGTGAAAATAAGATTTTATTTTTGTTCTTGATAAATCTGAGACAGCTGGAGGGAATGCTTATAATACTGTGTCTTAGTAGAGATAACATTTCTTTTGAATTTGTTTTAATTAATCACAACACTTTAGTTTTAATTTCAGTTTAGGTTCTTCCTCTTAATTAGAAATGTTTAGATTATCAAATGGGCTCTTTAAAACAGAAATTATGTATTTCAACTTGTATTTTAATCTGAATTTCACCATTATATGATTCATTTGTGAAACTAATCACACTGGGATTTATATTTAGATTTGATGTGTGGATTGTGTCTCTGACTGACTGGACAGAGTTTTGGTTTCTCAGCATCGAGCAGGATGAGGTGATACGATATGAACTCATCCATACATCAGGACAGCCTGCGTGAAGTTTTCACAAAGAACTTCATCAGTGTTTCTCTCGGCTGCTTCATCAACGTCGTCAACGGAGCTTTTGTCTACATCTACTTTAAGAACCAGGCCTTCCAGCGAGACCCCAGGTGTGAAAGTGCTTGTAGTAAACTTGATATTAAGACCTGCTGAATAGGCCAGAGTTTGGTCTTTGACACATGTTGTGATTGTGACTGATTTCTGTCATCGTCTTGCTTATCTCCCCTCCTGTCTTTTCTCTAACTCTCGTGTCCCGACCCTCACGAGGGGGTTGCAAAGATTCACAGGGGGTTGTAAAGCCTTTTTTTATTCTAATGGATGAAACCTTTTTTTTAAATATAAAGTCGGCCTCAACATTTCATTCAACAAAAGAAAACTAAAGGTGTTTGTTGTTTTTAAACTTTACATTATTTAAGATATGAAATTTAAACTATCAAAAACATTTATCTCAAATTTCCAAATCGCTTGTAGGACACAAACCTCCTGCAGTTATTGTTTCACTGTTTGAGTTCATTGTACAGTTTTCACTCTCGTATCCTGCAGGTACGTGCTGTACATCCATTTGGTGATCAGCGACATGATTCTGCTGACTGTTTCTGTGCTGCTGCAGATCATAATCTACACCGTTCCTCTGAGATTCATTCCATGCTGCATCCTTATGTTCATCCTCATCCCTACCAGCAAGTAAGTGTGTGTTTGTGGTAACAATTATTCTGCACACAGTAAATGGTTTAGTGTTTGTATGAAACCTGAATTTCCACTTGAAGGCAAATTACTGGAAGCCCAACTCGGCGTCTTTTATTTCACCAAGTGTTCGGTCTTTTTGCTTCTGCCATTATGTTCACAGAGGCTGCTGAGCCCGGTTACATGGCATGACACCATGAGTTCTGCTGATCAGCATTCACTCGTAGCCAGAGGAGCCAGTGTTTAGTTTGTCCGTTCTGGGCTATTGTAGAAACATGGTGGTTCAACATGCCGGACTCCATGGAAGATGATCTATGTATAAATATAAAAGTCTGTTTGTGTTTATCCAGGATCAGCCCTCTGAACTTGGCCGCCATGGCAGTCGAGCGTTATATTGCCGTTTGCCGACCTCTTCATCACGCACAGATCTGTACTGTGCAGCGAGCCTACGCTCTCATTGCTCTGATCTGGGGCGTCTCCGTCATCCCCTTCTTTATAGATATCATCATCCTCCTCGCCACCCAGCCTCCTTCTTTCTTCTCAAGGACCATCAACTGTTACCCTTCCAACATGTTCAACACACCTTACCACAAGAGACATAGTGAGACAATCCAGGTGAAATGTTCATTGTTGGTTCATGGATTTTCTTTCTCATATCAGCCATTTCTGTTCCATGTTGTTTGCTGTTTACTGTGTCTTCACGTCTTCCCCTCAGGTGCTTCGGTTTTCCTTTGTCTTCCTGACTCTGATCATCACCTACCTGAAGATCCTCTGGGCTGCCTGGGCAGCTTCTGGTTCTAACCAGGCCTCGGCCAGAAACGCCCGCAACACCATCCTGCTGCACGGAGTCCAGCTACTCATCTGCATGCTGTCTTACATCTCTCCCTTCATCAACATCATTTTAGTCAGCATTTTGCCCCGTGACGCAACCAAGATCATCTTCGGCAGCTTCCTGTTAACCGGCGTGCTTCCACGTCTGCTCAGTCCGCTCATCTACGGCGTCAGAGACAAGAAGTTCAGCAGCCACATCAGGCTGCACTTCTGCAGTAAATGCCACAACTCTGTAGAAAAGAGGGTGAACCGGACAGGACCACGGAGACAGTCCAAACGGGTGTTTCACTGAACTAAAAGACTATACCTGTGATTATCTGCAAACACCACACAGTTGACCTTGGTGTGAAGTGAAAGGAACTTTTCTCAGACATTATGTGATTGGACTTTCAGGCCCAAATGTTACTTTAAATGCCACATTTGACACAAAGAATTACATAAGAGTTACTAACCATGATAGTAATTATAAACTGCAGTAGCACAATGTAAACCAGCTTTTGTGAAATGCTCCAAAATAATAAAAGTGTCTGTTTACTGTCATTGTCCTGAAGTGCAGCTCATAATAGATTAGAAGTTTGTTTCACAACCATCAATACATTTAAATCTACACTCCTCAGTCTCTGCAGCAGCTCCCCACCTCTCCACGATGAGCTCATCTCACTACAGTATTAGCAGTCCAATCTATATAAACTGCATCTCTTCCTGCTCCTCTCACTACTTACAGACTTTTAGTCAGACCTGTATCTCTACATAGGCCACAGACCAGTGTGCTGTTCAAGTAAGTTTCATTCATCTTTCCATTTAAGTTATTGTTAAAATGTCAGACAGCATTAAAGTACCAGAAGAATAATTTTATACCCTCATGAATATTTCACCACATTTTAAAACAGACGCTGTTAGATTTTAAATTTTCTGCCTTTAAAATCTGAATTTTCTTGTGAAGCTGCTCTTTCTAAATATTTAGTCCACTTAAGATCTGCAGCCTAATTCAAAAACTGTCTTTTTTCCTTTATTTGATCAGCTCTTATTGTTAGGATGAATTCACATGTGAAAATAAGATTTTATTTTTGTTCTTGATAAATCTGAGACAGCTGGAGGGAATGCTTATAATACTGTGTCTTAGTAGAGATAACATTTCTTTTGAATTTGTTTTAATTAATCACAACTTTAGTTTTAATTTCAGTTTAGGTTCTTCCTCTTAATTAGAAATGTTTAGATTATCAAATGGGCTCTTTAAAACAGAAATTATGTATTTCAACGTGTATTTTAATCTGAATTTCACCATTATATGATTCATTTGTGAAACTAAACACACTGGGATTTATATTTAGATTTGATGTGTGGATTGTGTCTCTGACTGACTGGACAGAGTTTGACAAGGTGATAAGATATGAACTCATCCACACGTCAGGACAGCCTGCGTGACGCTTTCACAAAGAACTTCATCACTTTTTCTCTCGGCTGCTTCATCAACGTCGTCAACGGAGCTTTTGTCTACATCTACTTTAAGAACCAGGTCTTCCAGCGAGACCCCAGGTGACAGAGGGGTCGAGTGTGTGTTTTCCATTGTTGTGATTGTGACTAATTTAATGAATTTCACACAGTGAACGTCAAAATCCTGCTCTCATTTTGCTCATTTCCCCTCCTGTCCTTTGTCTGCTTGACTCTCCTTTCTCTAACTCACTGGTTCTCAAGCTCGGTGTCCAAATCTCCAGGAGAGGTCGCCAAAGCTCCACAGGAGGCTGCAAGGCCTTTATATATCAGCATTTCATTCATTTTGGTGAAGAAAACTAAATGAAATTGTTATTTTTAAAGTTATTATTTTTTAACATGTGAAGGTAAATAAATATGACAAACAAGAGTTTGCAGTTAAACCAACCAAAGAGCTCAAAGAACAAGATGAAAACACAGACTCTGTCAAAGATGCCCGTTAAATTTCTAACTTCCTAAAAATTAGGAAACAACTCACAGGAAGTAATCTTCCAACTTCCTTTAGTTATTGTTTCACTGTTTGGGTTCATTGCACTGTTTATCGGTTCTTCTGTTCTCATTGTTATGCATTGAATATAACATGAAATATCCATGAAACATGTCAGTCAGTTTACACGATGACAGAAAGCATCATTTTGACAGATGCACTCGTATCCTGCAGGTACGTGCTGTACATCCATTTGGTGATCAACGACATGATTCTGCTGACTGTTTCTGTGGCGCTGCAGATCGTAACCTACACCGCTCCTCTGAGAGTCACCCCCTGCTGCATCGTTCTGCTCATCCTCATCACTACCAACAAGTAGGTGTGTGTTTGTGGAAACAGTTATTGTGCATACAGTGCATGTTTTAGTGTGCATGTGTCTCAAACCTGAATTTCCACTTGAAGGCAAATTATAGACATTTAAAATAAATCTAATAAGCAGAACTTTTAAAGATGAAATGTGTGTGTTGTATGTCAGACATAGAAAGTGGTAACCTCTGAATACAGACTTTATACAGAGTTTTGACATTATAGGTTATAATTAGATAAATATAGAGATGAATCATGAACACTTTAGTGAATGAGATGGTTCAATCTAGAGACAGTTCAGTTATTAATCAGATATTTATTAAGTTAAACCTCAGTTTGAGCTGGAAAACTAAACTTTGAAAAACCTAGGTCTTAATTAGGGATGCATATGTACCAATGAAATAACTAAAATGAACAGTTTTCTATTTGAAAAATAATCACAATTTTTTATATAGAATAAATCTCCTTTATGGCTCATTGTAAATGATCAAATAATTTTGTGATGCTATTTATCATACTGTGAAAATCTCATACAATTGCAATCCCTTAAAACCCTAATTGTGTAATTATTTAGCTCTGTAACTTGAATGTAATGTAAAAATGTAACGAGACACAAACTGGAGCTAGATTATCGGTACATAACATATGTTTAGCAAGAAGGAAATATTTGAGAAAAATAAAGGCAAGATGTCATAAAAATAAATTACTTTGAGTTCAGATAGTTCCGTAATCTTCTAGTCCAAAACTACAGTAATTATAGAGTTACTGTGAAAATTTCAGTAACCAATGGTGTACTGTACATTTACTTGTCAACTGCTGCCAGTTAGTTACTGTGAATTTCACAGTAACCAGTTTACAGTGTAACCAACAACCAAAAACATAAATGTGCTAATGGAAAATAAATATAGCTGGCAAACATTAGCACAGGTAGGAAATACTTACAGTATCGTGGTAAACACTCAGGACGTCTGTATGTTGAGGAAGTCTTTTTCCACAGTCTTCAGTTATCTACATCAGGACAAGAAAAGTCGGGTTCAAGTACATGTGAATGTCAACAGACATCTAACAGACTCATCAAAATGGCCGATGGACACAATTTTCCGACAGCAACAGTTATGAAACAGTTAGAGGAAGTGACACAAACACAATACACCTTTTTTCACAGTAGCAGTTTTGACACAGGTGTTTCCAGTGATTAACAGCCAAACATCAACAAGGTCACCAACAGCAGACATAGCAGCCAGCTAATATTACTGACTAGTCCAACAGCAGTCAGCCCAGCTCGGCGTCTGTCTTTCAGCCTTTTATTTCACCAAGCTCTCACCAACCACTAAAAGTCAGTCCCAGGTTTACTCTTGTCCGGCGGCTTCTTGCTCGCTCACTTTCTCCTTTTCTCTTCTTAGCTTCCTCCGTCAACGTCCTCTTCAGTCGTATCACTTCTGTTTTTACACACGGTCGGAGGAAAAAACATTTTCTCCATAAAATATGATCCAGTTTCACCAGAATCAGTGAAATAGTTGGTGGTGTGTGACTTAGTGCTGTAAAACGTGACTCAGGGTGAAAGCAAGAAAACAAGACACAGGTGAATCTAATCAGGCAATCAAAAGTGGCGGGAAACAACAGCTGCAGGAAGTGAAGTTACAGACACGAGAACTACAAAATAAAACAGGAAACCCTCAAAACCATGACAGTTACATATTGCGTGTGATCATACCCGGAGCCCAAAGTTACATAGTAACACGAATGACAGAGACACCATTCACCTGATTACAAGTCAGTGTAGCATCATCAGGATTTTCAAACTTTTATTTTATGGGAGAAAAGTTACACAAAGTTGCTTTAAAGGACCAGTTTAGAAGATTTCATGGCGTCTGGCAGTTACACTGTTTTTGTTTGTGTTTATCCAGGATCAGCCCTCTGAACTTGGCCACCATGGCAGTCGAGCGTTATATTGCCGTTTGCCGACCTCTTCATCACGCACAGATCTGTACTGTGCAGCGAGCCTACGCTCTCATTGCTCTGATCTGGGGCGTCTCCGTCATCCCCGCCTTCACAGATATCATCATCCTCCTCGCCACCCAGCCTCTCTCTTTCTTCTCAAGGACCATCATCTGTTACCCTTCCTACGTCTACAACACACCCCACCACTCGGCACAAAGTGTGGTAGTCCAGGTGAAATGTTCATTGTTGGTTCATGGATTTTCTTTCTCATATCAGGCATTTCTGTTCCATGTTGTTTGCTGTTTACTGTGTCTTCACGTCTTCCCCTCAGGTGCTTCTGTTTTCCTTTGTCTTCCTGACTCTGATCATCACCTACCTGAAGGTCCTCTGTGCTGCCCGGGCAGCTTCTGGTTCTAACCAGGCCTCATCTAGAAACGCCCGCAACACCATCCTGCTGCACGGAGTCCAGCTCCTCATCTGCATGCTGTCTTACATCTCTCCCTTCATCAACATCATTTTAGTCAGCATTTCGCCCCGTGACAGAACCAAGATCCTCTTTGGCAGCTTCCTGTTAACCGGCGTGCTTCCACGTCTGCTCAGTCCGCTCATCTACGGCGTCAGAGACAAGAAGTTCAGCAGCCACATCAGGCTGCACTTCTGCAGTAAATGCCACAACTCTGTAGAAAAGAGGGTGAACCGGACAGGACCACGGAGACGGTCCAAACGGGTGTTTCACTGAACTAAAAGACTATACCTGTGATTATCTGCAAACACCACACAAGTTGACCTTTGGGGTGAAGTGAAAGGAACTTTTGCCAGACATTATGTGATTGGACTTTCAGGCCCAAATGTTACTTTAAAGAGGGTAAAAGCTACGCTTGAGTCGCAAAGAATTACAAAAGAGTTACTAACCATGATAGTAATTATAAACTGCAGTAGCACAATGTAAACCAGCTTTTGCAAAACGCTCCAAAATAATAAAAGTGTCTGATAATAATAAACAAAAGCATTAAAGATTCAGTAGTTCTTATTGAAAAACTAATTTTGTTCATTACCTATCAACAGCTTCAAAGTAAACTACTATTCATGTTTAATCAAATTGCCATTTCAAACCATGAAAATACTTAATAAAGATAATAATTTCAGAAATTGAGATTTTTTTATGTCATTGATATAAATATGAGATTGAAATTAATAATTAAAACCTTTCATAAGATTTTCACCATAGATGTCACCAGCAGAGGTTTTCAAAGGGACTCTGTGAAAGGAAAATATAACATTAATTATTAAAAAGAGACACAGAGCCGCCTAAATATGTCATTTGATGAGATAGTTCAGAGCTGTTTGGGGGAAATTTACCGTTTTTCCCACACTCCTAGATTCAGATATTATAAATTATTTTTTTATGCATCTAGCATAGTCTGAAGTTACGACAAACAGCAATATTAAGCTATCTTGGCTCAGTTGTTGAGTGTCTGAAAGATCAAATAACATAATCGTGATCACATCCAGGGACTGACTGAGGCCCACAGTCTCAGACTTTGAACACTGGTCATGATGGATGGCTGGTGAAGGAAGAAAACACAGAAATATAAACAAGACAACAGATATTTTAGCTTACAGCATCTCTTCATTAAACAGCCACAGGGAAAAGACAAAAGATAACATATTTTTGACTTGTGGCTCAACTATGTCTACAATAAACGTGTTCATGGTAGGATGCAAGACCAGACTTTGGCCACTAGATGGATCTATCATCACAGACATGCAGGAGTCTGTGGAAAAACAGCTTCCCAAGATGAAATAGTACTGAACAAATATATTTATGAATGTATGTATGGTTATGAGAATTTAAAAAATCCTGGTCAGGAGTTATTTAGGACCTTATTTAGGTAAATCCATTTTTGTTTAGTTTTTGTTTGTGGTGGTACAAATAAAAACTAAATACTGTGAATAATTGCAAATAGATTGAGCACATAAGCTCAGTTTACTGTAATAACACACCACAGTCACAACACACAGATCTGCTGGTAAGGGTCATATTGTGGCCTGAGGAGCAACACGTTGAAAAAAAAGGAAATACCTCCCAATCAAAAAGAAATCATCTTTTAAAAAAGTAGTTTTAATCATCATGTATAGTTCTTTTGTTTTGTTTTTTGTTCGTAAACCATCTAAAACTTAAAATATATCTTAATGTAGTAGGGCGGCACAGTGGGGCAGTGGTTAGCACTGTCAAGGTTCCTGGTTTGAACCTCAGCCTTGGGCCTCTCTGTGTGGAGTTTGCATGTTCTCTGCAACAGTCCAAAGACATGCACTTAACAGGTAAATAGCCCATTGGTGTGAATGTGAGTCGTTTGTCTCTGTGTGCCCTGTGATGAACTGCTGACTTGTCCACGGTGTCCACCTCGCCTCTTGCCCTAAGTCAGCTGGGATAGGCTCCAGCCCATCGTGACACTGATGAGGATAAGTGTTACAGATAATAGATGGATCTTAATGTAGGTACAGTGTCAACTGTCTTTGATTTATCTATTAATGTAAGCTTGGATATCATTTTTTGTATATTATTGTCATTAATGTGTTGTGTATTGTAGGCTTGGTGCAGCAAATGGGGATCCTTTAAATAAACAAAGTAAACATGACTCATGCCTATGTAGTTTTTATTGGTGGACTTGAGTGCAACTTGGGTTCCCAGGACTCCAGTACAATGGTATTTTTTAAAAACATCAGTCATGACTCATGAAAAACTGGATGGCTTATAAAATAAATCACCTGTGATTCATGACAAAAATGTACCTGTGGGGTCTGCATGCAGCACAGTCTGCAGGATTAATGTTAAAAAGTTTATGAACTGTTGTTGAAAAAGTGAAAAGTCAGCTGCACGTTTATGGAAAACTTGCTTACAATGCAGCGCGTGTCTCTGGATATTAGAGGAATATTACAGTAATTAAAAAAAACACACATTTAAATCACACCTGAGATTTGACAAAGTTTCATTAAGACACACACATACACACTTTGGAATATTACACTGATACCAGAGGAAATATAAAAGTCCATTAAGAGACTTATTATTGACTACAGCAGACTAAGTCTCTACAGAGATATAAATATAAATACTTATAATCAAACTTGCTCTAAATTAACCACTGAGAGCCGCAAACGCATCATAAAAACATGCAGGTGGGGGTGAGGAGTACTGATGGTGTTTCTCGACGTGTGCCGGAATGTGACGGAAAAAGCCGAAGACTGGCCCCCTGAGCGAGGAGGAGGACAGACAAACAGAGGTTCGGATGGAGGAAACCTGCGCGCCCACAGCTGACTCTGGCATCTCCTCCAAACAGTTCACTGTTGCCGGCAGGAGGTGAAGCTTGTGCTCAAAGTTTCCAGCCGGAAGAAGAAGTGTTTTCTCGGTTCGTGTCGGACAGTTTTGTCCTTTTTGAGACGAGAAAGTGTGAAAACTTCTCCGCGCATCATGGGGTGAATCTGAGGCGTGAGGAGGACGCTGATCCGGGGATGAAAGAGTATCGTGACCAAACTCACAGGTAATAAAATATATCACAATTATGTTTATAATTTATTAATGAATCCTTCAATTTGACAGCTGCACTTCCACTCTGTGATTTGACCTCATGTAAACTTCCACTTTCACTTCATTGTATGAACAGTTTGTTATTGGAGGTGATTTTTTTTTTTTTCCACTGTTGTGATTTCAAGCCGCAGAGCTTCCTCGTGCTGAATTATAGATCAACTTTATTTCTGTATGTGCAGCATGGCAGCTCCCCCGAGAGCCCAGCATGGGACCGACATGTAATTATAGACACAGAGAGGGAGAGAGAGAGAGAGTCACATTGTCCCACTGATATTTACTCTATTTTTCTTTTGTTTGGTGCTTTTATAACATGAAAATATCATTGGAAAAGAAGGCTACCAACCTGGTTTTATAAATACAGATCATACTGAGGAATAAAACTGAGTGTTTTTATATTCTAGACATTTAAGATCTTCAGTTTCGTTGTCAAAAACAAAGATTCTCTGATTTTAAGGAACAGTGCTGCAGACTTTAGTCAGCGCTGAGATCAAATCAAACACCAGACCACATTTAGGGCAAAAATATTAAACCATAAACACTCTGAATATCTTTACAAATGTAAAAATATCACTCCAGAAGTTAAGAGTTGTGGAGATTTCATCCTAAACAAATGGTGCATATGTTTTTAACCTCTGGGAACAGTGTATAAAATAATCTAATAAGCTAAAGGTGCACTTAGTGTCTATTAGAATTAATTAAGAAAGCTGGATGTGGTTGAAAGCTCAGTAAGTGCACCGCGTACGCCCAACAAACATTATAAAAACGTTCATATCTCTTTAAATATTTGAATAGATGTAAACATCAGCTCGTGATCTTCTTCGCGTCCTCATTTATCGGTGCATTATACCTCAGATGATGAATACAGCCGCTAACAGTGTGTGTTTTATGGCAGCTTCACGTTTGCAATAACCTCTGAAATGTGTATTACATCACCGCGGTGCCCATGTTGTGCTTCATGTGACTGTAACTCCATACAGAGACTCATATTACATCATATTACTCTATACACAGGACTCCGCATTGTGCCTTCACCGGTCAACAAATACATATATTCATATAGTATAATACATATAGTAGCTGTGCCTGTGGTATATTTCCTCCAGGAGCTCTGAACTAAACCTGCATCTGAATAATCAATGGACTCTGGAGGCTTTATTTAATAAGGCAACTAAAACAGACTCAAGAACTAGTCTCAACTGACTACAGCGTTTAACCCAATAGTATTACACACAGAGTCCAGCGGCAGGGCCTGACGGGTCGGTCCCATGCTGCCAGAGTCAGGAGGTGGTAGTCAGTTGGATTATTAGTATCATGGATGGAGTCAGGTGTCGCAGTGAATCGCTGCAGGGTTTGCAGTGGTTTACTGCTCCCTCCCTCTCATTAACTTTCCGTGTCACTTAACCACTGCTTGCTCTCTCTTTCAAACCAAAGGAAACTTCTTTGTGTACACAACAGGTACAATATTATAGTTTAGTCTGTACACTCCACCTGGATAGCCTCAGTTTCAGTGATGTTTCAGGCTGACCGTGGATCAGTTTGACCGGTCCGAGTGTCTGATTGGTCACCGCATCGTGACGCTGGTTTGCATTTCTCCAAAAGTTGAATCTTGTTCAACTTCTCCACCGCAGGTCACTACGTTTTTTTAATGGCATCCTCTGCACCACCATCGCTGCAGCACAAAATGCAGACCACAGGGCCGCAGGGCTGGATTTGGTCTGAGAGAGTTTAAGAAAAACCTGCATTGCAGATCCAAAGTCTTAAGTACAGGCCTCCATACTGGGGCAGTGACCAGTGCAGATGTGCTTGTAAATACCGTCAGACCAGCATCGTATGCGTTATAGGATGGCTGAGCCTGAGAAAACTGAGAAAAGATGTTTGTCCCATTTGCTTTAAAAAGCTCTCTTTGTTACAAAGTGATCCTCTAGATGTCTAATGTCTAAATGGGGAGAGAGCACTGTGTCCATTAAGGAGTGATCAAAGTAAGGGGTGTAGGTTTGTTCGTGCATACTCTCCGCTGTTCAAGCAACTACCTCGCACTTAGAAATCCCCAGATGATTGCCCAATCGTCCTCCAATCTTGTAGTGCGACACTAGAACGGGTCTACCGGCTACAGGCCCCTGGAACCAGGGCCTCTGTAGGAAGTGAAGAAAGTAACATTTCTTGTAGGAAAAGAGATGCAGAAAGACAACATACCGCCTGCAGAGACAAAACCCTGAGAGACACAAAACTACCAGAAAGAAACACAAACTTTCCGTCAGGGTGTCTTGCTCCTGTGTAGGAGGAGTGGGAGGCCAAAGTTTGCAAAGTTTCAGAATTGAATATATAAAGTTGTTTAGTTGGTTTTCATTTATTGTAGTGAATGAACTGTAACTCATAATGTACAAGAGCCAGAGTGGTGCATTTTGTTGCCACTTCATTGATTTGAATACTCGATGATACTAAACCAGAAACGTGATGCTGAAATCACATCCTGCGGTCAGTAGCATCATAGTCTAAAGGTATAAGGATGATATAGAGACCAGCTATGATTAATGTCATGTGTGCTCAGTTTGTTCGGGTCCAAGCTGCCTCCTCCTCAAGATCTGTCCCATCTGAATATCCCGTTTCAAACGGGGATATATTGAATTCCACAAACATGATGCCGGTGAAACGCTGCTCGACTGTGAAGACTTTAGAAGGCTGTTTGTGCTGCTACGCATATTTTAAGCGTTATTTAAGTTCTTTTAATTTGCAGAGGAGTGACTTGGACCTTTCTCCTTTTTTTGAACTCTCACTCTCTCTCTTTAGTCTTTGTAAAATCATTTATCAGTGAGATATTACCTTTGCCAGCTATAATTGGTATTTTTTATAACAATACATCAATGACAAAGTGAAAATAATGCACCAATGTGAAAGAGATCGATAGTGATGGACCTACAGAGAGAATCTACTCGGCTTTATGGAGCTTTTGTAACGAGTTTCATCTCATTGTTTCTGTTTTCAGAGGAAAAGCTCTGAAAACTCACTGTACTGTACACTAACCTGCTCTTATCAGGCAGCAGACAGACACAAGCTGTCCTCCACCAATCTATTTTGACACAGCCAACACTGAAGTCACATGACTGATCAGCTGTTTCTCTATAATCCATCCATGATGGCTCCACACAGATCTTCACATTAACACATGAAACAAACACAAATGTCTGGTTTACATCCAGTTTTCTGTTGACCTTCCACTGCTGCTCTTTTAACGGCGTCATCGTGTTGCACCTTCTTCTTCTGGTTTTCTGTGAAACAGCTCCTAGCGGTCGTGGATGGAAACGTGCATTTAGTTTTGCCAAATGACTCGAAATCCGGTTAAAATTTGCGACACATTTGGATGGAAACACGACTGTCGTCGTGTTGAATGTGCAGCTCCTCCTTGGCTCTGTGAAGCTCGTTGTTTCACCGCTCTCATTGTGTCGTTTTCAGCCACAACAGGCAGCTCTTTCACTAGCAAGGACCACAACCGCCGTCAACGAGATATATTTAAATGATTTATGAACTAAACGAAAAGATTGTGAGTGAAGAGTGAACTCCTGCTTCCCACCGCCCACACCTCCGTGAAGTTTGGGCTGTTAACTTGTCTGCACTGCACTGCGTCCAGAAATCGCCGAGCTAAAGAGAGAAAAACCCGATTAAATAGCAGGAGGAAGAGAGTGAAAGATTGAGAGACAGATGAAGTCAGACTGCTCTGGTTAAAACACCATTAAGTCCACATTAGGTTAACACCTGCCTGTGATTCCTCGGGCCATTTCCTACACTCTGCAATTAGACACTATGCAGCATTATTACATTACGTTATAGCTACACTTTACCTGGAGCGAGGCACTTACTGCTGCCTCCCTCGGTCCTGTTAGAGTGGAGCAGCTGGTTGATGTTTGCAGCGGGAGGCTTCACTCTGATCAGAAATAAAGAAATAATAACGTGAACATTGTGATCCAGATCTTCATTCCCTGAAACTTCACGTGTTGCTAGGCAATATTAAAACCAACATTTGCCAACTGAACTGGCAGTAATATTAATATTATTATTATTATTATTTTAAGCAACAACAGCGGGAACATTTGAGGCCTTTGGGCAGAAGAGAGCAGCTGAAAACTCCACGTGATACTTTAAATATAAAATAATGCTTCCACATCTTTAATGTGAGCTTTGTTATTTATTCATCTGTAGTCTTATTGTGACAGTGTGCACACTGTGTAGGTGTTTGTACGGAGAGTACAGTAGATGAGCATGTGTGGGAGTCTCAGTTTTGGCTGCATCTATGTGTGTTTTTGTTTTTTTTTAATCACATGGAAACAGGTTGCTTGCAACCTAACGTTGATAGGAGCTAAATTATGATTTAAGAGTTTCTGAGCTGTTAAAATATGTTACACATAGAACACGTTGAAACGTGGATTCCAGTAAGATCCAGTAAAAGCTCTTTGGCTCTCGACCAGTGCACACAGTTTGTAGTTAACATTAAAAATGCCTGGCACATCAAATTAGTGTCTGGTCGTCCCCGTATTAGAAGTGCATTTAGCCGAGTGGATGGAATTAGAGTGCCTACATCACGGAGAGGAAGCTCTGGAAATAAAAACCGAGGCTCCTCCTCGTCAGAAAGTTTTCATGAGGGGGGTTTTTAGTGATCGCTGACTCAGCTTGAGATGAAGATGAAGAGGAGCGAACATCTGAGTCACGTCCAGACAAAAACTTTGTTCCAGAGCTGAATGTTCAAGGTCAAAACTGAAAAGACCAAAACCAACAATGAGTTAGCCGGTCTCTCAAGTCTTTTCTGTACTGCACCCGGTTTGTGGCTCTCAGCTTCAAGCCCACTGGTTCCAACTGAAGATGTCTCAGTAATTTCATAAAACAGCTGGTCACTATATTTTTTATTAAGCGTTGCTCAAACACGGGGAAATGGTGCATTTGTTGGGGACTATTTTCAGAGGTGGATTAATCCACATTTGGTTTCTCTAGTGAGTATTTATGTCGGCAGGACGGCGTATAAATAAACTACAGTGTGTGTGCACAAGAAGAAGAAGAATAAGAAGATATGTCTTTGAACAGTTTGTCCTCAAAGTTGGTGAGCGACGTTGACAAGAACCAAATGGCTAGACGACTGGGTCAGAACATCCAACTGCAGCTCTTGTGGGGTGTCCTTGTCTGCAGTGGTTGGTGGTTGTGGTTTAGGAACGGTTTTGAGTAACGCAACAACGAGTTCAAGGTGTTGACTCAGCCTCCAAATTCACCAGATCTCAATCCAGTCGAGCGTCTGTGGGATGTGCTGGACAAACATGTCCGATCCGTGGAGGCCCCACATCAAAATTTCCAGGACTTGAAGGATCTGGTGCTAACGTCTTGGTGCCAGATACCACAGCACACCAGAAGTCTAGCGGAGTCCATGCCTCGACAGGTCAGGGCTGGTTTTATGCAGGTGGTCATAATATTATTCATTAGTGCGTTATCACCTCCAAGTTTTGTCAGAATGATCGATGATACGATATGACACAAAGTCTGAATGAGCGATAGTACAGAGGTGGAGGATTATTTTTCAGTCTCACGCCTCACGTTGTGGTTACTGTACGCAGTGTAAGGCAGCTCTCGTGTAACTGAATCTGCATGAGTAATATTAAATGCCCTCAGAAGATCCTACGTCGATAAACACTGCATGAAAAAAATAATGTCATGAACACTGTTTTGTTTTTGTTCTCCACTACAGCATCAGAAGACTGAAGGAATGAACTCGATTTGCATCAGAAAACTACATTTATAGTCGTCTAAGTTGTCTCTAGCAGTGAGTAGGACAGTGGCCTGAGTTAGACAAATACAGAGGACGTCTTCAGTCACAGCCTTCATATATGAAATTCCCTCTTTGTCTGTGTCCATACAGTGTTTCAACTTGAAAAAGTGTGAAACTGTCCTTTAAGATGTCGATCATGAGCCACAACACTCACACTGTTTCATGTCATCTCTCTACATTCACTACATTTATTGTTGACTCTCTTCTGTATGTGCTGCTTATTTTTGATCCTTCAACCTATTTTTTTTATGCAACACGTCTTGTTAGTGTCTAATCCTGTAAGGATCGGGTTATGCTAGAAAGACAGTGTTTTATAGGACATAATACTGTTGAAATATGATGATAACACACGTGCACATATTCAGACTTCTCTCCTGGAAGACGTTCGTAGTGTTGCACTCGGTTGTTGTGTCAACGCTGAGAGAGGAGCTCCGTTCTCACCTCCACACAGCTGACCAATCACAGCTTGAAGACGGTCTTTTGTTTTGTTTTATTCATCTCTGTTGTGTCTCCATCAGGTAACCATGGTGAAGGAGAGTCTGCCCAGCTGGGTCCACCAGGACTCTGACGAGGGTCTCGTCCACGTGAACGTCGGAGGTCTGAAGAGGAGCCTCTGCTCCAGCACGCTGAAGAAGTTTCCAGATACCAGACTGGGAAAACTGCTGGCGTGTGACTCAGAGGAAGATATCCTGCAGGTGGGTCAACCGGTTGTGGTGTGTTGTCATTCTCTCTTCTTTAATACGCTTCATTCATAATTTCCACCTTTCCTTCTCCCCTCCTGCTCTTCCTTCCTTCCTGTAGGTGTGTGACGACTATGACGTGCAGCAGAAGGAGTTTTATTTTGACAGGAATCCCGGCCTGTTTCCTTACGTCCTCCACTTTTACCAGACCGGCAAACTTCACATCATGGAGGAGCTGTGTGTCTTCTCCTTCAGGTCAGCATCTCCTTCATCAGCCTCACACACAAAACTTTCACACACATTCATTAATTTAAGTTACATTTTGTCACCGTAGATTTAGTTTCTGTGAGTAAAAATGAGTCAATAATTCATCTGCTTTCATATGAGGACTGTCAGACATGCATTCTCTTTTAATTTCATGATTTAAAGCCCTAAAATAAGT
Organism: Argyrosomus regius; assembly: GCA_946959425.1. Lineage (NCBI taxonomy): Eukaryota > Metazoa > Chordata > Actinopteri > Sciaenidae > Argyrosomus > Argyrosomus regius. The sequence goes on along the minus strand of OX336885.1, from coordinate 29,312,471 downwards.
TAAACTGCATCTGCTTTGACCCTGATTTGACTCGTGTTTCCCCCACACAGTCAGGAGATCGAGTACTGGGGCATCAACGAGTTCTTCCTGGACAGTTGCTGCAGTTATCGTTACCACGACCGCAAGCTGGAGAGCAGCCGGCATCGCAGCTGGGACGACGAGAGCGACGTCAGCAGCATAGACACGTCCGTGGACGAGATATCGGACTTAAACAGGTGATGGAGCCCTCTGAGATGCGTAGGCACAGGATCGCCTCTTTCTGTTAGTCGTCAACCGCCTCGTCTTCCTCTGTCCTCGCAGAGACATGCAGCGTTTCCAGAGGGTGCGTTACGGGAACATCAGGAAGTGTCTGTGGCTGACGCTGGAGAATCCAGGGTACTCCATCCCCAGCAAGCTCTTCAGTCTGGTCTCCATCGGAGTGGTGCTCACATCCATCTCCACCATGTGTATTAACAGCATCCCGGAGTATCAGGTGTGTTTGCTCTGTCTGACTACACTTCGGTCCAGCTGAAAAAAGGGAACACAGGGTTAAAGAACTAAATATAAATCTGCAGATCACTGATCATTCTTTTTCTCTCAGACGTTCGACAGTGAAGGGAAGTTGATCGAGGATCCGACCATGCAAGCTCTGGAGGTGTTCTGCATTTGCTGGTTCACCTTCGAGGTGAGGACATGAGAGCAAAGCGTGTGGTGTGTGTTGGAGAAATGTGCAAAGATATCAAAGAAAATTTGAAGAAACTGTTGCGTGTTTTGTTCTGTCTTTGAGGTGGTGACGCGGCTGCTGCTTGCACCGAACAGGAAGAAGTTCTTCCATCACCCTCTGAACATCATCGACATGGTGTCCGTGGCTCCCATCTACATCATCCTTGCCTTTGACTTGACCGTGGGATCAGAGTCTGAACTTGGAGACCTGGGACGACTCATACAGGTTCAGAACTTTTAGCTGTGACCAGCTCTGTAGCTTCCCAACCGTTTGCCGCCCACAGTTTTCACCCTAGGAGGCTGAAATATGGCGTGGAGGTCAAGTGTGCACGTGTGACGGTGTGTGTTTGTGTTCATGCCAATTGGCTAAGCAACGGGATTGGCCTGTCACAAAAACGTGCATCATTTCTAAATGTATCTCTATCAATGACTTGTTAAAGGTTTTGTGGAAAGGTTGAGCCAAAGAAGAACAGCTGTTCATGCAACCGCAACTTTCTATGATGTCACCATAAAGAAACGTTGGAGAACCACATGAGTACGTAGCAGAAGCAATGAAATGCACTGAGCTGAGATCAGACCTGGAGTCCTTTGTTGAATACAGATGCAACATATTTGTGGATGAGTCCTGCTACAGGGACCGTCCATGCAATCATGCTGGGTTTGTTGTTGTGAAGCAGAAGGAGAGAGACATTGTGACAGTGAAGACTGAACAACCTCCTCTCAGTTTTAATCAATAATTGGTTGATCTTATTCATTCCAACAAATCATCTGATAAACCTCCACGCACTTGTGGTCTTCATGGACACTTGGTCAATGTGGCAATTACCAGAAATCTGCCACAGAAGTGGATATTTGAGTACTCGGACATAGCGGGTGTGTTGGTTTTGGGACATGGATCATTAAAATGACAAAATTAGATTCTTGTTGGGAAATCAAATGCGCCTTGATCCCGTGATTACCTCCTGTGAGCACAGCAGCCACTTTGGAGCCAAAATTAGAAACTGTACGCTCTGTTTGAAGGTTTATTTTCATCGTCTCTCTCTCTCTGTGTCTCAGGTGTTCAGGTTAATGAGGATCTTCAGAGTTTTGAAGCTGGCCCGACACTCGACAGGACTGCGGTCACTGGGAGCGACACTTCGGGTGAGTCACAACTCCTACATGTTTGAGTTTACGTAACATTCGACTTCCTGACACGCCGTGACATTCACCAACTGAAGAAACCTCTCAAGAAAATTTTTTTTTTTTTTTCATTTTTGGTCTGTTGACCTTTCTGCAGACGAGACAGATAAATGATGGATTGTGAGCAGACCTGCAGCTCTGAGCTGATATCTCACACAGATTTAAGAGTTTGTTTTGAGGTTTGGGCTTCAAGGTCACTCTGCAGACAGTCTGAGACAAACAGCTGACCAATGAGCTGCAGGATAATAAAAGATAAACCCTGACTCTAAACATATAGAGTTATATTATTGTGTCATTCATATAACTACGGCCAGTCTGCGTGTCCTACAAGAGACCATAAATTCATACAAACCAGAACCAGAACCCAGTACCAGTACCTCAGTCTTTCAAGGTCCAATCTTCAGACAACAAAATACATAAATGACTGTCAAAATATTTACTATGTAGCACAGACAAATAATTCTCAGCCTATTTTCCAGGCTTTTTAACCAAAGTAAGCATCATTCCAGTTTTTGTTCTCTCTTGAATCATCAAAGTATCAATATTTATATTTATAAACGGGGTGAAAAGACTTTTGATGCTGAATCAGTTCAGTCAGACATTTGTGTGGTTGTATCTCGTGTGTGAGCAGTCTCATGTGAAGTGTGTCAGTTACACCTGCAGAAACGTCGCATCTGATGCAGAATCAGTTACCGCGATCTACGACCGCGCAGCTCCTGCTGGGCTTCATTACGTCTGCTTCACTCGACTCGAGAGTATCTGAGAGCAGCGCAGCGGGTCGCCTTACAGTCTCATCTATCACAACAAACCGAGGAGAGGATCAAACATCATCATGCAGGAGTTGTAATGCGGACAAATCGTTGTCTTGAATAACGTGTTCTACTTTTTTTGTTTTACTGAATTTGAATGCATCATATTTACATTTAGATTGCAGTTGCACTTTAGTAAATGCTCCTGATTCGTGAGGTGAAACTCTGAGAGCCGTCTGGCTTCTTCTCTGCATTTCAACTAATGTTGAAGTCTAAACACAAGACATTAGTTTAATCTGAGATTGAGTACGTCTGGACACGCTGACTGGGTCTGATAATGAAGATAAATCCCACTTAGCAAAGTCAGGATGCGTCACTTTTAAATCAGGTTATATAAAATACATACACGTACGCGTTATACACAAGCGCTGCACTGTTATGATTTATTTAGACATAAAATACACATTTGAAGAAATGGATCTCTTCCAGCAAGAATGAAATTAAATGCACGAGTCTGATTCTACAATATTTAAATTTCCAGTTAAAAGGGAAACAACAGAATAAAGTAAATTATCTGAAATATTTAGTGCTGAGCATCGAGGCATTATTGAGTTCATGAAATTATCAAGTCTGCATTTTATTTTTAGGAGACTGAACTGAAATCTTCTTCTTCTCTGGTGTCTTTAGAGTCCCCAGAGAGAGAGGCAGGATTAAAGGACAGTCAGTCAAAATCTAAATGTACTTTCCTCTAAAAATAAACCAAAAAAAGACATGAAGTAACATGAAAGGTGCTCTCTCTTTCTCAATACTTCTGTCATGAGAGGTTTGCAGCTGTAAACAGGCTTTAAAGATGAGCCCCATGCTTTAATCCCCCCGTCTGTTCTAGGCCTGGACACATTTAAAGTTTCTAACAAGCTTCCCTCCATGTCGTCTCTGCAGCACAGTTACCGTGAGGTCGGCATCCTGCTGCTGTACCTGGCTGTCGGAGTGTCTGTCTTCTCTGGTATCGCTTACACGGCTGAATATGAGGAGGTAAAGTCTGACTGATGTTTGGCTGTCGATGCTTTATCAGGTCTCGGTGACTCAGCCGCTGAGGTTTTGCTGTACTCCCCGTCTGCCTGCCACGTGAACTGATTCACACCTCCTAATAACCTCCTGCAGCCAACAGGAAGGACAGCAACAGCAGAGTGAACCAAGCAGAGGAGCCGACACAATGCAAGAAGCACTATTACTTACTAGTCCAACAGCAGTCAGCCCAGCTCGGCGTCTGTCTTTCAGCCTTTTATTTCACCAAGCTCTCACCAACCACTAAAAGTCAGTCCCAGATTTACTCTTGTCCGGCGGCTTCTTGCTCGCTCACTCTCTCCTTTTCTCTTCTTAGCTTCCTCCGTCAACGTCCTCTTCACTCTCTTCTCCTCTGCCATTATGTCCATAGAGGCTGCTGAGCCCGGCTACCTCTTCTTCTTCTTCTTCTTCTTCTTCTTCCCGGTGGTCCAAAAAGCCCGTGGTACAAACACCAACACTCCCCCGGTGCTCTGAGCTCACAAACAAACTGAGCTAACATTAGCTAACAGCAGCTACAGTTGGCGGCAGTTTACTTCACTGTCCATCAGGAAACTCTGTAAATCTCAAAGTGTTGATGAAGAGCAGCCAGAGGACATCAGTGTTACTAAATTAGCGTTGCAAAATGACTCAGCGTTGGCAGAACTTCATGTTTTTTTCTTCATCATTTGATTTTTGTGTTTTTAAAATATGTAACCACGTCAATATAAAGCACCTCCATCTGTCTGTTTTCAGGATGTAGGTCTGGACACCATCCCGGCCTGCTGGTGGTGGGGGACGGTGAGCATGACCACGGTGGGCTACGGGGACGTGGTGCCCGTCACGGTGGCTGGGAAGCTGGCCGCCAGCGGCTGCATTCTGGGCGGCACCCTGGTGGTGGCGCTGCCCATCACCATCATCTTCAACAAGTTCTCCCACTTCTACCGACGACAGAAAGCTCTTGAGGCGTCGGTGAGGAACAACAACCGCAGGAAGATTAGGACGAGCTCTGAGAAGGAGCCAGAAGAAGAGGATGAGGATGAGGACGAAGAGGAGGGATCGGACGGGGACAGCATATGTTTGGACGATGATGATATTGATGATATCGAGGAGGACGATGTAGATTATATGGATGAAGGAGGGGTAATCAATTATAGCTACGTGGAACATCCGTCGTACACGTCAATACTGAGGAGGAAGGAGCTGCATCAGCTGTGAGGACGAGCTCAAAGACGACACAGATCTGATGTTTTCCTCTCAGATTCGGACACGAAACTGACTTTCAAATGATCCAAGGCCACACAAATGTAGTACGAACTGCCAAACTGGACTTGTGCAATCTTCAGTTGCTCCATGACTCCATGAAAACAACCAACAACAAGACAAAAACTCATGAGGGCAACAGTTTGGGTTCAAAAAAATGAAAGTTAGAGGAGCTGGACAGAGAAATGAGGAGGTGTACTGTCACTTTAGGTCTTCCATGATGGACTGTGCTGACATGATGTGCTGCAGGTTGGTCATCGCTGCATGTGGGATGGTTCATACTGACACTGGATGTGTTTCTGTATTTAAAAAAAACATGAATGTGAAGAATCACTGAAAGAAAAAAGACTGAAGTGAAATAGCATGCAGACACATGAAGCTAGCTGAATAAAAAATATCATGAAAAAATGTAAAAGGTACTTTTGTGGAAGACGTAGAATAGATATTTCAAGAACAGCAACACTAAATTTATGAATTGAAACATTGCTGCAGCGATCTCTATGGGTTGCAAGCTTCACGATCGTACACACAAGTGTTATGAAGCCTCAAATTTGGCCTTTTTTCGCCATCACCATCTTTTTTGGAGCTTTGGTGACCATATTCGAACGTGAGCATGGAACTGGTAGGTAATGTACTGCGACCTCGCCATAGCCACATCTATTTTACCACATGCTGTGTGGAAGAAGACTCGAAATTAGAGACTGAGATCATAAACTCGTGAGGAAACCGTTTACTGAGCTCATAAATCAAGAAGTAGGCTCATTTTCACATGACGCTGCCTTCTTCGGGCAAGTTGGCTTCACTTCACGGACCCAGAACTTCTGTCCACTAATTATATCTGGTCAGTGGTTCCACATCAGACTCACCATCAGGTGTGGTCTTGAGTTTACTCATGAAAATTAACATCAGCATGTTAACATGGTTGCAATGTCAATGGTAGCATGTTGATGTCTGGCAGGCGTAATGTTTCCCACATTTACAGTCATCTTGGTGTGTTAGCATGCAAACACTGATGACAAAGCACAGCACAGAGGCTGATGGGAATGTAATTAGTTTAGTAATAAAGCAAAATAATGCTGATGAAAGTTGTTACGATTCATCCTGAGGGGAGCATGAACTTCTGCACTGAATTTCACGGCAAATCGTCCAGTAGACGTTGTCATATTTTGGTTTGTTACCACTTACGGCAAGAGAAGTCGAACAGAGGATGAAATACATGAAGTATTTTATATTCATATATTTATATTTCTTCAAAGAGTGAAGCCTGTGACTCTGAGCCAAATTGTGACACTAATACTAACAGACATAATACAGAATCATCGGGCCGGTCCAGTTCTGTCTGAAGGAAGCAGAAGCATCAGTGGCGTCGTGCCACAGAGTTCATTTACTGGATTGACTTTGTGAAACGTCCTCTGCGTTTACCGGATGATGGATCACACCTGTCAAACTGTCATTTAATATCAAACATGATTCCACAAACTGCGCACGATAAGCTGCCGCGCTGAGCATCAACCAGCACAACACGTCTCCGTGAACTCTTCGTTTAGTTTCTTTCACTTTTATTCCTCTTTCTTTCTCTGTCTCTGCTCAGCTTAATTTGAGTCTAGTGTGCTTTTAAACAACACGCCGGTCATACAAAATAAAATAAAAGATTAAATAAAGATAAAGGGTTTTAAAATGACAGTTTGCAACCAATGGAATACCCCTCACCTCACCCTAGAACCTACAAGGTCCCTATATGGAGCTAGTGTTCATGTAGAAACATGGCAGTTCAACGTGGCGAGCTTCACGGAAGAAGACTCACAGCATCTGTAGATAGAGATGAAATAATAATATATATATTTTTATACAATATAATAATACCATATTTGTCAGTGGTGAAAAAAATACTCTTAAAAGTAACAATACAACATCAGTAAGACGTACTAAAAGGAGAAGTACTTGAGTACTCGTTCTTCGGGAAAAAGGCCCCTGTGAGTTACATTTATGTTTATGTTTATTAATGTTACTGTTGCATTGGTTTATAAGTAACATTTTACTCTTGTAGCTGCTCGTTTTAACTAGTTTGTCATGACTTGATTCTGAAGTTCAGATCCACAAATCTGTTTTCAGTTTCTTTTTTGGGGGGACTTTTTGGGACCTCAAGATTGTCCACCTGTCAAACTTACACTACAGACTAGTGCTAACTGTAGCCGCCGTTAGCTCAGTTAGCTCAGTTAGCTGTTCAGCTAGCGGCCCTATTTGGACTTTGCCCGACTGAGAGCTCGGACAACCACGATCTGAATCCAGGGTGGACAAAGACACGGTGAGTTCAGGCGAGGACAGGAAAACGAGTCGGGGGTCGGGCATCAATAAGCACCCACCTCTCAATCAATCAATCAATTAATCATTCAGGGCTACAAAAAGGTAATTAGTGCCACACATTGTTCAAAGCAGAGTCGTGGTGCATGTTTTTTTCTGGTTTGGGTGAACTGACTTCAAATCTTTGTTCTAAGAGACAAACAGGAAGAAAACTTTGTCTGAAGCAGAGGAATGACATTAAGACGTTTCTGGAGCTCAGCTTGTGTTTCACATAATGGATGTTCACGTAGGCCGAGTCTTCCGGCAGGTTTTTTCCTTCCTGTCTGAGAGCATTAAAGACAGGAACCGATGATGTTAACGCAGTTTGAAGCTCCGTCAGGACGAGTCAGGCCTGAAAGCTGTTATCTGTCAGAAAACATGAGAAGAAGAAGAAGAAGAAACCAGGCACGATGAAGTTTTTATCATGATGTGACAAACATTCATATAACGTTTCTCTGCTGTAACACACAGCTCAAAGTTTGTGATTTGTGGACCAAAGAAATAAACCAAACCCACAAAGATGCAGCCAAACATTATGTTATATGAAGCATGCACATCAAATCACAGCACACAGTTTCCTGTGAATCAAGATACAGTGCGACAAGGACATGTTAGAGCAGCAGTAAGTACTGTGACAGCAGTAGAGGGGGTTTAGATTTATCATGTCCAGGTGTTGGTAGTGTTGTAGAGGAGGTCCTCTCTGAAGAGCTGGAGGTCTTCAGGAGGTTTGTGAAGGTAGAGAGGGACGCCCCTGATCTGGTAGGAACTGGTAGGACGTTCCACCAACGGGGAACAACAGATGAGAAAAGTTTGGATTGACCTGAGCGTACGGGTGGCAGAGCCAGGCGTCGTTCATTGGAGGAGGTAATGAACAAGTAGGTGGGTGCAGAACCGGAGACTACTTTGTAGTCAGCATTAGAGATTTGAATTTAACATGGGCTGCTACAGGTAGACAGAGGAGCTCGATGAGCAGCGGGGTGACGTGACCTTTTGGGCTGATTGCAAAACCAGGCAAGCTGCCGTGTTCTGGATCATCTGAAGAGGACTCAAGTCTGTCTTAACACAGGACTCACATGTATGTATGTGCAGTTTTAATCATCCCTCTTGTTCATACTGACCTTTCATATTGTGTTTCCAAAGAAAGCAAATGTATATTTTTACTTTGACTTCTTTAAATAGTAGTTACTTAGCAACCAGTGGCTCCAGAAAAGAAAACTGTGAAGTGATTATTGCTGCATTGCCATAATTAAAAGTTTTCTTCTCATCTTCTGGAAACCGGAGAAGAGTGGACCAGGACGAGTTCAAGTTCTGCTTCCGGACCCCAAAGTGTTTGTCCGAGGCCGAGAGCCTGAGGGGCTCCAAACTGAGTACAGGAAGTCTTCAATGCCAGGTATGTCAGCGATATCTGAACTGAGCCGCTGGTATCGATCCGCAACCCTTTTAAAAAACCTGATGACAAATTATGGAAACTTATTTTGAACCGCAAAGGCAGCAAAAACACTTCTAACAACACTTTTTATGAATTCTGGCTTTCTGCTTCAGCGGATGTTTCAACTGAGGAACAATGATTAAGATTTTATATGAATAAAACAGAACTCTATCTTTGTGCACATTAGTGTTACTCTCTTGAAGTATTTAGTCAAAGACGCTTTCAGGGGTTTTGAGCAGACGTCTGAACCACCTCCTCAAGCCTCATTATGTTTAATTATGTCAATATTACAATAAATCGTATTGCCTTTATGCCAAAAATAAGCGTGTTCTGTCCCAAATATAGAGTTGTTTCCCAGTAATGTCGTGGAAACTCATAAAAAAGAAACACTATTTATTTCTGCCACCACAAACACACCCTTTTTATTTTGGGTTGAGAGAGTAACGGCACACCCGAGATCAGATTCGTGGCCAGCTGATTAAAAATTCATCTCTGCTATTTTGGCAGACAGAACTCTGGACGTGGTGAAAAACAAGAAAAGAGGAAACAAACTTTTAAAAGTTTCAGCGTGTTTGTCAGATCTGATGAGACGAGAGAGGAAACTTTACAAGGTGAAACATAAGCTGCTATGGAAAAAGGATGGACCGTCGTTTAGTGGGTTACATATCATGTTTTTGAGGCTGTAGTGAGTTTTGTCAACACTTTCTGACTTCCCGTCTGTGTCTTTCAGCACATTTGTTACTAAAGACATTTCCTAGAACAGCTGCTCGCTGTAATTTTTAATAAACTATACTTACACAGGAGGAAATAGTGCATTTGTTGGGGACTATTTCCAGTGGCGGATTAACCCACATTTGAGGCAGCAGGACAGAGTGTGTGTTCATGAATGGAGCTCTGTGGCACCACAGAAGAAGAACATACATCAGGCTGTGATACAAACACACAATACTTGTTAGTTACTCGGTACATTCAGGGTCATTTTGAGAGTTTTCCTCAGATTTCAGATTCATGTACAGCTGTGGAATCACGTACATTTACTCAAGTACTGTACTTAAGTACACATTTGAAGTACTTTGGACAATCTTTGATATCATGTTAAAAGTTTACTAATGTTTTGTTTTAAAATAAAAGAATCGATGAAGCGACTGAAGCATGTTTTGGATCGAGTCAGAAACAGGTCTGATAAAGACAACGGGAAAGTAAAGAATAGAAAACGAGCTTCACTTCACAAACACTAGCAGAATATGTAATGGTGAATTTTCGGCCTTTCACTTTGATACTTCCAGCACATTTTTCTGTAAACTTTTAATTCAGGATAGTGTAGTATTTTTACTCTTATGTAAGTAAAGGTCTAAATACTTCCTTCACCACCAACACTGATTTTATAGAGACAGAAAATCTACAAATCTACCAGAAAAGTGTCAAATAAGCATGAAAGAAACATTTCTACTGTCAAAGTGTAACAACAGAAAGAAGAAGAAGAAAAAGAAACAGGCGTCTTAACTTTTCTTCGTTTTTTTTCATTTATTTATTAGACAAGCAAGAAAAAAAAAATACACAAACCAAATATCAGTGATCTCAAACATATGCAAGACTTCCACTGCATACTTTAAGGCATAAAATATACTTCAGAAACTGAGTGAACAACAAATACAGGAAGTGTGCAAAACGTAAGAAGAGCTCTAAAAAAAGACAAAGAGTTAACAGCCGATCCGAAACACGCCTGAGAAAAACAAAAAGTCTGCACGAAGAAGAAGAAGAAGAAGAAACAGCACAGTGACGCGACACATCTGTAAAATCTTTGTTCAGTTCATTTATCCGTTCAGGCGTCACCGTTCAGAAGAAACCGGTTTGTATTAAACATTTTATCGTAACAACGTTTGTACTCGAATACTGAGTGATCGGAGCGCACAAAGTATAAAACATGAACAACCAGAATACCTGCAGGTACGACTAGAAAAAGTAAAAGATATTTGAGCTGCTGAGGACGTCCTATGAAAATGAATAAATTAAACACTTGAGCAGCCTTCACAGTGGAAAAGATGAATCTGTTTGTTTCAGTAGGATTTGGACGTCGTAACCGATTCACTCGTTAAATAAATTAGAGCCCCATGAAGTGGTTGTGCTCCTGAAACATCGTCTTTATAAAGAGTTCCAACTGTAATTCAGATACGTCTTGTGCTTCGATCCTTGGTTGTGTGTGCAGCTTTAGACTTTAAAAAAATGAACCTCGTTTGGCCTCGTTAGTCGCCGGTTTGTAAAGAAACAACAACAGAGGTTCACGTTCAAACTGATTCCAGAACAGTTTAATTCCTGTTTTAAATCTCCAGTGATTACGACTTAAAATGTGTGAGAGTTTCTTCACTGCCAGCACCAACAAGAGCGCCATTATTAGTACAATGTTCCCTTTTTATTTTCATGGAATCAATCAGAGCTGGGTATCAGACTTTAAAGTATCACAAAATGACCAGTACCGAGCGTACGACACTTCTCCGGTCAAACGACGTCTGCGTTCGACCCTTTTTGTACCCAGATCCAGAAAAAAAGTTCAGTTCAGCGTGCAGAGATGACACCAAAATGTTCGCAAGTATGGCGACACGACACGCCTGTTCACCAGGCCAAACACCGGGTATCCAATGAAGTACTCGACTAGTACTCCACTTTTAAAGGTACTGGTCTTATTTAAAGCGATACCCAGCCCTGTGCTCGATCACTGTTTCAAAAAGAAAGCAGCAGAACATCCAGAAGTGACAAAATAAGGCAGAAAGAACAAAAATAAAAATCCCTTGTAACACAGAACAGAACATGAAAAACAAATTGTGCTCGCGAGTCATCGAGAGTCCTGCACACAAAGAAGCCACACGAGGTTTATACAGCATTCTGATATCAGCTCTGAAGTCCAGCTGCAGGAGAACGCGGCAGATTCCTGCGAAATATTCAAAGAAATAACTTAACTGGGGGTTGAACCCTTCGACTCGTCCAATGAAATCATGATATACAAATACAGCCGAGCGGCGCTCATATGTACACACAGATGTGACTCTTTGTGTGGAGGATCTCCAAAATATCTACAGTCGTTTCTCATCACTGCTGTCATTATTTTTTACACCCCTGAGGAGTTTTATGACCTGAGACACATCCCGTCTCCGCGCTGACGTCTAACCACTAAACCTACGTAGAAAAATATAAACCTCCTTTATGTTTTGTGCTGGATGGATGAACCACGTACGAGAACCGAGCGGCTGAGTCGCTCTGAGGAATGTCAGAAGTGAAGTTGAATCAGACCTGGATCCACGCCAGATTTTTAGTCTGCGGCTTCTTGGCACTTTTTTTTTTTTTTGTTGTATCTCGTCCGGTCGGCTGTGCCAGATCAAACTAATACATCCAGGAAGTAAAAGCTTTGTTGAATCTATTCCATCGACTTGTCGACCCGGGTCGCTGTTTGTTGCTTAGTCAGGAAGGAAAATAGACTTATTACGATTAAATTCCCTTTAAACGTTTAGCTTCACACCGTTAGACACATTTTCAACTATGAGACAATTCAAAGTCCATTTTGAGATGAAAATATTACATAACCTGTTTGTTCCCCACTCTGAGTAACCAACAAATAAGAGAACATCTGCACTATTTAGCATTTAATCAGTGTTTAATTTATAATAATAATTCATGTTTCTAACACACTGTAATGTAATAAACAGACAGAAGTGATTATTAACAATATATGTCAACAACTATAAGTCTATAAGAGGTTGGCTGTAATAATATACGTTTTTAATTGTTGACAAATACTGAACGTTAATAACTAATTAAATGAATACATTATAGTGTGTTATTAACCATGTATATGTTTATATACTGAGAGGTCAAGTAAGAATTACCAAAATAAATTTAATTTTGTCGCAAATTGTTGTTTTTTTTTAGTTTTTGTTATCTTGGGAACCGCCGACTGTCAGATCTAAAATCTTGTGTGTGTCTTTGAGTGAAACTGGTTCTGTTGTGTAATCAGAACCAGTCAGAGCCTCCAGTTAGAACCACGAAGAGGAAGATGATGGTGATGGTGTAATCTTGTAAAACAAAGTATAAACAAACATGATCATCATCCTGACGTGTGTAACTGAACCATTTTTCATGCTTCTTTTCTGACGTGAGGAACTTTTAAACGTCACTTTCTTTTACTATTTTTTAAAACATGATGAATCATGATCACAGCTTCAGCGCAGTATGAAGAGAATAAAACAAACCGAGGAACAAAGTTTAAATTTAAGAGCAGCTCATGGAGCCGAGGAGCTGCGATGTTTCCCCTCTTTCTTTCAGCTGATACGTTTGTTCACATTTATCTTGAAACTTTGATCCGCGTTTATAACGTGAAGCTTCAAACTGACCAATATGTTATGAGAGAAGAGGCAGCCGTGTGCTGGAACAAACTAATAATCTGCATTTTGATCCATTTCTAGATCGGACACGTGTCCGGAGAACTGAGAAGTCGTTAACAGATGAGTACCTAAGTTGAACAGTCAGCAGTTAAAATGATGATGTACCACGATTAAGTAAAAAAAACATAAAGGGGAGCTTCTTAACAATCATCACAAACAGAAAGAAACTCGCAGGTCCAGATCAGCTGCTGTCCGGATCATTATTAAACTTCCTTAATTGTCATTTCTTCAACCGTTAAACCCAGAAATGTTAAAAAAAAAAAAAAAAAGATCTCGGAGACTTCAGATTATCTCAAGAAGGCAGAATAAAGGAAACGTTTCTGAACAGAGAACAGCTCTTTGTTCTTCTTCAGCAGTTTGACATCTAAAGTGAGGATCATCAGAAGTCCTCGCACAGTTTTTTAAAAAATCACCACGTCGCATCCGACTGTGTCGTCTCGTGTACGTTTTCCCGCCTTACAGACGTTTCACGAAGCTGCTGCAGAGAGATGAGAGACGTCCAGTCGTTGCCGTGAAGAGGTCGGCGGTTCCTTCTCAGAAGTTCTGCTGTCGCCGTTTTTTGGCCTCGATGGCGTCCAGGATGGGCTTCCTCTTGGCCTGGTAGCGCTGACGGATCTCCTCGATCTCCTGCTCCATCTGAGGGTCCAGAGAGGCCAGACGGAGACGCAGCTCCTCCACCGACCACGTGCTCACCTGCACGGACACATCGAACATCATCTTAATTATTATCTTACAAACATTAATAAAGTATGACTACGACTGTTGATGAGTTGAACAGAATATTTATAGGGAACTACTTTAATATCTAATTAATCACTTGTAGGATTGGTGTGGAGGATTCAGTGGCCTCACCACTTCTATCTAGCATAAAGAAACTACAGCTACTAGAGCCAGCATTACGTCGTTACTTTCATGTGATTATAGACTAATGAAAATATGAATGAATATTATATTTCCCCTGAATCTCACACACTGGACCTTTAAGTCATGGTCCTGTCAAACGTTCTTTATTTCCAGCTCCTCTAACGTGACGTTCTCAGCCTTTCTTTGTCTGTCTTTGACTTAACTCAATGTTTTGGTGTTTTTACTGTTACAAACATTTAGAAGACGTCAGCTTGGTTTGAGGAAACTGGAACAGGTGATCATAGACTGAACTAATACATGCTGAATATCAGAGGACATAGATGACTTTTTAAGTCAGGTACACTTGAATATCTGCTATTCCTCAGTCACATGCACAGAGCACACTGCTTACTGCAGGGCTGTTGAGGCCACGCCCCCTACCTGCACAGGTGATTTCTGCACCTGGACCACACTTTAGAGCCCAGAGCACACAGAGACTATTGAAGACACACATGTGAGCTGGTGGACTACATAATATTGTTCAATAAAATAATTCAAACTTGATAAAGTTCTACTTACAAATAAATCTGTTGAAATGTTTTTAATAGTTTTATTTTGCATGTTTAGATTTATGTTTGGATATGATACAGTTTGTTTAAATTACACACAATTTACACCCCTGCCCCTTTGCAACCCTAGTCATCTTTAACACCAGCATGACTCAATGTAACACTGTTAGAATTTCACACTATACATGTATATCCTTATTTACATCTCACTTTAATTATACTGCGCCGTGCAGTTACTTAGATTTATTTACACTCCTCCAGCTCCGGCTGTGTTCTGAAAAATCTCACCCATCTTTTCGTGACACTATTCGAGAGCCTCAAGAGTCTCAATCACCTAAAAACGAGAGGTCAGTACCTCACAGCTGGATCTGAAGCTTCTCAGAGATCTTACGTTGTTCTCGTGTTCAGCTGGAGGATTTGATAAGTTCAAGGATCAAATGGTACCGAGTCCATTAATGGACACTTAAGAAAATCTTTAGCACAGCCTAAAAATATCTCACGCATGACAGCGATAATCAAGGTGTCTGATAAGTGGATCTATTTTTGTAGCTTTCAAAGGCTTCATCTATTGACATTCATCCAATCTCCTCCTCTGTGTTGTAGGCCTCAGATAGGGACCTGATGCCTGCTTTAGCTCTTCCCCCGGGGGGATTCCCCCTCTCAGCTTTTACCAGCAGCACTCCGCTCTCCAGCTATTTATTACCCACAAATCAATGGAGCTAAAATAATACTGGCGTCCTAGTCCACTAGAAGGATAACCGTGAACAGAGACAATGGAAGGACCAACGACTGGACTACAGCAGGGTCAACGTGGAACAGACACCGACGACCAAAACCTTCAATCAGGTTTAAACATTTAAATATTTGTGACCTGTGAATCTTAATTCATTTAGCGATCAATTAAGATCACAACGTTAAAATATTAATGACATTTGTTGGTAAAATACTGAACATATGGATCGACAGCAGAAAGGTGGATTTGGGCTGCAACTAACAATTATTTGTACTGCTCATTAATCTGCTGATGATTTACCCAAATTAATCGATTTATCTGTTGGTCTATAAAATCAAATAATCAGCCCGAGGTGACGCCTCCAGAGTTTCAGTTTAAAATCACATAAGACAAAGAAAAGGAGCAAATATTCACACCTGAGAAGCTGAAAGCGATTAATGTTTGCTACGTTTGCAAAATGATGAACTGATTATTAACTCACTTGCCCGGAGCAGTAGGTGTGTGAGAAATAAATGTTCACGTGTTTACAGCTGAAAGAACTGACAGAAAATTAATCAACAACTATTTTCACAAGTGTAAGTCATTTTAATTTGCAGCATCTTTATAATAATAGTTAGTTGAAGCCCTAAACAGGTTTTTTCTTGGTGCGACTGTTCATTGAAATCTATTGTAGCTGCAGTGAATCCAAGACGACGACTGCTGCTGCCCACAAATATCTAAATCTGCAGTATTTTTAGTGCTTTGAGTTTTTGTGGAGCGTTCCTTTGAAAAATGTTCTTCAACAATAACACTCAACAGCAGTCTGGAGTTTGTTGGGCTGAAGTCTGATATTGAAAGATATTTATTCACATAAACGTCACATAATGTGAAGACAAACTAACCAAAACAAAGTGAAGCATCTTCACAGATGTGACTCTTTTACTGATTTGGGGATTAGGAAACATTTCACTCCATCAGAGTCAGTCATCATAAAATAAATTCATCAAAAGCTAAAATTCATTCTGGTCGTGGTCATGACTTGATCTCGACTACAACACAGCAAAGTGACGGAAAACGACTTTGCAGAATGTAATTATTAATTTGGACGAACGAACACACAAAAGGTTTAAAAACGACGATCGAGGATCATTTTAATGAACTTAATTCAAACTCAGAAAGTCAAACTCAAAATGTCTCAACAGTCGATAAACTGGCCGTCATATTAATGTGAAATGTCTCATGCAGGATTTATTTAAAGATCACGCGTGAACTCGTGTTCGTTTTGACGCGTCTCTTGAAGGTCGTTCACTTTTAAACCGACGGCCTCGTTAATGATGAACCTGCAGTCTGGGATTTAACCTTCTGTCGCGATCTGTTAGACGAGACTACGGTTCTCTCCTCGAGATGTGTTCTGAGGACAGAGGAAGGATGGAAAAAAGGAGGCAGACGGAGGCAGGAGGGAGATGGAAAAAAAATAAGAAACCAATAAGAGAATAAAAATAGAGAAGAGAGAGAGAGAGGACAGAACGGAGTAATTCAGGGAGGTTCTTCTACGTCTGACTCTCATGAATAATGTAGGTTAGTGCTTTCCCATCACATGTTCTGTGCTGCATTGTCACACCACTGAAACATAAGCCACGTATAAAAAGGGTAAATATAACACAAGAAAGCTACATATAAGCTTAAAACACTATATAACATATGAGCACGTCTTAATATGAAGGTGCTGCTATATCTCCCCAACCTTTGCTGAGAAAGTCTACAGATACGATGAGTGTAAGAAAGAGCCAACATTACTTTGTTGTAGCAAAATACAGGAACAGCAAAGTGGACAGATCTAAAATTAAACAGCGTCAGCGTGAAGCTGTCAACAAGCCGCCTCAAAGTATTAAAGATCCCAGAAGAAATGAGCTGCTCATCCTCACATCTGCAAGTCTAATGGACCCAGAAACCTGAGCTGGTGGGATCTGTGTTGTCAGATGAAGCATGTTTGATTGAACGGACGCTCTAAATGATGCAGTAAAGCTCACAGATGGTTTGTGTGAAGTTACTGCTGTCTTTGCAACACGTTAGGAGTTATACTTATAAAAACACAGAGTGGTAACGATGTGAATAAACGTGATGAATAATAGATTGGTTTAATAACGCGATGCGACGCCTCGACATTTATGATTTATTATGAGTTTCTTCATAATTTGATTATTTACTCTTCTTTTAAATGAAGTTCAGGTTCTGGAGGAGTTCTTTGAAGCAAAGTTTCAGGCCTTTAAAGGTCCAGTGTGTAGAATTCAGTTGCGTCTAGTGGTGCAATCGCTGCATTGCAATCTCCTCACATCACCCTCACCTTCCTCGTGTAAAGGAGAAACAACTCTTTAAAGGCCCAGAGTCAGTATTTAGTTTGTCTGTTCTGGGCTACTGTAGAAACACGGTGTTTGAGAGAGGACCCACTGTAGATGTAAAAGTAATAAAGGTGAGAATGTTGAAAAATATTCTTATTTTCAGGTGATTATACATGTATGAAAACATAGTTATGAATATTATATTACATGTCTGCATTATTCTGAAAATAAAGGCCCCAAATCTGACACAATGCACCTTTAAAGTCACTACTAAGCAAGTGAGATGAGAACAGAACTGTTTATATTTTAATCGATTTTTTAGGCCAATATATAATATAACAGTCATTTTGTATCTTATAAAGTTTGGTTTATATCACTGATCTTTAACATGGCATTACATTAAAATTATCATCCGCTGTTACAGAAATTCATTTTCTTGATAAATCTTGGCTGAACCTGAAGAACGAGCTCCTCGACAGACGATGCAGTCTCAGACAGTTGGAGTTCTGTCACCTGATAAAATGGTGACAGAAATTAAAGGAGCAGTGTGTTGGATTTAGTGACACCTAGTGGTGTAATTAATCATTACACCCTCCACTTGGCCTCCTGCTCCAAATGTGAAGGCAGCAAAACACAAAACAGCTCAGTTTGTCCAGCGTGGGCTCCTGTAGAAACATGGAGGACTCTGTGGAATCTTATTAATTCTAGCTCATAGTTTTATTTACAACATATCCTATCTGTTTTATTGTTGTTGTTGTTTTGATCCTTTATTTTTACTCACAATAGTTTAAATTTAAATTCAGGTTTTATTTTGTTTTTACTGGAGCCAAATATTCAAATTACAATCAACATTTAAAGAATGGTCGATATTTACATATGTGTGTGTGTGTGTGTGTGTGTGTGTGTGTGACATCTATTAAATCTGACAGTGTGTTGCTGTCACAACAATGTGAGATACACCTACTGAAGATGACGTGTGTGTGTGTGTGTGTGTGTTCACAGTGAACAGTTACAGTATTAAACAGAACTAAAGTGAAAATCAGGGTCACCCAGTGGTCACCTGTCACTGTCTGTTAGTGTAACAACAAACATCCAAGTCTCAATTGGTGCATGAAACACACACACACACACACACACACACACACACACACACACACACACACACACACACACACACACACAGGTGGCCTAGTAAGAGAAAGCACTTTGTATTTAAAGGTCACATATTTAATATTTAATTCCTGCAGCAGCCATTTGTCCTGCTTACACGTCTTTGAGAGACCGCTGTGTTTTTCACTCGCTGTGTGTAACAAAGAAAACTGCTGGTGGTGTTGTTCCCATCAAAAGCAACACACACACACACACACACACACACACACACAGTTTAACTCACCACTTGAAGGTCTCCTTCAGCGGGCAGTTTGCGGTTGTCTGCGTTGTTCTCTCCTCGTCCTCCTCCGTCGTTGTGACTGTTGGCCTCCTTCTCCTTCTGCTCAAAGTACTCGAGGAAGGACGGCTTGGCCGGCTGCATCGTCTCGTCTCTCCCTGCGAGACACGCGATCAACATTTACTTTGTGACGCTGAAGCTGAACCTCGTTTACAGTTAATGTAAAAACACAAAGGAACACGGCTCGGTTGGAGAGACAGGCTGGTTGAATTTCAAATAAAGGCTCTCTGTGTTCAAACATGGAGGACATTTTGTCTTTAGTTGCTGCTACAATGGCAGCTTAATGAGAGTCAAGACGTTTGTGAGATACTTCTGTTTACGTACATAAATCTTTACATCTCCACTCTCCGTCTCCTCATTTGAAGATAATGATGCATTCCTCAGTCAAACAGTCACATCCAGATAATCCAATAAATCCAATTTAAAGTTCCCTTCGTCTCCACTGGACTTTTTATAGTTTTCTACAAAGGCAGCACTCTTTAGTTAGTTTAACTTGACATCATCTAAAGAGATTTAATGTTGCAATAAAAATATGAAACACATTAAAAGGTTGGTGAAGATGTTTTTATACGTGCTGTACAGCTATAGTGAGCGTACATGTCATCACTGTAACTCACTCCACTGTCACAGCTACACGAGGCCGCTGCAACAGTTGATGACGCTGATTTCCTCTCTGACCTGCAGCTCCTTTATGTGGAAAACGTCTGCTAAACATTTACCGTTACAAGCATGTTGCAAGAGAAATAGCATGTAGATAAATAACTGTAGAAGGAATGAAGCAGAATTTTGCTCGACTGCAATGATGATCGCGTGGCATCTAGTGGTGTACACACTCTCGTCTAACCCTTTTTTTCCTATGTAGAGTCAGTGTGTGGTTTGTCCATGCTGGGCTACCGTACCATGTTTACCGTACTGTAAACATGGCAGTTCAACATGGTGGCTCATTCTAACCTCCAAAATCCACTTTGCACAGCTCTGTTTTAACCATTCATCAGATTTGGTCATTTTTCTTGGTCTATGTGCTACCATGAATAAATTATGCTACAAAGTTTAATTGTTTCCCGTTTGTTTGTTTTTATGATGATAAATCTGCTCACGATGTTTCATTTAATTGCATTCTATGATGTTTTTGTGTCTGATTTCTGGCCAGCTTGACCTGCTCTGTGGCATCCATCAAGAATAGACCAGCAGCGTGTCCTCTGTGAGACACTCCTGGGACACTCCGGTGCTCCGGTGGTCCGTTAATTTAAGAGGTACGGCAACAAAAACAAAGCAATTCTTATTTTGAGGTGATTATACACCAATAAAAACAAAGTTATGAGTATTTGATTCCATTTCTGCCATATTCTGTAAATAAATCTGACACACTGAGACCTTTAAGACTCAGCTCGGTGGCACGAGTGTAGAAAATCAAATGTCAGCTCAATTGTCTTTAAATGCTCAGCAGTAACCGGCTGCTGCTCTCTAACCTGAGCACGCATGGATAAACATAAAGACAATTTCCCTTCCGGGATCAATGAAATGTTGCATTTTTAATCAGCATAAGTACAGAACAAGATTACTATCATATATCTGCAGTAACAATTGTTTCCCGATACCAGTCGAGTCCCTCGGCTGAACTACAAGTCACAGAGGACACAGATAACGTGTGAGTGAGGACATGAAAGCAGTTTACCACGAGTTAACAGAAAGGCCGGGCTGACAGCTTCAGATTCAATCTGTATAAATAAATAAATAAAATGCAGACATTTTTTTAATATAAAAAATAAATAAAGTCAGTTGATCTTTTATAGTCAACAACAATTATTATAATGCATCTTAAGGTGTTAAAACTCAGGAACTACAATTTGTCCAGTGTGTCTCTCTCTATTCATAATGACATTTTAATTCATTTTTAATCATCAAACATAATTATAATGGCTGCACTTCACCTTTTTTTTAAATAATATAATCCATAATAATTAAAAAGGGGGAATTCAAAAGCAAAAACTAATTAATTAACTACTTTAAGAAGTGAGTCAGCACAGAGGGAGGAACAGCTGGACAGTTTGATGTCTCTATGAAAATACAAAAATTATTCTCAGCAGTGGTCCAACTCTAAACTACAGGACTAAAAAGAGTCACGTCTATGTGATTTTGACTTCCTGTTGTTTCTTTTTATTTTGTAAATGAAGTCTGTACCTGAACAGATGTGAGTTAAAATAAAGATTGAATAAATTAATGGAAAAATAAATATATCTTACTGTGATGTTTATTAAATGTGCTTAGATAATTAAACCGATTATGGCTAAGTTCTGCCGGGCGTGTTCAGTGTGCGCTATGGCTGCCAGAGATAACCGCGGACGTTCTAGTCATTGTTTCAAACTGCACCAGAAGCGCTGCGGTCCGTTTAAGAAGCGTCCCAGAAGCGGGTCTGTTCTATTTTTGATGGACACTGCGAGCAGCTACGTCAATCTGCACAGAGCAACTCGAGATGACAGGAAGTCAGACACAGAAACGGCATAGAGCATCCTCTCAATTTTCAAAATAAAACACCCTGTGCAAACCTCTGATCGTAAAAACAGTCAAAGGGGAAATTATGTAATTATGTAGCATATTTACACATTTAGAGGAACGCTCCTGGTGAGGTCTGAAGTCGCGTGGAGAACTGACTAAAATAGCGTCGCAGCCGTGATGTGATGGAGACGTACCCGGTGCAGTTACGCCGTTAAGAAGGACTTAAAAGTTAGAAGTTACAGTTTTTCTTTCATATATAGAAGAGCTGTAATCTGTGCAGACAAACATAACATCACAACGCTCCAAACTGCAGCACACAACATCAACAAAAAAGATCCACTAAGATAAAAAAGGTTATGAGAGTCTTAATGCTGTAGGTATGTAGGTAATGAGTGGGAGGATATACTGTGTGTGTGTGTGTGTGTGTGTGTGTGTGTGTGTGTGTGTGTGTGTGTGAGCGAGGCAGCGTCAGTGTGTTGGTACATGCATGGAAAAGACAACAGCTATAGAGACGATTGCTGTGTAAAGATGTTTGTTCATTAGACGACTTCTTTTCTGCGTCTTTAATTTAAAAACACGAGTGCAGCGACTCAACGAGTGCATCAGTGCAGTCCAGTGTCTGATTCACGCTTTAATAAGCTGCTGCGGTGTTACAGAGGCTGAAGTTTCCACTCCTACAGGACAGCCACACTGAATGCGTGAAAACAGGTGCTGCTTTCTATTAATTCATATTCTTGACTTTCTATTACGGTCTATGAAGTTGACCCTGATGCTGGATTATGTAACAGACGTTTCATTTTATTTTATTTATTTATTTATAGCAACATCATGCTCTTCCCAGCTTTGTTTTAATTTGACATTTAAGTCCTCTTTTGCAGAGGGGGAATCTGATGTCATAGCAAAAGGAAATTAGAGCTGCTTTATGTGGCAGTAAAAGAAATTTATAGCCAATAATCAGGTTATACAAATGGACAAGGAATAACTGGATTGTGACTCGAGAGTTCAAGACATAAATTTTGATCCAGCGGGCTGTGTAGCTTTCACATAAGGAAGGCTGAAGGCACTTAAACAGTCTTTACTGTCTGAAGTGATTAAATATTTTTTGGTTGCTCCCTCCATAAATCAAAGTGTGGGGTCAGGTAAGAATCCAGGAGGTGGAAGTCACACACCACCAACTATTTCACTGATTTTGGTGAAACTGGATCATATTTTATGGAGAAAATGTTTTCTGGTTTTCCCTCTGATGTCCTCCGGCTGCTCCGCCTCAACTCTCTGTGATTTACAGAGTTTATGATGGACAGTGAAGTAAACTGCTGACAACTGTAGCTGCTGTTAGCTCGTTAGCTCAGTTTGTTAGCTGCTGTTAGCTAATTATAGCTCAGTTTGTTAGCCGGGCTGCCTGGACTGTGAGCTCAGAGCACCGTGGGAGTGTTAGTGTTTGGACCACCGGGAAGAAGAAGTAGAGGAGGTTTTCAGGCCCAAGTGGTCAGCAGCCTTCATGGACATAATGGCAGAGGAGAAGAGAGCGGAGAGGACGTTGACGGAGGAAGCTAAGAAGAGAAAAGGAGAGAGTGAGCGAGCAAGAAGCTGCCGGACAAGAGTAAATCTGGGACTGACTTTTAGTGGTTGGTGAGAGCTTGGTGAAATAAAAGGCTGAAAGACAGACGCCGAGCTGGGCTGACTGCTGTTGGACTAGTCAGTAATATTAGCTGGCTGCTCTGTCTGCTGTTGTTGACCTTGCATGATGTTTGTTGCTAACTTCACAAGTAATGTAATCAGAACAAATACTCAAGTACACATTTACCACAGTGGGATTACTTATAATACTGCTTAAAAGGAAAAACAACAATGTTGCTTGGCATAGAAGTCCGTGAGCCAACGGGATGCCTATCTCACGTTAGCTGTAAGCTGGCAGGATATCGATGTACTGTTGCTGCTGGTTTGTCTCATTGTGTCTCGTCTATCTGCTCACTAATCATCACAAACTGTTTAACTCAACTTTAAAGTTTTCAAAGGAAACTAACCATCCGACGTCAAACCTTGGATTTGTCAGACTTTGTCAGCTTTGTGTATTCTTAGCTCGATAACGATGATTAATGCAGAGATGCCAACATCTCACCGCTGATCTCACTTTGTGGCTCCGTAGTTTGTTTTCATTCGAGCACAAAATTCATTTAAAGTCTCTCGTGTCCTCCCAACTGTAAAATAATTAATGGCTGTTTATTCTTCAGTTCTGCTGAACTGGAAGAGGCTGCCAAGAGCACGAACCTTCGAGAAGTCATTGTTTAAGAAAACAAGTTGCAGTTTTCCCAATATGGAGGGTTTTTTTTCAACATAATCAGATGAAAGAAGGTCAGAGCCATAAAAAATGTTTTTTTTTTAAATCCATGATCTAATGTCTCTTTGATTCTAGTTCGGTATCTGCTGTAGTCAGAGGAACTTGAGCAATTATCTGACTGGTCAAAGACTCTTTCCAACTGTGCTTCACATTTCTATAAACTGTGACCTGCTGTGCTTTGTTGGTTGCTATGCCAACCCCATGTGGAGGCAGGCGAGCTAGCGAGCAGCCTTTCCTCTGTTTTTATACTTACATACTATGCATGTGCACATCCTGATGATATAGTCACTGCTGTGTTAGTGTTCTCATTACTGTGATGATTAGTATCAATGTGAAGGTGAACGGTAAGAAAAGCCCACGCAGTGCCCACGAGCACGTAACCTGAGTTAGAAAAGTTTTCCCGTTATGTAACTCAATTTAAGAAGCGTCAAACAGGCTTCTTCTAAAGAACCACATATCCACAACATCAGCTGAAGTCGGACTGGGAAGTATTTAAACGGGCTCGTGCACCACGTGAGGATTAGAAACATGATTTTTCACTTTAAACTTCAGCCTCAGAGACGTCGCTGAGAACATAAAGTTGAGTGCTTTGACTTGTGAATACTTGGACAAACACGAGGAGCGCTTGATCCGTTTGGCCTTACACGGTACCGGTCCAATTTGAATGTAGCCTAGTTTAAATGTTTTAGTACACCCATCAGGGACAGGATCCGGACCCGCAACATCCACATTTGGTCCGAGTTACATCTCGGACACCTAGTAATGGTCGTGTCTTGACGGTAACCCTGGATTTGAGAACATTTAATGAGATTTGTGTGTGTTTGTTTTGGCACATGAGAGAAGTCAGCACTTTCTGCCAAAAAGCTCAGTCAGTACCAAAAACACTGAGTTGTTATTTGAACCCAAACCACTATCTTTTCCTAAATCTAACCAAGTAAACTGCGACTGAAAGCTGAAAATAAACCCTGCTCTCCTGGATTTAAGACTTAACACCTTTGTTGAACTAACAAACGATTTGTTGCTCTTTAAAACAACAAATTTAGTCTCGATTTTCTTGTTTTTAGGGTTACAATCTAGACACGATCCCTTTGAAGAGTAATATCTATACTTCATTTAGCAAACAGAAGTGAACTGTGCGGAATGAACAGGGGAAATGAGAGGAGAGATACTTTTATGTGACCTTGTCTCAGCCTGCAAGTGAATATTCTATTTTTTTCTTGCACAAGTTGTTTACTCTGTAAAAAAAAAAAAAAAAAAAAGATGAGTGGAGCTGAATGACGCTTTGAAGGTCGAGAGGAAGATTCAAATTTGTGACGTATTGATAAACCAGCTGTGCCGCTGCCATGCCCGTTCACCTTTTTATAATGAAATCATCTCAAGCAGGACTATGTTCTTTCTCTTCATTCTGACAACAGATGGGATGTTGAGGAAAGAAAAGAGTTTGAGTCTTTTGACTGGAAGCAACAAGCAATTTGGTGATTAACTATAATACTGAACTGTATCACAGCGCACTAAGAAGTTCAGAAAGGCTGCCTGACCAGTTAGTCTCATGCCAAAATGATCAAAAAATAAAGACTAATTAAAATGTTTCAGTAACAAGCCTATTATTTTGGGTTCTGACCCGCTGTCCACTCGGTTTGTGTGTTTCCAGACCAATCGGATCAGGTGTCACCTCACAGCAGTCACACAGCTGTGGGACGTGGACACGGTTCTGTTTGCCTCAATTAAAAAGTACAAATGTTGCTTAATGTTGGTGGAACTTTGCAGATTTAAAATGAAGACGAACCAAACACTATGAAGGTCCTATAAAGTATCATAAATATGGCATAAAGTGCTTTATGTGAACATCATCAACAGAATTTGGATGCAGGCCTCGGAAGGATTAAAGCCTCTAACTCCAGCAGTGTTAATGCTCTGATCTGCGGCCTCTAAACCAGGATCAACATCAACCACAAGTTTAGGAAAGCAAAGAGAAGAGAGGATCATCTACCTCTGCACAAAACAAAATTAAACTTTAATAAAGATATACAAGAGCTGAGCAGGTACAGAGAGCGAGTAAATCTTTTTAACTAGAGCGGCACACTAATACTACTACTATTATATTGAGTGTGTGCAGAGTTTGTACTTCTAAGTTCAAAGAATATGTACACTTAAAGGATCAGTGTGGAGGATTTAGTAGCTCAGTCTGTCAGGCTTTGGGTTTGGGAACCAGAGGGTGGCCGGTTCAAGTCCAGCATGAACACACACACACCACAGTATGGAGGGTGGACTGGTAGCTGGAGAGGTGCCAGTTCACCTCCTGGGCACTGCCGAGGTATCCTTACAATGGTGGATGTGTCTGTAGATTTAAAAGTCTCATTCTAAGGTAACAAAAACATAAAGATTCTTATTTTCAGGCGATTATAGACTAATAAAAACATAGTTATGAATATCATATTCTATTTCTGCCCCTAAATCTAACGAACTGACGACCTTTAATGCAGAGAAAGCTTGGATCTGCAGACTTTCATAATCTTACATAACACGTATTTTGTGGTGGATTCTGAGTTTAATATCCTGTTTGTTAGATTATTTATTTTTAACGAACTCGTCCTGATTGTTAAAGTCGGAGAAGCAGGAGCACGAAGACGACGAGAGACGAGAGTGACGGAGAGGATTCCAACGTGGATCGTAGTGAGCGAGGTTTAGTGGCTAATCAGTGTAAATTAAAAGGCTTTTTATTATTCAGATCCATTAGAGAGGATCAATATCTGATCTAATATCTTATCTCAATCCTCAAGGCCCCTTCAGCGTCAGACTGTGGTCATTAGTTTGGGACACACACACACGCACACACGCACACACACACACACACACACACACACACACACACACACACACACACACACACACACACACACACACACACACACACACACACACACACACACACACACAGCATACACACATACACACATACACACATACACACACAGACACAGACACAGACACACACACACACAGACACATACAGACACAGCTTTGTACAAAAACACTGCACAGGCATTACACAACAGAGATATACACGCACGCACGCACGCACACACGCACACACACACACACACACACACACACACACACACACACACACACACAACTGAAGGGTATTGGGGTACTAATGTAATTATGAAGTCTAAATGTTCCTGTGTTAATGCGGTTTGAGCTGCCAGCAGTAGAGATCCATACTAACTCGATAGCAGGACATCAGACAGGAGACGGTGCACGCGTGTGCGTGTGCGTTTGTGTGGGTGTGTATTTATGAGTGTGTGTGTCAGGGATTTATAAGTAGTCCCTGTGGGTGTGTGTGTGTGTGTGTCGAGGCAAATGACTTAGGTGACTGTGTGTGTGTGTGTGTGTGTGTGTGTGTGTGTGTGTGTGTGCATGTTCCGCTTAATGTCTCATATTTATACTATTTACTACTTATAGTGTGCTATATATAAAGTGTGTGTATGTGTGTGTACATCATCGACTGTATATAAAGATGGACGACGTGTCTCCGCTTTCTCCTAGGGTTCAACTATGAAGACAAAATATCACAGACACGATCACTGATGTCTCGCACGGTGACGTCATTTGAAGCCGGAGGCTGAGCAGCATGCTGCTGTACCGACGTCCCGCCCATACACCCGGGCTCAGCTGTCAATCATGACATGAAAGCATCAAATAACTAATTAAAACCAGACTTATCAGCAAACTACTGACGAGTACTTTTATATTAATTTAATGCTGGGCTCACGTCCCATCTGCTAGAAGGAGGGGGCAGGGCTCGTGACCTACACTGCAGCGAGCCATCAGGGGGTGATCAAGATAGTTTAGCTTCACTTTTGAGGAGCTGTCATGTCACTCATCCTTAAATACTCTAACCAAGGATTAAAGAGGAATTTGGTAGGTGGAAGAACCCTAAAGATCGGGTGTAGCTCTGACCCCTGAGAGCCACAGTTTTGGCTTCACCGTAGTTCAAAATCAAAAATCTAGTTGGCGGAGCTGGGACTGTGATTCCACCAGAAGTGCCACGGCACATTTCAGAAGAAGCTCTGCTCGGCTGGTCTATTTTTGATGGATGCTGTGCCAAGCAGCACAGAGTTATGAAGAATCCAGTCAAAATAAAACACCTTGTGCAGACTCCTGATCATAAAAACAGCCAAAAGGGAAATTACGAGGTCTAAATCTGAGCAAGTCTGAAGTCAAAACCCTCCTGATGGGGTATGAAGCCACGTGGAGAACCAGACCAGAACAGCGCCGTGACACCACAGAGCTGTGCACGGTGGAATTTAGGGGTAAGGGCTGTGAACAAACAATTAAAGTCTTATTAAAGTCCCACGTCTGTTTCCTGCTGAGAATTTGATGCTTCTATCTCTTTTATAGATTTAACCCCTGCAGTCAATGATGTACATCATTACGTCCTCCTGTATGTTCAGCTCATTACACTGCGGTTCAATCCCCAGAACTTCAAACTATTTTGTCTGTTTCAGCGGGACACTGCAGCGTGGGAACTTCCCCCCAGTCTCCATCTGAATGCTGATAATTCCTGTCAGTTGCTGTTACCGCTACGAGGCCCTCGTGGCCGTAACATTAATCGGACGACATGTGGTGTGGGAGTTTTAATATCGTGACAGAAACTTCCACGGCGGCTTTGTTTTCATCAGCAGAGCACAACAAGCGTCACACAGAGCGAAACGCATCCAAACTCTGTGTGCCGTCTCACTCGGGTTAATTCTTTTGCGTATAAAAACAAACAGATAAAACACACCCACAGGCTGCCAGCACCGATGAACGCAGTCCAACTCTTGTTGAGACTCACCCAATACATCCAACGCTTTACAACTCCCACACTGCAAAGAGACTCCAACAGACTGAAGCAGCAACATATCTCTCAATAAATAAATGACACACTCCAGCAGAAGGTAATGATGCATTCATTGTATCCAGTGACATCCTGACATCAGTTTGTTAAACCTGCCAGAAAGCAGATCTTTAACAGAAGTTATTTTTCAGTTTGGACCACAGCTGGATCACATCTGTCCTGATAGTTACAGTCATTTTCTTTCACATCGTGTCGTCCGAGGTTTAAAATATCTGCACTTTGTGAACAGGTGACTCATTTACTCAAAGCGTTCGGGCATTCCTCGTCAACTTCAACCTCCGTAGACTGCAATTCGTTCACGGTAACAGCCTGCACTTTACAACATAAGTTGTTACTATTCATACACAGAGATAAATCATTTAAAGCTGTATGAATGTATTTATCATTAAAAATTCTGTTTCATGTGTTGACTTCTGTAAACTCTGCCATCACAGAACTCTACCTGAGGTATCAACCTCTTTCCTGCTGATAAATGTAGTACAGCTGACTTAAATGTTGATGACCCAAAACGCTCCACAGTCTGTGAAGTGACACCATGACACAGGGTTAGGGGTTAGTCCTCTGATAAGAAGAGTCCACAAGCCTTCAGACCTCTAAAGAACACACCAGCCTCTTGGGACGCAGATCGGCCAGAAAAGTGACAGCTTTGGAAGTGTTTAGCTGCTGTTGCTCGTGGATGAATAAGTCAGTTTCCTGGCTTGTTGCACATGTACAAAAACATAAAGTGCATCCATACACACTTGTACACACACTCCAGTTCACAGTTAAGTCAGTGAACCTTCCTCAGTGTGAATGGTCGCACTGCGCCCTCTAGTGGATCAAACATAAACAGCTGCACTGTTTGGATGATGAAAACAGAATCTTTGCCTCTTTGTTCTCCATGTTTGGAAGAAATGAGTCCTAATAAAAATATTTAAAGTTAGCCATGTTAAAGAGCTTTGCACTGTTGCCTGAAACTCTTTGACAAACCTCCACTTCAGCTCACTGAACTTGGTTTTCATTGGTGCTCAACTGCAGCACAGAAACATGTGTGATATGATGAGACACACTCAGAACAGTGCATGGGTAAATGACGGTGATTTATGTGATTAAGAGTTTAAATGTTCAGACTTCAGATTTCAGACACAGAGTTTCAACCCTGATTCCAAAAAAAGGTTTGGACGCTTGAAATGTCGACTCCACAATCTGAGTATTCTTAAAGGGTCCTTACTTTTCATAGTACCAGCCTCCTCCTCATCCTCGTCATCAGAGTTGATGACCATGGTGCCCAGTTGTAGCTGCATGGTTCCCGTGTCCTCGTGTTCGATCATAGTCCGTGCTGTACCGTCGAGCGAACCAGCAGCCCGGATGGTCCCCGAGTCGCCTGTTCCTGCCCGCACCATCGTCCCCTGGTCCACCTCGTCCTCATCCTGAAACACGCAGGAAGAAGTTAAACACGTCAAGTGGTGGTTTGATTTGGTCTTTTAGTTCTAGTTACATCACGTTAATCGTTAATATTATTCCTCTGTACCGAATTGTCATCATCTTCTGCGTCCTGCTCTCTCTGTTCTGCCTCTTCTTGTCTCTTCAGTTTGATCTCCATGGCGTCCGTGATCAGGGCTCTGAGGATGGAGTTGGCCTTGGCTGACTTGATGAACGGATGCTGACGTGGAGAGAGGCAAAGAATGAGAGGGAAAGGTGCAAACATGATTTCCCTTCTAGCACACATCAGTAATTCTGTGGTCTTGTTTTTACGCTGGCTGCTTCATTTGCCAACAGTTTCACGTGGTGTTATTACCTGTAACAACTGTGTGGCAGTCGCCCTGGTTTCTGGGTTTTTCACCAAACACTGGCTGACAAAGTCTCGGAATGAGTCGGACCACAGATTTGGGTTCCTGAACGTTGGCGGAGGGTTGGTGGGAATCATGAAGATGGCCTGGGAGAAGGAGTCAGAATTCAGAACACCCGAGATGAATGCAGAGAAATACTCGACATAACTCACAATCGCAACCTTCAAACACGAACAAAAAGCTCTTTCACTCGTACACAAAGGCACTGTACAGACTCTCTCACCCTCATGGGATGTATGTCAGCGTAGGGCGGCTTCCCCTCAGCCATCTCTATAGCCGTTATTCCCAGGGACCAGATGTCGGCCACGCAGTTGTAGCCGATCTCCTGTATGACCTCTGGAGCCATCCAGAACGGCGTGCCGATGACTGTGTTTCTCTTCGCCATGGTGTCCTGAAGAGAGATCATCAAATCCAAGCTCAACATCGGAGACACAGAGCTCCGACAACACGAGGAGAGAACATAAACTGTCATAACTGTCCTGAATTCTGCTTACAGCTGTCTCACATATACGTTATTTTTTCATTCTACATAAAGAATATAGTTTATTCACTTTGTTTCAAAAACTTGCATCACACCGCGGATATTCTGCTAGTTCATGCCTTCAATTAAATCTGAATGACCCGAGTTGTTCGGCTTCCATCAGTTATCGTTCTCTCCTCTTGCTGCTCTGAAGTTTGTCTCTAGTCGCTTTATAAAAATGAAGTTACTAAGGGGGTCTGACAGGTCACTAAATCTAAGCAAGAAAGCTGCCAAGTTGGCAACACTGATTGATTTTGTGTGTGGGTGTGACGTGGCATTGAGTTCGTGCCAGTGCCCGCTCACATTTTTCAAATCTGATCGTAACATTTTCATTTGTAACGATTTGTAATGATTCAGCTGTCCCAGACACAGTAAATCTGTCCTATGTGTTACTTTTATTGTCCTCGAGACGATGGGACATCCTTACTCTTAAATGTTGCAAGACGGGCTGCGTGACTGACTCTCCCATGAAGCAAAATAAAATATATAACACATTAATTTCTTTTAATATTCACTCACTGTAAGCTGTCCAGCAACTCCGAAGTCGGCCAGTTTGGCCTGACCCTCCGTGTTCAGCAGGATGTTGCCTGCTTTGATGTCTCTGTGGATTTTTCTCATGAAGTGAAGATACTCCAGACCCTTCAGAGTGGATTGCACGATGGTGGCTATCTCCTCTTCTGTTAGCTACAAAACACACACACACATACGCACACATATAATGAGAGATACATCAAAGTATTCAAAATCGTCTGTCTTCTGTCGCCATGCAGACACACATACGCTATACAAACTACGTGTGTGTGTTTAGAGTGTTACATTACCGTCTTGTTGCGTATTCGGATGATATCAGACACTGATCCGGCTCCACAGTATTCCATAACGATCCACAGGTCAGTGTTTTTGAAGTAGCTGCCGTAGTACCGCACCACATGGGGACTGAACACAAACACATCCCATCCATTTTATTCATTTCAGCCAGTTTAACATTCAAAGTTTGTTTTTGTGAGTTAACTACAGAGTGTTTTCATCCAGCCTGCCACCACGCTGTCACTCAAGGCAAGGCGGGTTTATTTGTATAGCACCGACGAGGCAATTCAAAGTGCTTTACATAGACATGAAAGAAACACAAGCCAATATAAAAACCCACAGTGCAATCTGAGTAAATACTCCCAAGTTTAACTTAATAAAACGCGATGGCAAACAGTTTTACAGTTTTGTCCCAGACCATCTGAGAAGTTCAGAACAGAGCAGCATAACAGAGTAACAGTGTACTTTGGCCTGATACCATTAAGAGGACATGCTGCATTCAAGCTAATAAACTTCATCAGTGTTCTTGTTGTGGCAAGAATTTGTTGGTTTTTAGGCCCAGGGTTGGGGTCCCAGAGGGGACAACAGCTGGGGAATCAGCACCAGAACTGAAGCCAGGCGAGCGGAGCAACAGAACCAGCCTCGGTAGCTTCGCAGTGAACACAGCAGGACTGAACACAGCCTCCGAGACTGATTGAGACCAGTTTGACAAGAGGGAATACAGTACTGAGGTGACCTAGATCATTAAATTAATGGAATAATGACTGGTTGACTCGGAAAATCTTTAGTTGGGGTGCAGCTCTAACGTCTTCAAATAATAACAGTACCTTCAACAGTCTGAATAAGTCAAATAAAGTAAACTTCTTTCAATTCTTTTAGAATAAAATTTCACCAAGTTTCACTGTTGAGCTGCAGCAGAAGAATAAAAACAATTACATAAAAAAAACTGACTATTATTCTAAGACAGACATAAACAAACATTCACAAGTGATCTGTGAACAATATTTAGGATATTACATCTGTCATTTAACATCAGTGAACCTGCTGACATCATACATGGGTCATCTCTACAGAACACACAAACACTTAAACTGGTTTTAAAGACAAACTGAAAGCTTGAAATGTTTCTGCCCGTGTTTACAGATGGATTCCTTTAAAGAAACTCGGCTGCAGTGTTTCCCCTAAAAGTTTTTTTGATAACAGCCGTTTGGTCTGGAGAGTGGGGGACGTTCCCGTCTGGGAAACCCCCCCAAAAAACCTGATAAGACACTTTGATGTATGATTTTTGTCTTCACAGTGAGTGAAAGCACTTCCTGTGAGTCAGTAATGATAATGACAAAGTCCTAAAATAATCAAACAGTCACCCACAGCTCTCTCATGGCAGGTACCTGTTACACTGCTGCATAATGGAGATCTCCTTGATGATCTCCTGAAGATCAGACTCCACAGGAACTTGTTTGATGGCCACAATCTCCCCGGTCTCTTTATAATTGGCTTTAAACACACAGCCGTACGACCTGCAGAGAGATTTAAAATGTCGTGTTAGCCTGGGCTCAAACCCAAAGACACACAAACAACTGCTAGACATTAAACTTTAGCAACCAGTTTAGTATTTTCACAATAACTTCTTATTTTACAGACTTAATTTTACATGTTGTATGTATTGTCTAAATAATAAAAAACAAAGGTGATATCTTTTTCTTAACTTATATGTGAAAAAGTGGAGGTTGTATTCAATTCAGGACTAAACATTTACATGATTTACAACAGATATTCTTTCTGAATGGAAAAATGCGTATAAGTGAGTTTTTGACCGCTTATGCAACATTTTTTGGAGGAAATCATTTCCTGATGAGTAACAATGGTTCTCTTAAAGTGGTTAAAGTCTGAGGTTAAAGTTCAAGATTAAAGTCTGAGGTTAAAGTTCAAGATTAAATTCTGAGGTTAAAGTTTAAGATTAAAGTCTGAGGTTAAAGTTTAAGATTAAAGTCTGAGGTTAAAGTCTGGGGTTAAAGTTTAAGATTAAATTATGAGGTTAAAGTTTAAGATTAAAGTCTGAGGTTAAAGTTTAAGGTTAAAGTCTGAGGTTAAAGTTTAGGGTTAAAGTCTGAGGTTAAAGTTTAGGATTAAATTCTGAGGTTAAAGTTTAAGATTAAAGTCTGAGGTTAAAGTCTGAGGTTAAAGTTTAGGATTAAATTCTGAGGTTAAAGTTTAAGATTAAAGTCTGAGGTTAAAGTTTAAGATTAAAGTCTGAGGTTAAAGTTTAAGGTTGAAGTCTAAGATAAAATCTTTACTGAGGAAAGGCCAAATCACCAAAGAATCACTGGTGGAACATAATGTCACAGTGAGGCACTCGAAAAGTCTGACAGGGGAAATTCATGTATTACTTTTACAAAAGAGAGTTTTCAAAATAATATCTATAATAATATCTATAATAATATCTATATATGTTTATATATGAGTGTTGGTGAATTAAGTTTCATCGGGTGTGATGCTTTCTCATTTAAAGGACTAAATCAGGAGTGGACCTTGTTGACTGTCAGTCAGCACTCCTGTCCTCGGTTCATTGTGTCACGCTCTGCTTTTTAAGCATGAGGAACTAACAGCTATCAGTCCACAACATCTGTCACTTCAGGTGCTCTTTCCTGCAGCCGCTCTGGATTACTCTCTTATTAATTTCTCACACATCTTCTGAGTTTATTCTCACCTGCTCAAAGAAAAAAAAATGCTCAAGGGATCCAATAAACAACGTTAAACAGAACAGGTGTGAATATTTGTCTCATTAACACCAGCGTGGCTCATGATTGGCTCATGCTGCAGAACAGAGTCTGAGTTAGATTCACTGGAGGATTATGAAGTAGTGCCTGTTGTTGAAAAATGACAGCACTAACACGTACGCACACCACCGCAGCGTCGATCAGCCGCTCAGAACAGGAAGTGCGTTGAGAAACAGGATATGAAGAGGCAGTGTTTATGTTGATGGGCACCAGAGGGAGGGAGGAGGTGAGGTGAGCGAAGAGGGAGAAGAAATAAAGCAGCGATCAAGAGAACAGAAAAAAAAATATGGACGAGAGAAAAAAAAGAGGAAATAAAAGTTGATTAACAAAACCGCCGAGATTCCTTCGAAACGCAGACGGGCAGAAATGTGGAAATACAGGCGTTCCCATCCATCAGCACCGAGTGTGTCTGTCTGCGTGACAGCCCTCCACCCTCCTTAGTATAAGACTACATGACTCACCCTTCACCCAACTTCTCCAGGACATCAAAGACTTCCTCTGGCTGCTTGGTGAGACTGTCCTCACTCAGCTTCTTCATCTGTCTGTAAGGGCAGAAAGACACAGGAAACAGGACATGAGGGGTGATTAAAGAATACATTTCATATGTAAATATTTCAGGATAAAGCTACACCCAACCATTATTTTAATTTTTGGATTAATCTGCCAATAAACTCCTCGAATAACTGATTATAAGTCCTGTCAATAAAATGAAAAGTGTCTTGTTTTATCTGACCAGCAACAGAAAATCCAAAGAAAATCTGTGAAATACATCCAGATTTATGAACTCACAGTGCACAGAGTTCAGTCTAAACAGTGACTAACAAATTATTCATAAATTAGATTAATTTAACCAGAAAAGTTAAAGATCACAAACAAGTTATTTTTCTTTTCCATTTTCAGCCGTAAGCTTGAGATCTCAAACATTTGAGGCAGTAATTAAATGAAACAGTCAGTATCAGCAGCAGCTATTCTTGTTTCCAAAGAGTCTCCGTGTGTATAATCAGGATGTGTCAGCGTAATAAATCAGAGGCAGGCTGAATATTTCATTCATCCCGCTCTCGCGTGCAGCCGCCCTTTCTCTGCTCTCTCCAGGAATCTGAGCAGCACCACAAAACGTCTCCAGATGTTCGATAAATCAAGACGAGATAAAAATAGTTTTGACAAAAATAGATCCAAACGTGTCCCAGATGCAACTCGTGACAATTTATTCTTAGTCGGATTTTATTTATAAAACACAAAATCACAAATCACAGTTTGCCTCAGGAGGCCTCTTAGGACGACGAGAAGGAAGTTAATCAAAGACACAAACTTTTACTATATTGATTATCTTGATCAGAAGTCTGTATTACAAATATTTCATATATTTCCAATGATGATCAATGTCTCTGAAACATTGCATGTACTGTTTTGTGCTTTTTTATTGACAGTAACTAGCAGAGAGTAACAGAAAATGTGAAGAGAGTGGATGACGTTCAAAAACGTTCCCCAGTCGGACTGAAAATATCTCAGCTCTGAGCTCTTCGTCTACCACGACAGCCTGTGAGTCTCGACTTTAAATGAGCACAGATGGGAGAGTAGTTACAAAATGTATTCAATATAAAAGTCTGATAAATGTTTAGTCAATTTGGAAACATCCTCCATAACTCGACTTTGAAGTATCACATTTCTACATGAAGCTCTGTAGTGTCACATCACAATATTCATATCATACTGACATATCTCTCTCTTTATTTGAAGAGAGCCTGAACTGCAAAGCTGCTGCCAACTTCTCTGTCTGAGGTTACCCACATACAAATGAATATGAAGTTAATGTTTACAGAGATCAGGTCCGAGTCAGAGCTGAACTCACAGTGGTCTTCATGCTGTGGCATTAAAACAGGAGCGGCAGATAAACTGTGATCAGTTTAATGTTGAGTAAGAAGAAGAACGTGTAACTGTGAGCTGTGACAGCTGATTCACACAAAGAATCAAAAGATATATTGTCTTTTTTTTCTCCACGCTCTTCCTCGTCAAACCTGTCTACATTCCCATGATATCATCTGAACGCCGTCAGTTTGGTCTGTGATTCAGGTATGTGATGCTAATAATAGCGCCTAATGTGTCCTGAAGTCTCTGATGAGCAGCACAGATCAAAGTCATGAGATCAAACCGAAGTCAAACTTCACGTGTCTGAAGATTTTAAAGATCGTGCACGCTGTTTGAGTTTTTCTGGCTGTGCTGCTGTAACTCTGATCCAAACAGCTGATCTGTGGTGAACTACAGACTTTCTACGGTCCGTGCCAAATAAAAAGGATGAAGCGGTGAAAATATTCTAAATAAAGCAGAATAGTTTAGGATGTGTTTAGAATAAAATAAAAAGTTTAATTACAAAGAAAAAGAAGTCTATTTCATTTGTTGCGTCAGAGGATGGTACCACCTACCTTTAATAACCTGACAAAGCACTGAAACACAGCTACCATCCAACTGTAACTCTTTAATTGTGTGTCAGGTGGTCAGTTGATAACAGAGCTGGCTGTCTTTAGAGAGTTTAGAGATTTTATTCTCTGCTCTGCGCGGCCGTAAGCCAATCTTCAGAGTATCAACCACAAGCCACAGGCCACAGAAGAAACAGAGAGCTGAGCATTGAAATGCTACTCTACCGTGGCAGCCCCATAATCTGTGTTTGAAGTGGACGCTGTGAACTTCTACAAAAAGCAACGAGTGTATCTGCTGCGGCCGAACGTCCCGGACACACTGAGTCTTTACATTACTAAATATAAAATGTTCTGTTTATCCAACTACTTCTGTTTTACTTCTGTCACATTCCCACTGATCTGACTTTAGTAGTGCTAACTGCTGCTCTCCCGTAATACACGGATCAGTTACGTACTTTAAAATGTTATGAATAAAATAAGACTTCTGAGTATTCACAGCAGGAAACTCACACGTGTATTAATGAGGCTCCACTTAGAGCCGGTCCTGCTTCTTCACCGTCACTGCCGTGTTTTCCTGACTTCAGTCGGTGTTTATTGAACTTTTTACGTTGCATACCATCTCAGAATATCAAAAGCTCTCCGCGTAACACCAGTATAACAGACGTTAACATACAGCAGGCCGAACCTGTTCAGCTACAGACGGTTCACGCAGGAGGAAGGTTTATTATTGAGAATCTTCAGGTATCACTCAGGGGAGCTCGTATACCACAAGTGGTGTCTTATGCCTTTATAATACAAATCTTACACTGAGAGTTATAATGTTGGTATTGGCTCTAAAAAGCGTTGAGGTATCAGTGCCTCTTTTTTCCAGGTTTTTGTCCCAAATATATCAAAACATGGTCGTACTCCAAATCCCTCCACACACTGAGACGCCAGAGGTACAGTGACTGTTCATCTGACCGCCGTGTTTTGTGTTAAAACTTCTGACAAACACTTTTTTGCTCAGTGCATCTTTTATTAAAACTGTTCAGGTGAGCTGTTTCAGGACCTCCCTCGACGTTAGCGTCTGAAACGATGTAAAAGCTCCTACATCGTCAGTTTAATGAGGAAACACTGGATGAGCGAGTGGACGTGATAACAAGAGAGCAGTTTGTTTTACCGGCATCCTGCTGATAAGAGGACAGAATGGGAACTCTTCAGTTCCTGTTGTCGAACAAACAAGTCTTTGAATTTAACATTAAACTGTACGTGAGCCTCTTTTAATGACCTTTTGGGTCGAGTCTCTTTAATGCACTATGAAACCATCAAAAACTGTAAGACTGAGGACAGGTTTGGCTTGTTTCATAGTTTTGTTTCACCATTTTAATGATTTTCATAGATTTCTGATCTGCTGTTTGAGTCTTACTTTCCCAGACTATAAATAAATTTGATTTTCTTGGATAAAACCTAAAATTTTCTCTGCGAGCTTGATGAATAATTATCACGGTTTCTCACCTCGTCTGAAACAAATACCGCCTCCGCTAACGTCATAAAAAATGAATGCATGTTTAAAACATTAACCTTCGTTAACCATCTCACCACCATCAGATAAACTATTCCCTGAGGGAAGAAAGAAGCCCGGGTTAGGGCCGCAAATAAAGGTTATTTACATTAACGATTTAGGGTAGTTGCCAGGTAATTTGCTACTAAAGCTTCGAGCACAGTTATAAAAAATAAAAACAAGATTATGAAGTCAGTATTCTGTATTTATAGTCACGTCTTGTAATAAATATCAGGCTGTTTGCTCGGCTGACAACACGTTAACACAGGGAGCGGTGCTGACAGCGGACTTAGTCACATACGGGGGGAACAATCTGACATTATACATCACCTACATTATACAGTTCCTCCGTTTTTAACCAAACTTTCTGAACTCTTTCCAGTGGCCTCGTTTATCGGCCACAAAACCCTGATGTGGTCTCTGATGCTGTCGCCATGGAAACCCACCTGTCAAACCTGTCAACGCCCCCCACAAAAAACAATATATGTAGCTGATGAACATGAATTACTGAGCCTCTGGGTTAATTCAGTTAAACCTGCAGGGATTAAAGCAGCTAAAGTCAAGCTTTGGACATAAGAGTCAGGGCATTAAGCAGGGATTTGATACAATAGATCAAGATTCAATGAGAGGTGGACTCGTGTAGCGGGTTTTTATCCATTATGTCCAAGAAAATAATAAGAAATAGAAATTAGAGCAGCTGTAGAGTTATAAACACAAAAGTTAGAGAAGTGTTCGTGGAAAAAACACAATATTCTGGTTTATTTTTAGCTTCCAGTGAGAAAATAAAACACCTTTCATTCACAGAACTGGAGTCAAAGCTTGAGTTTCACATTAAATCGTCATTAAGCAGCTCTTTATCTCCACGAGTCGGTTATGTAATGTCATTTAGCTTCACTCACAAGCTACTACGGGGCAGATTTGACCTCCCACCGCCGGCTAACTTCACCCAAACAGCAGGCTAGATAAACATCAATGAGGATGTCACACATCTCTTAGCATAACGTTACCTGCGCGGGTGATTCCTCATCTGTACTTTGTCCTTGTTCTCCATGTTGTCGTCCTCCCTTCGGTGTACACTCAGAAAGAAGTCCTCTCGGTGTGTCTGTAGTAACTTTGACCGAGCTCGTCAACGTTTCGAAGCTAATAGTAACGGCAACAACCGTCTGCTGCTAGCTCGCTAACTGGCTAGCCGCCCGGTAACCGCGAAAAACACAACGTCCGTTTATCATTTTGTAAAACGACGTTTACACCGAGTACGGAGTTCACCCAGCTGCCGGATCCTCGCCGTCGGGCTCATCCTCCTCCTCCCGTGTCTGGACAACTTTGGACTTGTTCTGACCGAACCGCTCCGCACGTCAGGCTGTGACATCCACCACTTGACAAATAAACCAGGAAGAAGAGAGTGAGTGCAGAGCGGAGGAGGCAAGGAAGGAAGGCAAGGAAGGAAGGAAGGGAAGGAAGGCGGGCCGAACAAAGGCTGCAGTGCCGGGGCTCGAGCAGGAGGGGGCGCCGCAGACACTCACAGTACCTGATGTGTGAGGTCGTAGTGGAGTCATGTGTCACCTTTTGCACTCTGAACCTCAACACTCCACTCCAAATACTGCAACATATACTTCATATCATAAACCATATTGATATTATATATCATATTTATACAATATTCTTATCTTTTTGCACATTCTATTTACATATTTATATTCATAGTATATTATTTATAGCATGTATAGTCAAGTATTTATTATGCACATATTATACATATACTATATATCATATCTTGTGTATATATACGTATATTTATACATATGTACGTGTACATATTATATATTGCAGTTACGTACCTTGCACAGGTTAAATATATGACACTCTATAGACGTATTATTATTATTATTATTATTATTATTATATACTGTTATTGTTATTATTATATACTGTTATTACACTGTAAAAAATGTCCGTAGAAATTACGGTAAAAAACTGTCAAATAGCAACAGTAAAATACCGTAAAATCAAAAATAGTATATCACTGTAGTAAATACAATGAATTACCGTAAATCAAGAAACACTAAATAACTTTAAATTTTACGGTCTTACTAAGTAGAAAATACGGAATTTTACTGTGAATGTTATAAAAAGTTTGCAAAATTCACGGTAAAATACCGTAATGTCACAAGCGTGTAATTACCCTAAAATTGACGGTATCATTCTGTCTGAAT
The DNA here is from genome assembly GCA_946959425.1 of Argyrosomus regius. Classification (NCBI taxonomy): domain Eukaryota; kingdom Metazoa; phylum Chordata; class Actinopteri; family Sciaenidae; genus Argyrosomus; species Argyrosomus regius. The sequence continues at coordinate 29,271,588 of OX336885.1, read as the reverse complement.
TACAGATTTTGCTGGTGTTTACGTTTAAATTTACGGTATACAACCATTAAATCATAACATCATTTCTATAGAAAGTAGAATGTTAAAAAGTATGGTATAACATTACCATCATATCATCTGCACCATATCTACCTATTTGTCTTGTTTTTTTAAGTGTCCTTGTCCCATTCTGTGTTTTTATTTTATTTTTTCTACCTCAGTATTTTATTCTATTGTATTTTTATTGTATTCAAATATACTGGACTGCTATTATGACGACCTAATTTTCCTTTGGGATTAATAAAGTCATCTATCTATCTAATCTGTGAACACTGCTGTCCCACAATGCAATACAAGAAAATAGAGACTCACATCTGCAAGAAATGTAAAGGTGCAGTGTGTAGGATTTAGTGGCATCTAGTGGTAAAGCAAGTGGTTCAAGCATTAAGGATAAACTACAGTGGCTGTGAAACTTGTGAAATACAGAAAAGATCGCATCTACAGCAAATGTTTGGTTTTTCCATTCTGGGCTACTGTACTCAACATAAAACATATATAATAAATCTGTGTTTTTTTTGTGGTTTTCAAAGAGTAGCCAAACCAATTATGCATATTACATAATTTCCTGTTAGTAAGTATACTTATTCATTGTATACTTTTTATCTTTAAGCTTAAAATGAGAGGCATCGATGAAGAATAATACAGCATTTGCTCTAAATTTAGGAATTTATTTTAAAAGAAATTGTCTATAGCTTCTTGCTGATGAGTGTATGTTAATAGAAAAATGTTCTGAGTAAAATGTTCTATTTTTAATGTTATTTTTAGCATAACTAGCCCACTATGTATGTATCTGTCTATGTATGCTGTGTGGTATTAGGACACAGTACTTGTCTTGAATACTCAGACTGTATATTTCTACTTCTCTCCCAACCAAAAACTGCTTGATGTAACTAATATTTGACACTATCAGGACAAAGTAGATAAACAGTAAATCTAAAATAGATATTGTAATCTATTACAACACCAGGTTATTTTGAAATCACCAAGACAAAGACAGAGAGGCTCTAACATGAATAGAATATTTTATTTAGAGGAACAAGCAGCATAGTGATGTTCACATCTAACCAGTAAATAACATCCAATGGACGAGTGGGAACATCTTCAGAGCAGGAATGAACGCGGGGGAGGAGGAGGAGCTGGAGGAAGAAACACAACGACAACATTCAGATACAGAAAGATAAAACCTGATCTAGATGTTGTTAATGTTTCACAGTGACAAACATCTGTAACAGATGTTACTGTGATCCACGAGAAGACTCACAGTGGGTTTACTTCCCAGTGGGCTGCACGCTCTCGAAGATGCCGGCTTCCCTCATGGCGTTGAACTCTTTGACACTGTCGTAGGTCTTGTAGAACTCAGCGTAGGCCTGTTTCCTGGGCTCTGTCACCAGGAACTGTAAAGTTAAAACAAAGTCAGATTTTAAAAATACAGCAGCGTGGGCCGACCATATACGGTTAGAGACAATTCATGGAGAAGGCAGGTTTATTCTTAACAAGAAGATTATTTATTGTTGACTGTTGTCAGCCAAGTTTGAAATTCATCTGAAAAACACGGTGACTAATATCGCAGGAAAAGCTGACAGCTGGTTAACCATGCCAGTGGTTGGCAAGCTAATCGGCCATCACCTTCAGCACGGACTGAGCCTCTTCCACTGCCGAGTCGATGCTTTAAACCTCTTTGGTTTAAAACACGGGCACAGATATTCTGAACTGATTTGTGTGTGAGGCGGCGGTGCACGTTTACAAAGACAGACCGCTAAAGCACATCCATGCACAACTGGTGGCAAATGTGCACGGACAAACATTAGAAACATCCACCATCATTGACTTTGTCTGCCGGGGATACGTTGTTCAACGTGCTGCATATCCGTTAAATCATCGGGTCTATTAGGGGACTCAACAGCTTCACCAGAGTGAAGGATTTGTCTTTACTCTCACCTTGAATGCCAATGCAGACGACAAGGAAATGACGAAAGCGAGGGGCAGATGAAACCTCAGACGCTTTGCCAGCATCCCTCTCATCATGGGCTTTTGCAGAGACATGGTGGATCACTAAGAGGAGAAAAGAGACACAAATTAACCTTAATACAATTCTGTGCGGTCAATAGACTCCTTCCAACATTCACAGAATGACTGGACTCACACTGCAAGTCATGCTGCAGTCTGATGGAAATTTACCTCACATTCATTTTAAAGACAAATGGACTGTGGATTTATTTATCCGTAAGTTGTTTAAGCGATCCTCTCGCTGCCATTCCCACCAGCTGACACCTGATAGCTGCTTGGCTGACGCCACTTCACGACACCGTAACTCTTCCTATAAAAACACTACAGTCCGACTGATACTGGACGTTTGAAGCTGATACAGAGATCAATACTCTGGAGTTGTATTAATTGCATTATGAACTGAACGGTGACCTCCTTTGGCATTTTGGTACCACAATTTCTTCTCACTCATTGGTCGACACTGACCGTAGGGTTGTAAAGGTATGACCCTGTCACACTAGAAAATATCACAGTATATCAGTATTTCACTATTATCAGTTACAATGACCCTTAATTAAATGAAAAATGTGACTTTTTGGGGTTATTATTATTCCACAAAATACTACGTCCTATGGTACGATCGGTTTTGATATCGCGGTACACCGTGCTACACGGCACAGCCTTCTGCATCGATACAGATTATTCACAGAACATCGTCTGTTGGTTTCAAGTTTCATTTCAATAATCTGCTTTTTATTATAAAAAAAAACAAGACATCTTTCAAAAATACCAGATATTACTGTCTGATTTAATCCAGATGCAAATTATTATATAAATGATATATTATATACAGTGATTGTGAATGAGAGAGCTGAAATCTGGGGCAGAACTGTAACTAGAGCTTGACCAATACCGGAACTTTTTTTTGTAACCAAATGTAAACCAATCAGGCGTGAACAAATCTAAAAACCAGTTCTTCCTTTCTTTCACATCTGGAGTCAGATAACAAAGAATAAATTGTATGTAACACGTTAAACTTGCATGAAGTTGATACAAATCTGAACCTCATGTTCATTTTAAACATGACTTATTATAAGTAATGCAAAGTCTGTTAACATTTCAGTTTAAAACGTATCACTCTTTAACAAAATCATTCAGAAAGTCATATTTTGTGTCACATCTACAGATATATAACAGCAGCAGTTATGTCCTTAAAAGGTTCAAATGCTTAGTTATGTCAACCATAAAAAAGCCAAATCTTCCAGCCATACAGTGTCTGACAATCCTAGCAGGCCATAAATAATATATTATTATAAAAATGAAGCTGAGGGCCGCATGAAATGTGACCGCGGGCCAGAATTTGGACATCCCTGTTCTAGAGTGACACCTCCTGAGTTATGGATAAGATATGACCGTAAAGACTCTGTTCAGGCCGGTGACATTAAAAATAACATTTATTTTCTTTGTGAGGTCAATTAACCTTAAAACCAGGCTCGTTATCAAAATACTGATTTTACTGTTTCCTCTTATTTCCTTCAGACATTTAAAGGACAGTGTTACACACAGGTGTCTCGACATATTAATAAGATAAGCTGACATCCATCATGGACAACACCTCTCACCCCCTACATGACACTGTGGGGTCCCTGAGTAGCTCCTTCAGCAGCAGACTGCTACACCCACGGTGTAAGATGGAGAGGTTCTGCAGGTCCTTCATTCCTACTGCTGTCAGACTCTACAACACCTGCACCACCTGATCATGTTGTAGTTTCTGTTTCAGTTACCACCACTACTCACCATAGCTTTTATATTTATTTTTTATCTGTATTTATATTCTCATTCCAATTACTACCATGTGCAATATTTATTCCACTCATTTTGCACGTCTGTTTTTTTGTGTATTGTATAGGCCGAAGGACACTTCTGTCTGTTCGTTGTTTTGCCCTTTTTATTCTATTCTGTTGGGAATATTACACCTCTTTTTGCTGCTGTGGGATAAATAAAGTACAATCTAATCTAATGTATTTTCTTTGTGACCTTAAACAGAAAACAGAAAGGTCAATTAACCTGAGGCTTAAAACCAGGCTTGTCATCAGAATACTGATTTACCTGAGTTACCTCTTATTGTCTGCAGACATTTAAAAGGACAGTGTTACATACGTACACACACACACACACACACACACACACACACACACACAGGTGTCTAATAACACACATAGCTAATCAGTGTGTGTCCGCCATCAGACACTGCTGCCAGCTCAGGTCCGCAGCGACACTCAGAGTATCATGTGACCTTCCCTGCACACGTGTCCTGTATAATACTGTATGTGGTATCACACATTAAATAAATATATATTTATATATATATTTACAGAGAGGAACAGCAGTTTGTTATTGTGCTAACAGCTTTAGCACAGGGTCAAAGTAGCACGATGACCCAAAACATGATACGACAATAAAGTCGTCCTCTCTTCGTCTAATAACTTAAATCTTTAATGACATCAAAGTCTTAACAACATTAATAAAGTATCAGAACTAATATTCGTCTCATGTATAGTTAATAAAAGTGCGTATCTTCGGGTTAGCGTGTAGCTAATGCAGGAGCACGCTAACGTCAGCTAGCTTCGCACAGCTAACCGCTAACATGAGACGAAAGCGGCAAAATCCCGCCAATTTATTAAAAACTATGAGTCAGTATTGATCTTAAAAAATCATCTGTTATCATATAAATCTAATCCACACGTTTAATTTGTTTTATTTGAAGTAATACTCACAGTTTGGACTCACGACCTTCACAGAAAAACCGCTAACTCTGTTCAGCTGCTGCGGAAGAGATTCTACTACCGGAGTCACGGAGGGACAAAGTTAATCAGCACGCGAGAAAGCGAAGGCGCAGGGCAGATGAGGGCATCAGTGATGGGAAGTTCGGTTCTTTTTAGGGAGTCAGATCATTTGACTCAGCTCACCAAGAAGAGTCGGCTCTTTCGGCTCCCAAACGGCTCTTCATGTTACCACTTATACTTTTTATAATTCAGCCAAATTTAGCGCTGTTTTGACTTATGATTTGTATATATGTACACATATATCACTTAAATTATTCAATACATCCTTCATACTGAAGTATTCAAAAGTAAAAATTACATTTCTAATATCAATAAATTGCTGTAGCCAATTATTTTCATTGCATTTACAGCACTTAACGGCTCGCAGACAGGAGCAGGCTCTCATCATTCACTCAAAAGAGAAAAGGGCTCTTTGAACCGGCTCGTTCACGATTGACACATCACTAGAGGTCATGGACACCTAAGACAATTTTTACAAAACAAGTTCCTGTGTTTAAAATATGACAACAGGTGTTCATTTTTACACCACATGTGCAGAATATGACCACGCACCATTATCCATATGTTTATGTGTTTGTTTATGAGTTTTGACCCTGTTAGAGGGTCATATTTGGAATAGTTTAGCACCTGTTTTAGTACTGGATTTGGGCTAGATATAGTTTGTCAGCAGTCTGGAGAAAGGTGCCCACACTAGCACACATATACGCCTTTAGTTTTGTGTCGTAAAATCTGAGAAACATGTTACCACCCACAAACTACATGTGTCTGTGCAAACAAGTCTGACCACAAGATGGAGGCAGAACTCTGAACTGACCTAGGATCAATGACAGGATATTTCTGTAAGATCAAACCATTTGTTTAATTAAAAATAGCAAATAAGAATACAAAACGTAAGACATAATGGAAGAAATGTGACTAAATAATTATCATAAACTCAGTGCTGGTATGGATGTATCATAATACATATATAATAATAACTTTATTTATATAGCACCTTTTAAAACAGAGTTTACAAAGTGCTTTGACAGAAGACCCTTACACATTCATACACCACATTTTAATAAAAAAATAAAAGAAATAAGAAAAATAAAAAAATATATATAATTAAAAAGTTAAAAAAAGACGACATCACATAAAAGCAAGTATATATATATATATACTTATTCAGGTGACAGCTTGACTAAATGTTGGTTACATTTAAAAATGTAAATTAGTAATATTTGGGTATGAAGCCTCCCCTAAATGCGTTTGTCCAGTGACGGCTTTGTCTCCTGAATCATACAACGTGAAACATTTGATACTGCCTAACAGAATAAACACAGAATGGGTGAAAATAATATAATAATAAATGTCCAGGTGGATTCAAATATTGTAAATCTTAATGTAATAATATCACCACTGGTGTCCAAAGGCGGCACTGTTCAGCAAAGGTTAAAGGCTTTTAGCAATGACAAAGGATCAGATTTAGGTTAGTGTAACAGGATGTGTGTGTGTGTGTGTGTGTGTGTGTGTGTGTGTCTCATGTTCCCCCGTGTTACAGAGCGTTACCTGATCCACACCTTAGTTCCACAGTAAGAAGCCGATCCTTCACAGCACAGATCTGCATCTGACACAGCGAAGGTAAATTAAGATTATTTAATCTAATCACTTCACAATGCATCATCTCTACCATAGAAATACTCACATGCAGCTTGTTGCATGCTCAGACTGGATAAGATAAATGCCTTTGATTCATCTACTTCTTTCAAAGATGTGTTGTTTGTAGTGGTGTTGTCCACATGAGTATTTTCTCACGTCAGTGACTTCCAGAAGATTCATGAGAGTTTTCTGTTTGGCGTTTTTTAAGGCAGCTAAAAGTATTTGCTTTAGGAAACAAACACTGTCTGTTGGTAGGAGACATACGCAAACAGGATCAACCCAAAGTCAGGCGCTGGTCGTCCCTCATTGCCTTTAAGTGCTTTATTGGGAACAAAACACAGCGTGAATTGATTTAAGATACATATTGTCACATCAGATCCCTCCTGTACATTTTAATCTTTACCTTTTGTGCACTGTTATTTAGGTAATCGCACATAATAGACGCTTAAGCCCCGTAACTGGATGTTTCTTGCACCTTGCAAAGTGAAATCTCTTGTACTAATGATTCACCTGGGGTGAAGAGGTTTGAAGGTCAGTCAGTCACCAACACTGTCAATGAGAAAAATGAACAAGAATTTGGATTCCTGATGAAATATGAAACAGTATTTCATGTACAGGAGACATTTTGCCAGTGTAGCTTCCTCCTGAAGCTCTGGACCCCTCTGTTGGTACTTGTTGAGTCTTCTTCACGTTAAATCGCTTCTCTGGTGTCTTGTTGAGGTTTTCTCCATTCTTAAAGTTTAGTCGGATTTATGAAGTCACTCCAGAACTTGGCTCTATCATCGACACCCATTTTTCTGTCCTTTTTGTCTGTTTCCTTGTTAGCTCTCCCAGTTTGAAGCATTTTAAATATAGTCTTCATAAAGTGAATCAGTGTACAAGTGTCTCACTATGTACACAGTGTTGCTAAACAAAGCTTTCTTGCAGGAGATGCGATACCTGCTGACGACCCAGAGCCAGAACTGCTACCGAGAGCAGATCCAAAAGGAGATGTTGACCCGTTTGGCCTGGAAGAGCCGATACGCCAAGCTTTACCCGTCCTGCTGCAACCCCCGATACAACAGCGCAGAGCCAACACAGCTGCCCCGTCTGCCTGCTGACCCCCGGTGAGCTGCTCTATTCACATTAAATTCATCAAAACTTTTGTAATCGATGATTGCACATCTTGTGTTTATACTCCATCCACCAGGGCTGTCCTGCCTCCTCCTGTTACCAGGGCAACTAAGAAGCAGAGTGAGCATCCTTCGCCTCCTCCTCCTCCAGCTCTTCCTCCTCCACCTGTGCTCTCTTCTGAGGGGGAGAGAAGCCTCAACGCGTCCCGCCTCATGAGGCCAGTTTCTCCTCAGACCAGACACGCTCTCTATCAGGACTCATCACACCATGTACGAAGTATCCATGATTGTAGAAGCCTGTGCTCCATCTCAGATGTATTTCTGACAAATGTTGAAACATAATACACTTAAAAGTCATTTTAAACTTTTAAACAGGGCAAAGGACGGAGTCTGTACCTGCAGAGACGTGGCCAGATTAGACCTGAGGAGAAGTTTGACTTCCCTCTGCTGTCGTCCTGGGAGTACGGATGGAGGCTGGGTAAGATAGAGGCACCGTCTGCTCCACTTACATCTGTTAGACCTCAAATTGGTGCCAGGGTGACCACAGAATCGTCTGGATGTGCTTTATTATGAAATTTCTTGGCAATTTACTTAATACTAGTTGAACCCATCATCGTGGTTCTACAGTTTTTTTCTTCTCCAGATTAAGGTTGTCTTCCTGGATCCACAGGTGACTACACTCTGGATTACAGAACTCCATCTCGTGCCAAGTCGTCGGTGGTGAAGAACACCTTCTACGCCAGGAATGGTGTGTTCAGCAGCCCGTCGGCTACCGACGCATTGGGCTGAAGTTCAGCCATCAGACACCAGAGGTCGCTCTCTGATGAAAGAAGAACAAAACAGGCCTTTCAATGTGATGAACACCATTTTTGTTGGTTTTAAAGCAACATTATGTACGATGTGATGCGATTTAGCACAACAAATTTGAAATAGCAATGATAGAAACAGAAAAATGAAACAGATACATCCATCGAGCAATCCTCTACTTCCTGTCAGACTGTGTGTTTAGCATCAACACACCTGTAAGGTTAAGTGTCTGCCAACCCGATACTGTGTGATGGATAATTAATGACCTCCTGGCCGGCTATCAGTCAGAAAGACACACACCTGATACCTCTGTGTTTTCAAATTGTGAGTCACTGGAGGAAATGTCACACAGCACAACATTAAATATTTTATTTCTAATCAGTGATTCCATTATGCTTCCTCCAAGCAGTGTAGCTTTATTCGTGTTAAACAGACACACAGATGTGTTTAGAATATAAAGAATAAACTTATTTAATGTTTAGATAAGCTGATATTATCCTTTATTTCTTTATTTCTATCAACAAATCCCATAAATGGAACAAAACCAAGAAAACCAAATGACTTCTTTCAGAGGAGGTTTAGACTGAAGGATGAAACTATTTATTCCAATATTGGTTCACCAGAAATTAATAAAAAGGAATAATGTGTGGCTGCACAGCCTAGACAATATCATGTCGAAAAATAAATGAAAATTCACATTCATGTCATGACAGATTGCTTTCTGCAAATTTAACTGCAAAATAAGTTATTAATTAATAAAATGGTAGCTGTGAAGGAATATATGGAGTTTACACAGGTCACTGCAGGATAGTGTCAAATCTGAGATTGTTATGGGGACACTGACCTCTGCTCCTTGAGATACAGCACAGCTGTATGTTTGTGTGTAGGAAAGATCATTACTATGGTAACTGAGGTCAGAGCACAGGGCTGTCTCACTCTATAGACACAGCGGATACTTAAATAATGTAGAAGCCTCTACAGAGTCAGATAACAATGTCGGACCACTAAGAGTAAACATATGTATGTAGACTAATGATGATGAATTAGAGAGGAGGCAGCATCGTGTCATGACAAGTGTACTGATAAACCCTTTCAGCAAAGGACTCATCATGATTATAGAAATGTGAGGTTTAACAAGTTTTGTGTTTCTCAAGTGCTTATAATCAAATGACAGACATGGGAGACATCATTAATGTGGATTTAGTTTTTAATCAGAGTGTTACACAATGTAAAATCATCACGTCACTAAATGTGGAAGCAATAGCAGGTTTCAGTCTTGTTTGGGGAAGACCATTTGCTTATATGTTGATTACAGATTGTACCATTCAAATGTACTAAAAGAATTAAAAACTGCTGGCTATTGTAAATCTGAAGTGGTATGTTAAAATGAAATGAAAATGCACATCAGTTATAAAAGTACTGAAAACATGCAAAAATACAACATGATGCTTTAATTCTGCTGATCTTTGTACTATTACAGAAATCACATATTTCATATAACTGCTGTAACTTTCCCCCCAAAAACCCCAAACATCTGTGGTGTTATCAATCCTTGCATTATGCGGTGGGGAAGATCAGGAAGCCGGTAAAGGTGTGGCTGGTGCTGCCCTGGCTTGTCACAATGTTGTTGAACTTAGTCACATGCAGTGAGACCCTGTCTCCGACTTCCAACTCCAGGACCGCCGAGCCGGAGGTGACCAGGAAGCCTTCAGATTGGTCAGACAGAGTTATGTGAGTGTCACTGCCCTTCACCAGCTTCAGACCCACCTAGATGTGAACAAACAAACACGGTCAGGTTGTTGTACTGCAACACTGTTATCCAGTAAAAGGTGAAGGTCGAGACATAAAGAGACAAAATATACCAGAACGTATAGGTTGTATGCTGAACAAATTCGACATTGACATTTGATAATTCTAAAAAACTGCAGATTACGTCCAAAGTTATGAAACGTCTTGCTCGTCTTTTTGCAGGGAATGAGACAAACTAGAAAGATGAACACATACTCAGACCAGTTTAGTGAGAACAAACTCTTCAGACTCACTCTGCTCTTCGCTGAAACGTGGTAACTCAAGAAATAGACGCCTTTGATGGCACAAACAAACGTTCCGTTTGTCAGCAATTCTCCGCGAAACTGTTCATCCAGGTCCGGCAAAATCTCCCTGTGGGAAATTTACACAAAAAAATTTCAGTTTTTATTGATTCATTTTTATGGTTGTTGAGATGTCACGTACCTCCGTGCATCCACCAAAGTTTTTGAAAGTGTTTCCAAGTCAATCTCAATCGAATCTGATCAAAACACACCCACCCAGTCCTGGTGAAGCAGATTAGCTGAATGAGTTTTTGCCAGTAATCTCTTTGGAAAGTCCTAAAGATGTGTTTTCTCCTCAAAACTTACTTTTGAACATTACTTATTTGGTCATGAATATTTCTCTGGCTCTAACAAGGCAAAAGAAACCCTCAGAAAACCATCACATATATTTGATTGATTGATTGATCAAAGTACTGACGTGTTGAAGTTGATAGCAGTGTCCAATTCTGGTGCATGTGACAAGATCGCTTTGTGGGAAAAGTAGGAATTCTGCTGGTTTAAAGGGTTGAAGGCCCTTCCCTTCTCTCCTGGTTGGCCTGGAGTACCCGGAGGCCCTGGAAGACCTGCATCACCCTTCAACCCAGGCCGTCCTGGGGGGCCCCACAGACCTCGCAACCCTTTCTCGCCCCTGACCGGTTCACCGGCCTCACCTGCTCGTACAGACAAAGACTTGTCAAAAGGTTATTAGTGTGATCTGATACTAAGATGAAAGATAGGTGTTATATTTTAGCTGTAAATTGAAAGTTTGACTACTTAAAAAAAACATAATAAATCTTATTTTCACAAATAATTCATTACTTTTTAGTCAATATTTGCAAAACTCTCGCCAAACTGCAATTTAAATTAAAAAGTTAAAAAGGCTGAGTAAAGTTCACTGAACTTGAGGCAACAAGTTCAATAAACATAAGTCTAATCAACAGCTCTAACACTTCATAGTCTGATTTGAAGAAAAACATGTGAACAGAATGCGTAATATCTAATGTCCAGTATCAGCTCACCAGGGTCCCCCTTCTCTCCCTTCAGACCATCTACACCATTGGGCCCATGAGTGCCTGGTATCCCAGGAATCCCAGGGATTCCACAGGACTGTGTATTAACTGGGCCAACATGAACCAAGAGTAGAAACACTGCAGTACTGCAGCTCAGCCACCGGGGGGCCTGAATGAACACACGAACACACACAAACTTGTTTTTGTCACTTAGGAGGACAATGTACCACTACAACCTTAACTAACCTTAACATTAAAATGTAATGTTTTGTCCTGTTGGGACATGTCTTTGTCTCAACTTGACTGAATGGTCTTAAGTTTAATTATTATAATTAGATTAATTAATTATTATAATCAGTAAAACTAACACAAAAGGTTGACAGTTGACACTTTGGAGGTTCAAGGTTGAGATCTGTCAATATTAACATGAAATCTTTAAAACCATTTATACAGTACAATATACAATGTTGAAATTAACAAACAAACTAAATTTTAAGACAAATTAATGACTAAAATATCTAAATTTCTGCATTTAAATTTAATTTAATTTAAATCCTTATAAGGACATGCAGAAAACTAAGTAAATTTAACTTACTAAGTTAAACGCAATGACAGATTTAGAGTCGCCATCAAGAAACATTAAGCAAGAACTGCAATGAAACCATCCACTTCTGTATCAACAATGTTTCTTTTTCATTAAGTGATTTCCCCATATCTTTGTCTATACACATGTATTTCTTTGTTCTTTGGTTTTGTAGAGCACAAAAGTCTCACCATTTGCAGATAATGCAGTCAGTCGTCCTCTGATAGAGTGATAAGCTGATGGAGAGCGGAGCCGAAGAGCTGTTCTGCTTCACAGTGACAGCAGCAACTCAGTCAGGAAAAAACAGGAAGTGAAACGGTTTAAGAGTGCATCGCGGCTGCCACACTGGTGTTAATAGTGACCATTTTTAGGACACAATACCAACAGAAGCAAAGAGCTAGAAAAAAAACAACTCTGTTTGCTGCTGTCAGTGGTGGAATGAAACAGCGTACATATACTCATACACAGTATAGTATAGTAATTTCATGCTACTTATCCTCATACTTCACTACATTGTGTGAGGCAAATGTTGTACTGCAGTGCATTTATCTCACAGCTGGTGTTAGTTACTTTTTAGATTCAGATTTTGTATAAACAATATGATGCATTGTTGTAGATTACACATTGATCAGTAATTATCATCAACAAATAATACAATATTTAATAGTTTAACACTCATAGGGGCCATTGAAAGTATACTTTCAGTGGCTATTATGAGTACTCTATCAACTTTCAGTACATTTTGCTGATTATACATACTTTTACTTGACGGACATTTTAAAGCAAGGACTTGAAACTGTCATGCATCAATTTATTTTAAAGGTTTCAAAGTAGGTTTGTTTTCATTGTACAATTGTATTTGTTTACACAAAAGCCTCAATTTGTACTTTGGTTTCGGCCCTCTGAACTTTTGTTTGGTTAAATAAAAAATTTTGTTCAAAAACTGATCAGTCACGTCACACAGAATTAACATATTTAAGTTTCCAAAAATCTGGTAAGTCTAAAATAAAACTACTAGATTTAAGGTATTTTTCTTTCATAAGCTTAAATTTAATTGCCTTTTTTTACATTGTATTAACTTAACAAAATTAAGTAAATACAAATATATCTTACGTAAACTTTGCAAGAAGACATTTACATTGAAACTAATAGTTAAGTTTACATACCTTTTGCAAACCAAATGGTTTCAAAAATTACCTTTAGCACTGTATGTGTAAGTATTTACATTTAGCTCCTCATGTATTAAAAAGGTTAAGAACAATGCATTGCATTTCATAAGCCCATCATTTATGTTTTTTTAAACTTAAACTTAAAAGTAAGTAGTAACTTTATGCGTCAGTAAAGTAATAAAAAATAAATAGTGGAGTATAAATTATAATATTTTCACTCTAAAATGTATGGAAGTACAAATCTAATGTAAAAATTACACTTAAGTATACTTAAGTACAGTACTTGAGCATATTTAAATTGACATGTTTTAAAGCTTACAGCTTCAGTTTGTTCTGTTCTTTTTTCTTTTCTTTTCATTTGCTGCATTTTATTCATTTCTCATAACATCATCAGTTATTTTTGTGGGGTCGATACCCTTTCCTGTAAATCTCTAATTATTATTATTATTTTTTTGCATTTTTTATCCAACAAAGCAAATCACAGAAGAAGTGAAACAGTTCACAATAAGAAAGGAAATACTCCACCCAATGAAGAACTGATGATGAAGCATTATTGAATGGATCTAATTCAAAAATCTTTCATCCAAATTAACATTTTGTTCTGTTTTTCTCTGAACTTCCTCTTTGTTGTTGCCTCAAATACAAACTGGTTTCCTGGCATTGCATTCCTGAGGTTCTTAACCTCAGTCTAGATGGCAGTATCTGTTCCCCAAAATATTTAATTTCCTCAACAGTATTAATCAAGAAATAGCTGATGTGTATTTGTCATGATAAAACCCTGTGAAATATGCTAGTTTGTCAATTTCTATCTTTTTCAGATCCTCTTTCCATTTCTTCTGAATAGTTTTGTTTTCTATTTCTGCACTTTTGGATCCTGAATGTAAAAATCTTTGTATTTGCACCATCCACCCTAATGTTCACCATGTCATCCTATTATTAAAGTTATAACCCTTTAGACTTTTTTTTTATGAAATCCAACCCCATTTTCTATACTATATGGTCAGCCACTTTTTCTGGAGTAGCCATTTCATGTCCTTACATTTTTACTATATAATTACTATACTAATAATACTATACTATAATTATTTATTACTATATAATATTACTATATAATTCCCATTATGGATTAAAGATGCGTTCACACACATGAGGGATTCTCTGAAAATGAGGCATGCATGTAATTTTAATGGCCTTGCTGCTCATTGTCCACTTTCTTTACACCTTTAGAGCTGTATGAAGTTACCACCAATGCAAATGTAACATCCCACCGGTGATGCTTCACACTCATTCAAGTGGCAAATGAAACAACTGATACTAATCAACTGATGGAACTAACACTATTCATTACCTGAAAAAATACACAACAATACATAATAAATAAACATGGCTTGATTGATGGCGAAAATGCATTTGAACACTAAGAAATACTAACTAGAAAGGTTTATCATTATTCTCTGCAAAACCACTAGCATCAGCTGCCTTAAAACAATACATACAGATGCACACTGTATTACATTTTTAATTAAATTAAGATGATGATACAGGATGATGATTAAAAGAAAAGACAACACAAATACAAAGCATTCTGGATGTTTTTACAGTTGTTTATTCATTGGGTTTTACAAATTATTACTCTTTGCTGACAGAGAAGATAAATCAACAACCTCTCTACTAGGCAGAAGCATGATTTATTTCAATATGAGAAATACATTTTTAGCTTTATTTCCTATGCCATTTGCTCCATGTGCTGTTTAAAAGCAAGACTGCACAAACATATGTATATGATTGGACAATTTCATTAAGTATATGAATGGCAGGGAGATATAAACTGGAGTTATAGATTCTTAGGAAGAAAACACATTTTGTCTTGTTAGCATCAGTGCAAGATTGAGATAATGCAGAAATGTATGCAGATCGAATCTTGATGAGGAGAAAAATGTATACAAAACTGTGTCATCTGCATAAAAATGTATGTTATAAGTTGGTGTTGGAGTAATTCATATCACTGAGTAATGTGGGCGCTTTTATTATTAATATGGCCTTGGGATTGTTTGGGAAGAGAGCCCAGTCTGACCTGCTGGAAGTCTCTCTGTTGGTTCAGGAGCAGCTGAACCAGAATGCAATGCTTCATGGATACAGAGGCATGCATCTGAAACTTATCCCAGCTGGTTTTCATCGTATTCTGTAACCTGAATTCCTGGAATTTAATTCATAGCACCACTTAATACTTTATAACATACTTTATTTTGATATGTAGGCCTTCTGTATTGCCATTGTATTTAGTCAGGATTGCAAAATTTGACAGTTAAAACCAAACAAGTAACAAAATCGGCCAATGCTTTTAAATACACTGCCCATTCAATTTAAAACAAATTACAGAAGAATTTGAAATCATCAGAGCTTTCAAACTGCTGGTCATGTTTCATAGATATATCAAAGGATCTGGAAAATAACACTCTTAGTCAATGTGTTTGCTTTTAAATTTATTGTTTTTACTTCATTTCAGAGACTTTACACACACCTGATTACTCATCTTAAATGTATATTGAGAATACTCTTTTGTAGCATGTCAGATTTTTTTTTAATTTTTTTTTAATAATGTTTGAATTTTTTTGTTTTTTATGCTTCCTTCACTGTCTTTAGAAAGTGATCAACCTGGTTAAATAAAGGAAAATTAAAAGTAATCAACATCTCCCTTTTTCAAAAAGGTTGAACGGTCAGTGTGAAGGAAGGGAAGATTATTATTTTGCCTGTAATTTTAGCCTTGGAGTGTTGCAAAAGTGCTGCAAAAAAAGCTATTTTGTGCTTCAGTGAGCCCGCAGCAGGAAGCCAGTGAAGATGCTGTAACCAGCCGGCTTTCCTCGCATCCCTCTGTAGTCTTTAGTTTCCAGCCAAACCTCCTGATCGCTCGACACGTAGACCGCCAGACTGCCCGAAGTCACCTGGAATCAGTACAGGTGGAAATGTATTGTGCATCAAAGGGAAGTGCCAAATGTTGAGGTACTTCTGTCAATTCTCGACTTTCATGGACATGCTGACTGAATCAATCTTTAGTACCTGTCTCCTGGTACGGCGATGATCACAGAACGATGTCAGCAGTGTTTGGTCCAGCTTCATCAGCACACACAGTCGGTCCTCTAAAGAGGCGTGGAAGACAAAGTAGTACGTTCCCGGGACACGACACCTGCAACACACAAACTTAATGAACTCTCTAAAAGTGTTTGATTTTCCTCCCATCTGGTAAATTAGCACTCACGCTTGCTACAGGTGCTTTTCTCACCTGAAGCGCCCTGTTGCGGTGTTGTAGTCATTGTTGATGTTGGTGATGATGGTGGTGAACCGAATGACGCTGGCTCTGTCTGGGTATTCGTTGGTTCCTCTGGCCACACTGAAGGCTGCCTGCTGCTGGGCGCCAACATTCCTGTAGCCACAGGAAACGATATAAAGTGATGCACAGAGCTGGAATTACCCATAAGAGGGCTCCGGGGCAAAAGCAGGAGTTGCCTTTGAGGTGTGTGGGATTTGCCCAGTCAATAATCCAGCTTTGATACTTAGCAGTTTGGCAGGAATTGCTCTGTTTTAACAATAAAACAGGGGGTTTCTGATTACATACCCTGGTTCTCCTGGTTCTCCTGGAGGTCCAGGATTCCCTGGGCTCCCTGGTTCTCCCGGTTCCCCACTTTGACCTCGTTTACCAGCTACTCCAAACTGCCCCGGCTCCCCCTTCTCTCCTTTCTGAGGACCACGGCTGCCATGCAACGCTGCTCCTGTAAACAGCAACATTATTATCATTATTATTATTAACATTTTGCCTTTTTTTACTGGAGAGCTGATTGTAAGGTAGACAGAAATGAGGGGACAGTCAGAAAGAGAGAGGCTTATGACATGCAACAAATGTCCACAGCCAGAAAACTGTGGACATTATGTCCATGTAAAGATGAATTCAAGCGTACCACAACCCTGATTCCAACACAGTTGGGATTCTTTGTGAGGTGTAAATCTAGGCCAGATCACACAAAATCTATGATTTCCTAAAACAATTTGAAATGTGGACCCGTCAGACCACTCTTCCACAGTCCATCTAAGATGATTATGAAACAGTCTCAGTTAAATACTGATGCCTTTATATGACCCGAAAAAACAAACAACACCATCAATGAGAAGATTGGAGTGAAGATGATGGTAGTATAGCATATGGTCAATATGGCTCTATAACTCTATGTTTGACTGTTCAGTGAGCGTTCGATACCTGGCTGTCCTTTCTGTCCTTTCGGTCCGTCACGACCATCCCTGCCAGGCATCCCGGGAATACCTGAGGATGGAAAGATAGATAAACAAACAAAACAAAACAAAAAGAAGCATGCACATATGTACACATACACAAACGTGCATGCACATACCTGGCATTCCTGGCATCCCCGCTGCTGGACAAGTCTCCGCGGCGACCAGCACGGGTACGGCCAATGAGAGCAGGGCACAGATCACGAGGAAACAGTTATGTTGGAGCATGATGGAGCACCTGAGCACAAGGAAAGGTGAGATAAGACATGGGCGCGCCATGTTTCTACAGTAGCACAGAACGGACAAACTAAACATTGACTCTAGACAGGGCTTTTCACATTTTGTGTGTACCACAGTTTCTTCTATGAAGGAGAGGGTGAGGTGAGGGGGATGCAGTCCCACACGCTGGTTCTTTAAGTACAAATTTGAGATATTTGTACATTTTATACTTCTTACTCCGCTCCTTTTTTTTGTTGTTTACAATTTTTCATGCCCTTCCTGTCCACTTAAAACTTTATAATAACTTAAATATGTAATAGATAAATAAACAATTTAAAACCCCTTTTCAAAAAATCATTGCCACAAAGCTGAAAACAGGCTGTTAATTCTGTTTTTAAAAATTATTTATTAAATTTATTAAAATTAATAAAGTGTTTCTCACAGGTCAGTAACACTACAAACGTATGGTGACCTTACAGACCGTAATGGGTTGCTGCAGATTAAACTAGCCAGCCATTAAATAAAGAAGTTAAAATGAGCTCAACCTTAAACATCATCAGCAGTAAAATGCAACAAACACATAAATGCAGAAGGAATATTGATCCAAAACCAGCATATTTAATAGTTCAGTGCAGAATGAGTACTTCAGTTTTGCTGATAATACTCACAGAGGTAAGTAAGTCACGTTTTGAATGCAGGACTTAGTGTTTTCACAGTGTACCTTTAAGTACCTTTGCTTAAGGAAAGTATCTGAATACTTCTTCCACCACTGGTGATTGAACAGGAGGAAAAAGGAGAGGAGAGAGGAGGAAGATGGATGACGTAGAGAAGAAGAGGAGACAAGGACAAGAGAGGAGGAAGAGGAGAGAAACAAGTGCTGACAGTTTGTCCTTAAACATTTAATACTACACAAATCTGCTGATCAGATTATACTGCTAGAACATCAACGTACTTTTTAAAATTTTAAATACACAATCATAAGATTGTCTTAAAAAAAAAAAAAAGCTAATTTTCTTTTACAAATAAATCTTACAGACTTTAATTTAGTGAAATGTAATCAACACATGCTGCAGATGTAGAAAAGAAATGCAAGAAATGAAAGAAAAACTCACCCGAGAGCACAGACTGACGGATGAATGAAACCCACCACGGTGAGTTCAAAGCAAACTGAAGTGAAGCTTCGAGTCCTGCAGCAGCCGGAGGAGGAAGCCGACACAAAAGCGCTGATTCAGCAGCTTTTCCGATCAAAATAATCTTCTGCGATGACAGAAAGTAGTTCTGCAAATCTGGGAGGACAGAGAGAGAAAGAGGGGAAGAGAGAGAGAGGATGAAACAACAAATCCTGAAACATTAGAGGAGTGTGTTATCACTGGTTCGTGTATTTAGATTTCAAAATTTGCTGCCAAAGTGGTGAGTCCACTACATGGCCAAAATTATGTGGACACCCACATGGTCCCCCAGTTTTCAGGCTTTCCACCAGATTTTGAAACATGATCAGGTCTGGCTCACAATCTGTGTTCCGGTTCAGGTGTTGGATGGCGTTGAGGTAAAGTACTTCCACACCAAATTTTTCTTTACGGATACAAAGTCTAAATGTCATATCAAAGCAGGGATGGACTTTCACCAAACTGTACTGCACAAAGTTGAAAGTCTTCTTGTTTCCTGAAGGAATTAATGGGAACAAACCTGAAAAAGCAACTCACAACCAAAAGTACACTTGGGCAGGGATATCCACATATATTTGGACATGTAGTGTACATTTACAGTACCTCTGTAGGGTTCCTTCTATTTTGTATTTTAGTGTATAAAACCTGGACGTAGTCTCCGTGACGTCACCCACAGGTTTCTGAAGATCCGTTGTGAAGCTCAGTGTGGTGGCTCTGGTCGTCACCATCTTGGTAGTCCTGCCACCACCGGCACATGGCTAATCCCAAAATGGGCAAAGACGTGGAACATCGATGGACCTGAGGCGGGCTGAATCAAGCCTGGTTGCTCAAACAAGCCACCTGTAACGACACCCACCTGTCAATCAAAGCATCCACACTCTTAATCCTGCATAACTTTAAGCCTTAATATAATTTGAACAGGTGAGTATATAAATTCACCCTCAGTACAGTTGTCATGAACGAGGAAATTAGCTATAGAGACCAAAACTGTTTTTTGTACCAGGCTGTAAACATGTTTATTTCTGCTGTGAAGTTGGACATTTGAACATGGGGACTTATGGAGACTGACTCACTTCTGGAGCCAGCCTCAAGTGGACGTTTTGGGACTTCCATGTTGGCATTTCACAGTCACAGAGGCTGCCACTTGGTGCCATCGAACTTTGAGTTGATATTCAAGTTTTTGTTGTTGTTAATTTTGACTAAATCACACACATACTGTCCTGCTGCTGGAAAAACTCACTGGAGACCCAATTGTAGATTAATCCACCGTTGAAAATAGACCCCAACAAATGCACCTTTACCTCCTGTTTCTATAACATTTGCTAAAAACTACAATGACCAGCTGGTTTGGGAACTTATTGAGGCTTTTTAAAAAATAAACCATATATTTGTGAAGTAGGAACCAGTGGGTTTGGGGTGCCACAGACAGGAAGTATTGAGAGACACGCATTTTTTGACCATTTCCTTGGATTTACTGACAATAAAATAATAAGCTACCACTTCCCCTCTGCTTGTTGCCCCCAGGCTCGTGTTGCTTGTTGCATGTGTTGTTGCTAGAACAAGAGATAAAGTTCCTCCCTGACCGACCGGGACCTTTTGACTCCGAGCACCACAGCTCAATTTTTGACTCATGACATTTTTTTCCAAGAAGCAGGTTTCAGCTATTTTTATCAAAATTCTAAAGAAGGGTGACTTGGTTTCAAAACACACATACTCAATATAGATCATCTGAGGATGGGCCAAAGTGGCAAAATTGTAAAAAGAAGAAGTGTTTGTTGAAGTTTCACTTCAACAACCTGCAGAGAGGTCACACAAGGCTTTTCAAATTAAAGAAATGTTAATGCGAGAAAAATCTACCTTACTACCTGTAACAGGTGTTTATCAGTGCCACCTTAAAATGATTCATTTGATAGCTGAGATGGAGAGATGCGTAAAGTGGTTCGTGCATGGATGACATTTTAAGAAATCAGATCTCAGTACAGAGAGAAGTCTGTTAGCCTAGCTTAGCACAAACACTGGACACAGGGGGAAACTGCTAGCCTATAGTTCTGTTGATATTCTGACCCGACTCTGGACAGGATGTCGGAGCTCTGTAGATGTTTCCATGTGGATGTCGGGAGATGTTTTGGACCTATTTGTGGGGTTTTGTTTTTGTTCTGGTTTAAAGACGTTGTACTTTGGGTAACACTAAAATAAAGAGGCCTCTCCTGGTGGATTTCTTTGCAATGTGAGTATTGTACTTTTGCAGTTGTCCACTGTGACAGATCTACTGCCCCGTGGGTTCTCTTTAGCACTGATGTCCGTTTAGCAGGGTTCTTTATTCACTCAGGGCGACACGCCACAAACACTACACACAACCCAGCCATTCGCAGGCTTCTCCTCACTCTCGCTGCCGTCTGGTTGTGTGTCTTCTACTCTCTCCTGTCTTCCGCCCGGTCCAGCACGCTACTGTTAAAGGGGAGAGTGATTAGTTATCAGTGGACAGGTGTGCTAATCATCTCCCCTTGCGCTGCTCACCTGAGCCTTCTCCACACCTCTCTCCTGCAGCTGATGCACCACGCCCCCTCCACATCCACCATGATCAGTAAAATCCTGACCCCCTCTGATAAGCCTCAAACCTCTTCCACTCTTGAGGTCAACATTACTGTTTTTCAGAGGCCGTAGCGGGCTCAGTTTCAAAACTTCAGAAGACGTAAGTCATCCATTGGTATACCAAACAATGTCACGTTATCTTGAAAGGAAGGGGGCTCAGTAACGCTCTGATGTTGGGCTAAACTTTGGTGATTTAAAAACTGACATGAGGTCCTTCGACCTCTGACCACTGGATGAAAAATGGCTTTTACAGGTACCCATGAGTCTCCCCTTTACAGATTTTATGGTAATGCCATGCAGCTTTGGGGCAAAAAACCATGCGTTTCTATGCATGCAGTATAAATGTGTTATCATGGCCAAGTGCAATAGAATATTTCTGCATATGGGGGTGCATAAACAGAACTAGAATTGCATATATTTGGTCTGAGTGGAAAGATAAGATTCCATAGGAGCCTTTTAATTTTACTGAGACAATTTTTCACTGTATAAAAGACCTACTGTGATCTCTTGGATATCATGAAAGTGTGCAAACACAGACTAGAGACAGAGCCATGTCTTCAGTTAAATTTCCCAGCTATGATGTTTTTCTATGTCATATGCTGTTCACTGGAGTTTTGGGTGCTATAAAAAAGTCTCTGAGCTCTGTGTGTAATGAAATTATATGTTTCATGCCTTAAATCAAACATACGCACACTCAATAATACACTTTTATTTTGCTTTAGATGCATTAACAGACATGATTCAGTATAATGCCAACAAATCCAAAGTTACATTTGTGTTCACGTGCGAACCAAACAAGCATAAACGTTCCTCAGTTCTTACTGTACTGTGAGAAATGTGAACAATCAGCGATAAACAAATTTTTAGAATTCATAAATGGGTGCACTTTCAGGTTTTCAGCGCTCACTCAGTGCTGCGAGTGAAATTACAGTGAGCGAACTTTATGCTGGATTTGCGAAGAGCAGGAAGCCGTTGAAGATGATCCGTTTCTCGTTGGTGTCTCGTGCCTCGTCCGATCTCTGCTGGTCCCTGAAAGACTCGAGCCAAACTCTCTGTCCGGCTGTCAGCTGTAACACCGCGCCGCCCGACAGCACCTGAAACACAGCACAGCCAATCACAGGAAGGTTTCAAGTTAGCTCAGTTTGTTAGGGGGGCCCCGGGGGGTGGGGGGAGAGAAGAGGGGGGAATTTTTGTTTTTTTTCCCAAGGGGGTTTTGGACCACCGGGAAGAAGAAGAGGAGGTTTACAGGCCCGGGGTGTGAAGGAATGGTGATGGGGAGTTCAGCATAGGAGCGGCAGGAAAAAAGGAAAAAAGGGTTTTGAAAAAAAAAGCAAAAAAAGCCTTCCCTGGGAAAAGAAAATATGGGGGGTTTTTTTTTGGGGGGGGGGGAGGGTGGGGGAAAAAAAAGGGGAAAAAAAGCCGAGCTGGGCTGACTGCTGTTGGACTAGTCAGTAATATTAGCTGGCTGCTATGTCTGCTGTTGGTGACCTTGTTTGTTTGTTGTCAAACTTAAAGAAGAAGTTTGGATTTGAGGAAACATCTCTCAGCACTGAAACTGACCTGATCAAAGTTCTTGTTGTAATCACAGAATCCCAGCTTGGTGAACGGAGGGTCACTGGCTAAACGCAGACACACGCTGACCTAAAAAAACACAAAAACACACTCAGACAACTTTAGAAGTCCCAGCGGGTTGATTTTTATGGCAATAAACGCAAACTCGTGGCTGATTGGAAGGTATTAAAAGATGTTACGATGTCCAAAACAAGGGATATTTTTACAAAAAGGTCAGTATTTATTCTCATATGAAGAAAAGTGGTGTGTTACCCTGGCCATAGAGTGGAAGGTGAAGTAATAAACACCAGGTATTCTGCAGGTGAAGTAACCCGTGGCTGCGTTAAAGTCCTGAGGTGTGTTGACCACGGTATGCTGGTAGGTTACAACCTGATGGACACACACATGCAGAATACAACAGTGAACACCTCCATGTATTACTTTCTTTTCTATGAAGACATTAAAGAACAGAAAACATGTTTTATTTGTAACTGTACTGCAGATTTTAAATGATTTAAATGAAAGAGCAGAGACACAGAGTGCGGTGATGGATGACTGAACCTGATCAAAGGCCGGATAACTGTTGTCAGTCCTCATCACTGAGAAGGCTGAACGGGCCTGCTGAGGGGAGCTTTCTCCTGAAACACACACACACACACACACACACACACACCAATAAACATTTGTAAATCATACTGATGCTACACTGACGAGAAGTACGTAACGCTTCACGGCACTAAGTCACACACCACCAACTATTTCACTGATTTTGGTGAAACTGGATCATATTTTATGGAGAAAATGTTTTCTGGTTTTCCCTCTGATGTCCTCCGGCTGCTCCGCCTCAACTCTCTGTGATTTACAGAGTTTCCTGATGGACAGTGAAGTAAACTGCTCACAACTGTAGCTGCCGTTAGCTCAGTTTGTTAGCAGGGCTGCCTGGACTGTGAGCTTAGAGTACCGGGGGAGTGTTAGTGTTTGTACCACAGATGTTTTGGACCACTGGTAAGTGGGGAGTAGGGCCGGTGTCGTGCCAGAACCAGAGCTGGGCAAGTAGTAGCCAATGTAATCAGGCTCGGTAGCCTCTATGGACTCAATGGCAGAGAAGAATAGAACAAAGAGGACGTTGAAGCTAAGAAGAGAAAAGGCAAGAGCAACTGGCTTCTTGCTGTTGGACTAGTCAGTGGTATTAGTCAAGTTTTCAGGCACGGTGTCGTGCCAGAACAGGAGCTGGGCAAACGGACAATGTAACCGGGCTCTAAAGATATAATGACAGAGGCAACGGAAGAGGATGCACCAGACAAAAGTAAATCTGGGACTGACTTTTAGTCGTTATTATTATCATGATACATATTGTGTGTTATTACATACACACGATGTATGTGAGCATTCTGTAGGGTCATACTGTTACCTTGGCCAATGTTCCTGCCGTCTGCACCTGGGCGACCAGGTCTTCCTGTGCGACCGGCTGCTCCCAGTTCTCCACGGAAACCTTTAAGACCCATGATTCCTTGCTCACCCCGATTCCCCATCTCCCCCTTCAGCCTCAGCAGAACGTTTGGATCCACCGGACCACTGGGCAACTCAGCTGGAGACAAACAGACGAATGAATAACCTGAACCCTCACAACACTGTCACACGTCACCGATATGACTTTTTTTTACCTGGTTCTCCTTTCTCTCCCTTCGGTCCAGGCCATCCATTTCTGCCGGGGATTCCTGCCACTCCCGGACGACCTCCTCCACAGTTCACATCACATCGGCCGGTCGTCAGAAGCGAGGCCACACCCACCAGAATCGCCAGCCCATAGAAACCTCCCATGGTCCAAAACACTGCATTGAACATTCAGAGATATTTAGAAGAAGAAGACGGTGATGTTGATGAGAACAGAAGACACAGATCATGAGAAGAACTTACACATCATATTAAATGATTTGTTCTTGACACTGAAGTCGTCTTTATTTTGTCCTGCTAATTCAACCTTGATACTATTAAAAAACTTACACGATTCCAGTACTAGTCTCAATATATTTAACTAGTTTTAGGCCAACAGTATTTCTCCAGAAGAAAATTACATTTCTGACAGTGTAGAGAAAACTGAGGAAGCAATTTTTACAGGAGAGTGAAACTAAACAGTTAAATGAATAGATACAATATTAATTAACATTTTTGGTTTCATAGCTGGAGAATTATTTCGATTATTGAGAGATTCTAAGTAGAGTAATGACATTTTTTTAAACAAGAAAGAGTAAACAGCTAAACTTATTTCAAACATTACATAACTTCACGATAAAAGCAACTAAATGTTCACTGAGGTGGTTCACGTTGTTATCACAGTTTCATTTTAATGACCGTAAAAAGAAAACTAAAAACTGATTATTTGAATTATTATTTAAATTCTTCAATTGTTTGTCCAGCAAGGGACAATATGAGATAATGTAGTTTGCAAAATACACACCCACAAAATTCACTCACTTAAAGCAAAAAATACAAAGTATATAAAAAGATTAGTGACTAATGGTGTCCAACACTGCAAAGGTTCAAGTCTAATCTGATCTAATCTAACTAATTCTAAAACACATAGTATGTGTGGAGGATCATTGATAGTCGTTTTTTACTTAGATTTAGATTTTTTTTTATATATATATTAACTTCAGGTGATTTCTATAAAAGACAATATGCAGTTTGAATCTTGCAGCTGCAGATAGAAAATCAATCAGTGACATTTAGCTACCTTTATCTTTAAGTTAAAAAAGTTATGTTGTTTAACTGTTTACTGACTGTTGTTGACAGAACAGCATGAACAAACAGCGATCATCAGTATTTCAGACATTATTTTACTCACCAGCCGAGTTTTATGTCTCACCAGCGGAGATCTGGAGCTGCAATGAATCGATGGGATTTCCTCTTTTGGTGAACAAATGGAGACTTCTTATTAGACTCAGAGGCTCACTGACACACACACACACACACACACGGGCGGGCGGGCGGACACACACACACACACACACACACACACACACACACACACACACAGGGAAACGAAACTCTTGATCTGACAGAAAGTGTCGTGTTAATTAAAGTGTCTTAAAAAAGTTCAACACCCAAAAACCAGGCTACTCTGAACAACTACCATGTTTCCATGGTATCCATCAGTGACATCTGCTGATCAGTGTTTCCATGGTAACAATCAATGACACCTGCTGACCAGTGTTTCCATGGTAACAACTAGTGATACATGCTGACCAGTAAACCAAATAACAATAAAAGAGCAAAACATGGATCATAATTTGAGGTTTATTTAACAGTGTTAGAGTAGAAGTAACCTGTTGCAGCAATGAAGACGCCATTTGGTGTGGTGTGGTGTGGTGTGTTGGTTTGGTTGTTGGTTTGGTTTGGTGTGGTTTGGTGTGGTGTGGTGTGGTGTGGTGGTTTGGTTTGGTCTGGTGTGGTGTGGTGTGGTGTGGTGTGGTGTGGTGTGGTGTGGTGTGGTTTGGTTTGGTTTGGTTTGGTTTGGTGTGGTGTGGTTTTATTTGGTTTGGTTGGTGTGGTGTGGTGTGGTGTGGTGTGGTGTGGTGTGGTGTGGTTGGTTTGGTTTGGTTTGGTTTGGTTTGGTTTGGTTTTATTTGGTTTGGTTTGGTTTGGTTTGGTTTGGTCTGGTCTGGTTTACCCAATGAAACTATCCTGAGCATGACTTTCATTCTCCTGCTGATTCTTTGCTGAATTTTTCCTGTAAAATGTCAAATAGACCAGACATCTTTGTGACACACATAAAGTCTGACTATTCATTAGATCTAAGCCAAAGTCAAAGTCTATCTTTGTGGCGGGACTTGATCTGGCTTAAAGGGAGAGAGTTTGTTTAACCCATGACAGATTTCCTATAACACACCATACCTTACCTACCAGGCAGCCAGAAAAAGACAGAAACTGTGTCAGCTTTAAAAAACATGAACTTCATTTCTTGACACACAAACCACTGGAACATCTGACTGCGATGTGTTCAAATCCTTTATTTTACCCATTATAATAAGTGCAAACTACAAACTAGCCTCAAACTAAACTCTACACTCGACACTGAAGGCTGTTTGACCTGTTTGAAGAGTTTGCAGAGAGTTTGGGGCGCCCTCATGTGGTCATATGTTACAATAGCAGCAGGCTGACATACTGTACACTGCACACGTTAATCTTGAATTTTAATTCATGTCGTTGTCATCAGAAAAAATCTCTGATGAAATATTCACAGGAAATAATCTGCTCAAAACTTCCTGCAGTCATTGCGTTCATTATTCATGTTAATTAAACAGTTTATCTTTTGTTCTGTATTGTTGTTATTATGCATTGAATATAATATGAAATATCCATATTATATGTTAGTTAGTTGGGGATCATCAGTGCACTTTAATAGATGAAATGTGGCAGATCACCAAAGTTACTGTCGTACAACCTCTGAGGACAAACTGGTTCTACTTGGTGATAACTGTCTGTGACTGTGATAATATTCACACGTCCAACTGTTACTACAATATACAATATTTTGTCCAACATGTACCGAGAAACTCACATCAGAGGAAGAGTCATCAGAAAATGAAATATGACACGTTTAGGATTTATTCACCGTCCTACCAGAGCAGAACAGATTAGAGTCAGTTAGTTATTAACAAGTCATTAGTAATAGACAACAAAACAGAAAATGAAATATAAACAAGAAAATAAGATAATGTCAAAATAACTCATATAACAGTACGAGCTCTAAAACATCATTTGAAATAGATACAGCCAAAGTGAGAGTGTAGTTTTATACCAACATACAAGCCAGTTCGGTGTGGAAGAACTTGATTTGCCTCCACAGAGTCCTGACCTCAACACCATCAAACACCTTTGGGATGAACTGGAACGCCGACTGCAGGTCAGACCTTATCACCCGACATCAGCGTCGGGCATCACTAATGCTCTTGTGGATAAATCCCTGCAGCCAGGTACCAAAACTGTCAAACAAATGTACTCAGTAATTCAAGAACGGTCTTGGTCTCAAGACGACTTTTTGAAGGACTTGGCCCCATGTCAGAATCAACAACATTTTTACTTGGTCTTGTCTCAGTCTCAGACCAAGAGGACTTGCGATCTTATAAGATTAGTCAAAGTCTCAAGCTAACTTTTTGAAGGTCTTGGTCTCGTCTCTGAATTGACAGCATTTTTACTTGGTCTTGTCTCAGTCTCAGACTAAGAGCACTTGGGATTTTATAGGTCACGACTGCATGGATATCACTAAATTGCCTCCGCATTGTCTGATACATCATTACTGTGTCTAAAAACTTTAAAATCAACCAGTAATGTCTTGTGCTTGGTCTCAGTGATAAACTCCCAGTTTAGGTGGTCTTGGCTTAATCACAGCTTTTATATTAACAATGGATCTAATGATCTGTGAATGGGGTTACAAACCAGGAGAAAAGTTTTAGTAACGTAGCTTTAGACTCTGTCGGGTCCAAGTTTCGGTTTGTTTCCAACTGTTTTAGCACACAAGCTAAAAGAGAATGGAACATCTAGCAGCTAAACAGCCATATATTTTTTCTCAGGAGTTGATGGAGACCAAGCCAGGACAGATAATATTGGAAACAAACACAACTTCAATGGAACAAACTTTCTAAAAGTCTCCATGAAGATATAAACACACGTGGCGTCTAAAATTCTCTGTACATCTTCACAATCATCTCAAACTCAGCTATTCTCTTGTGACAGAGATTTTCCCTTGTAATACCTTCAGTGGGAGGTCATTCAAAGTGCCCATGCATGGAAACAGCCTGTCAGTGAAAGTGTGTGTGAAAGTGTGTATGAGTGTGTTCGTATCAGGATCAGAAAATGTCAGTTTTCCTCGGCTCCAGTCCAGATGAACTCTGATCTTCTGGAGCTTCTTCTTCACTCGGAGAAGAGTGGGTGGATCTCCCAACGCGCGTGTGCTGTATTTACCATTGTAGAACTCAATTTGCCAGAATCCTGATTTAATGCGTCTCTTCTTCTGGATGGTCTCTGCTGCCGCACCAATAAACCATGCTGTATTGTCTCCGACTTCAACGTCCCAGCTGTGAGTCCCTGAGCTGAATCCCTCCCAGCCCCGGACTGAGCGATGATAGTCGGTCCTCTCTGGGTTTTCTGGAAGCGCCTGTCTCTGTCCGTGTCTCACACTGGTCAGATCTGTAGACAGGATAAATTCTGCGTTGGCGGTATTTGGATCCAGAATCACAGGAGTGTAGGAGACCATGTCCTTCATCTTGCTCCAGATGTTGAAGGTCAGGTTGCCCAGGTGTTTGGCCTCGTCTATCAGAGCTCCTGAGACCAGCTGTGGATCATCCAGCAGGGGGCGCTGCTGGACTCTTTGCACTGCAGCCTTGTAGTTCAGCAGGAATGAGACGTCTTCAGCTCTCAGCTCGTCCTCTGTGGCTCTGATTGTGTCTGAAAGAGCTGCTATCTCTCTGCTCAGAGCCTCCAACTTCTCCTTCATCATCTGACTCTTCAGCTCCTCTTCCCTCCTCACAGCAGTGATCCTGGCCTCCTCTTCCTCTTGTAGAAACCGGTGAAGCTTCTTGAACTGCTCCTTAATCTGCCTCTCTGCGTGTCGGGCCTGGACCTTAATGTGTTCTGCTGTCTGATCACAAGTTCCTTTAACTTGTTCGAACAGCTTCAGTTTCTCTTTTAAGGGTTTCAGGGATGTCTGGAGCTCCTTTTTGGGATCCTGTGCAAATTCATGGATGGGTCTGAATCTGTGGTTGTTGTGTATTTTTGAATCCCTGCAGATGAGACACACCGGCTGTTCGTGGTCCAGACAGAAGAGTTTGAGTCTCTCCGAGTGCAGACTGCAGAGAGCCTCTGACCCTGCCGAAGCTCTCTGATCTCTCTCCAGTACGAAGGTCTCACACAGGTTCTTCAACGCCAGGTTACAAGGTGGATCACTCCTTGATGATTTTCTCTTACAAACAGGACACTCCTGTATAGGCTTGTCTCTCCACCATGTCTGCAGGCAGTCTTTGCAGAAGCTGTGGCTACACGACAGGACGACGGGATTTTTAAAGATATCCTGGCAGACAGGACAGGACAGATCCTCCTGTGACTGGAAAGACATTTCCCGTCTGAGTGGAGCTGAAAACGCACTAGGAAGAAAGTCAAACAGGAAGTCAGTCAATCGTGGCTCCTCTCCCTCCTCTGGAAAGTTTCCTGAAAGTCCACCAGTCGTTTTTTTTTTTTACCTTTAGGTTTACAGTCCGTAAACGTAGTGAGCAGTGTGTTAAAGTTGCAGTACTCTCAGTATTTCCAGCTGTAGCTTTTCTCACTCAGGGGAAGTTGCTGGTCCGGTCTGACTCGCACTGTGCAGTGTGTATGTGTCACTTCCTGGTGGAGGAACTCTGGTCTGTTTCCTTGTTTGTCTCAGGTGAGTTAGAGGTGGAGCTTTTTCAGGCACTCCGGTTGAACAATTATGGAACAGATAAAGCAGCACGAGTTTCCTTTTTTACAGCTCTGTCAAGGACAGCAGTAAAACACAAGTGCTTACTCTTTCTTACTTTGTGCATCCAGTAAGCAATAAAAAAGTATTCCTCCTCCACTCAAGACTTAGTTATTTAAGCAGTCACCAGGTAATCCTTAGTGACATTTGTATGTGTGAACAGAGTTGTACAGTTAACATCAGCAAGCTCCTCGGTACTTAAACTAGCAGATAATATACATGTGGGAAGCCAGCTAAGAAGTTAAAGAGTAACATGTTTGAGAATCACGTTTTTTATGATACATGAAACGCTCTAATCTTTTCTAGACTTTGTCCTCTGACCGAACGTTTACAGCAATGTGTAAAATCATGATGATGCTACACTGACCTGTAATCAGGTGAATGGTGTCTCTGTCATTCGTACGTCTGTTCTCACACTATGTAACTTTGGGCTCCGGGTCGGGAGAAGTACGTAACGCTTTACGGCACTAAGTCACACACCACCAACTATTTCACTGATTTTGGTGAAACTGGATCATATTTTATGGAGAAAATGTTTTCTGGTTTTCCCTCTGATGTCCTCCGGCTGCTCCGCCTCAACTCTCTGTGATTTACAGAGTTTCCTGATGGAAAGTGAAGTAAACTGCTGACAACTGTAGCTGCTGTTAGCTCATGTTAGCTCAGTTTTGTGCCCGAGCACCAGGGTAGCGTTAGCGTGCGTTCAGACAGAATCAGGCGTTTCAGAGACATTTCAGGCCGACCGTGGAGGGTTTCCCCGATCTAAGCGTCTGTTTGGCCGGCCGCAGCTTGACGTTGGGCTGCGTTTTTCCAAAAAAGTTGGATCAGGCTTAACTTCTCTGTCGCAGGAGGCTGTGTTTCTTTGCGGACACGCCGCAGCCAAAACTCAAATGCATGCTGAATGCGGCCTCCATGTTTGTACCACAGACGTTTTGGACCACCGGGAAGAAGAAGAGGCTTTCAGGCCCCGGGGCACAGGGGAATGCTGATGGGGAGCGGAGCCGGTGTCGTGCCAGAACCGGAGCTGGGCGAGCGGGCAATGTAACCGGGCTCTGCAGCCTCTATGGACATAATGGCAGAGGAGAAGAGACCGAAGAGGACGTTGATGGAGAAGCTAAGAAGAGAAAAGGAGCAAGAAGCCGCCGGACAAGAGTAAATCTGGGAGTGATTACTACTGAGGCATTTTTCTGTGATTTCTATGTGGATTTATGGACGTTTATCCACCTTCCTATCCTCTCCCGCGACGCCTCCTTTGGCGAGGCTTTTAGCTCTGGGGTTAGGCTTTGTCCTGCAGACTGTCCGCATCTATTACAAAGCATATCCTGTAATTTACCCATGGTTCAAATGTGGTCTGGAATGTTGAGTTAAATTACGGAGGAGCACAGATTACTTCATTCCCCACCTTTTACTGCGATGTTATCCCACCCAAAGAGAGAGTTTTGACACAAGGTGGACGTAAGGTGGAGATGTGAAGAACGGGAGTCAAACTCCCGATGATGAAGTATCAGCAGTTTGTTTCGTGTCCGCCAGCACTAATCGTGACGTCTGCAGCACATCTCAAAGAAGAAGATTCATCATCAGAGCAACTCGAGAATCCAAACAGGACTCAGAGGTTCGACGAGTTTGTGTGTGTGTGATTTAACGTCTCCTGGAAAGCTGCATGTGTTTCTCACGTGGACGATAACTCACCGAGATGAGTGACAACACACGATAACAGAGGGAGCGGATCGTAACTTACACAGACACAGTGTGTTCACGGTAACCCCTGGAGAGTCTGGTGAATGTATGTATGTGTGTGTGTGTGTGTGCCCCACCCTGGTCTAAATTACACCCCTGAGGATCATGGGTAATCACTGAGGATGTTTAACCACAGAGTGAGTCAGAGGAGCTGGTGGTAAACATCACATCAGACCTGAGGATGAGACGTTTCTGTCCTGTTGAGCTTGTTGTGAAACGAACAGATTGTTTATGATTAAAGTGACTATAAATTAAATTTTTATAATTATATAGCTGCACGATCTCTCTCTCTCTCTGACTCCTGAGAGATACAGAAAATCTCTAATAGAACCCCCTCAAACTAGTGGCCACAAATGTCAAACCGTTGATCGTATCAAAAAGCTGAAATGACCATGAGCATCCTCATCTTGTCGACCATTTCCGTGCCGAGTTTCAGTGGTGAATGTTAAAAACTGTGACCTCCGGAGTTTGGGAAAGAACAGGTGCTCCCTGCTACTTCTGGAAATGTCTCCTCTCCAGTTTACATGGGAGTAGATGGGGCTGTGAGGGGGTTTTGCTGGTGCATCTGTGCGCCCCACGCCCAAACTATACATCTGACAGCTTCAGCAGATTAATAGGAGTGAGAAGACAAATTTTCCTACATTTCTATCTATAAATTGTTTCTGTAGAGTGACATTTGTGGCCTTGAGCGCAGTTTACAAATGTATTTTTTCGACAGTTTTTCTCTCCCTCTCCACTCTAGCGATGATGTCACCCACTCTAGCTCTGGAACATTCTACCAATACACACCCATTGTAAATTTTGGCATGGTTTTTGGCGATTTTTGGCAAAACCGTTTGGTGAAACGCTTAGAAAAGTCACAGCACACCATTCCCGGCCGAGCCGGTCGTTTTGATACCTTTTTTGTGTATGTGCGACCAAAACTGCGGGAGGAGTAGCGTGCCGAAATTCCTGGGAATAGTGAATAGTGTGCCTTGCAGGCACACTCAATGATTCATTTCACCAGTTTTCTCTGTATGTGATAGTTAAAAGGAACATTTTACGACACTTTAAAGACAAACAAATCATTTTTTTCACACATTTGAAAGTTTGATTGTAAAAAATAGTATCAGTTATTGTTTTTGGGTCTGCCACAAGGAATTGTGGGACGGCATTATCTCCTTCCCTTTGCTCTGATCACGGCTGCCAAAACTAGTACTATCATCAACCACAGATCAAGACTTTGTTATACATGAAATTAACATGAAGGAAAATATATATATAATTTGTATTGGAATTTTTGTCGCATTGTTTTTATTTTACACAAATGTAATAAAGATAACAGGCAACAGTGCCAGATAATAATAGAATTCTACCGCTGTGTGTTTCATTTGGTGTTTAGCTCAAAATTCGACTTTTTCAAATGTTAAAATAAATCTCAACAGCCGGAGTGTGACAGTGAAGACAGGACAATCAATGATGAATCAATTATTATTATTATTATCGATCCCACAGCGAACATCAAAAATGAAAAACAAAACATTTTCTACATTCTGTTGGTTCAAGTCGTCCGTGCGTCCGCTCAGTCCTTTGTTTGCTCCTCGACAGTCAAGACGTCCAATCGGGTTTCAGATCCTCGAAACATCAGGAAGTTCACTGGGTTTTCCCTCCTTTTAAAGCTTTTCTACAAAAATATGACGGCCGACGGACAGCGGCGGTGTCGGGTCAGATCACGTCGTCTGATCGATAAATCAACAAAAATACAATCAGGATATGTATACATACATTTTATATATAGATTTAGATCTCTCCCAGGAATAGAAGCACTAATATATACACAAACAACTGCTGTGGGGCTTATTGGGTCCAATCAATCAATCAATCAATAATGATCACAAGCGCTCAGACTGTTCAGAAGCTTCTCTGACTCGTCAACAATTAAAAAAACACTGAAATCAGCTGGAGGAAATCCCGAAACACAGACCGAGAACAGACCGGAACCAGCTGACCAGAGACTGGACTGCGTTTCCCAGCATGCAGCTGGTCTCTGCTCAGCTTTCCAGCAGGGCCGTAACCACGATTTAAGGAATACTGAGGCACTGAGCACGAATCCTAAACCTGTAAACGGATTATCTTTGAGATTTGGACTGTTGATCAGACAAAACAAGCCATAAAGTGTCTACATGTTGGAATCTGAGAAGTCATTTTAAGCTTTTTTTAATGTTACGTTAAAGTTATCTGATATTTTAAAGACCAAATGTTTCATTCAATAGTCATTAAATTGTGGCTCATGACATTAACAGATGACTTCAGGCCTCAACAGTAGCTACGGCCCCGCGTCCCAGCATGTTGCAACACCTTGACAGGCAACTTTTAGAGGCAACACACACACACACACACACTCATGATGGCCGACAGCGCTTGTTTGGCGTTTCTCTGAATATCTGAGATGAAAGCAGTGACGCACGCACAGCGAGGAGATCATCACGACGTCACAAAAGAGATTTTATGAGAATTAACAGATCTAAATATTTTTACCGACTTGGAACAGGATCCAAAAATAGAGCCAGCTATCGGAGCCGAACCAAACCGGGTCGATAAATATAGTTTAATTTAAAAGTGAAACGCTGAAACAGTCCTCGCAGTGCTGCACGCTGTGAGCTGAACTCAAACACTCAAACAAACTCAAAGGTCGAGCAGAGTCTTTATTAAACACGATTGTTGCTGCTGAAGATGAAATCAGAGATCTGTGAGCAGAAGATTGGAGTTTTCTGGTGGACACGCCGCCATGTTGAAGCTCTGCCATAAATCTAAAACTGATGTTCTGTCGTGTGAAATAAATAACTAGAGCTGAAACAAACTGTCCACCAACAGAAACATTAAACTTCTCCTCTTTTTAGTTTACGTGACCGTAATCTGAAGATCACGGGACGGGAATTTTATTGAGATGATAATTGGCAGATTAATCAATAATGACAAATATTATTAGCTTGTGTCGATGATAAAACTGAACATTAATTATGTAAATTAAAGAAAACCTACTAATTATTGCACATTTCTGTGGCAACATATTTATTTATTCAAAGACAACTTTAAACAGTTTAGGACCCGACAGATGATTGGACTGTAAATATATTTTAAAGTCATAAATATTTTAATGAGGGGTCTTTAATAACTGTTTGATTCTTACAGACATGTGACCGAAACGTGCAATGAAGTAAAAATAAATGTATCAGCGCTCTCTGATGGTCGCTAAATGAATTAAGAATGACACATTTATTGACAGACATCAATAAATCAGATGATTTGTTGGTCCAACATCAATTTATGCAACTTAACGTGAACGTACCTGCAGACGTGTCGGACAATAAGTGACAAGAACAATGAGGAACAGTGTCTGCATTACATAGTTTGAACATTAAATTATTTGGTGTTGTGGCAGAGGGTTCATATGTGTTCCAACATGGCGGCGTGTCCCGTAGTTGGCGATCAGCTTCTAAAAACAGTGTTGCCTCTAAAAGTTGTCACCATCTTGTTATTATTCCTCAGAGATATTTACACAGTAAACCAGACATTTGCACACACTAACGATTTTAATCCTTTAACCACAAACAGTACCCGTCAGCGGCGCCGTTTGGCGTCCCGGGAGCGTAAAGTGTCGCCATTGTGGCTCCTCGTCACGGGCCAAAAACAAAAAAACACATTTAAAAATGTGACGTTAAGCTGATCGTCCGACCTCCTCAGGTGTTCCCGAAGCTTCGTTTGTTCCAACGTATTTACAGTCTGCAGACCCGGGCGGGTGTCGGGAAGCGTCGGGTTCGGTGTGCGACTCTTTGAGATGACCCGGAACAACCCAGAACGCTCTGCAGACGACTGGACTGGACCGACGCTGACCCACAGCCAGCAAAGTAAAACCTCCACACACACACACACACACACCATGGTTCAACCATGCGACACAGTGGAGCTACTGGACTTTACTAAACCCCACCCTTCTGGGAGTCTAGGCAAAAAAAAAAGGCAAATCAAACGCACCCAGGACTGACGAGGATCTGAACAGCTTCCTGTGCGGCTAATTAAGAAGCCGCATAACGATTGAGCAGGAAGTGAGTACTAATTAAAACAATCAGCAGTTCTGTGGGTGAGACTGCGTCGACACATTGAAATGCAAACATGAACCCCAAAAAAAAAAAAAAGGCAAAAGATGGTCGCCGCGGCAACAGGAAACGGCGACAACGTCTCAAAAATGTTTCAAACTAAGAGCGCGGCCTAAAAGGAAGCAGAATTTTACAAAATAAAACGCGACACGTCGAGTTCCTGCGATCAGTCCGCGATCGATCCGTGTCCAACAGGAAGTCTGCGTTTGATTTTTGCGACAGCGATCAGCCTCACTTGTGATTGGTTGGAGGTGGCAGGAGAGGGGCGGAGCGATCGTTGGTGAGGGTCCTTTTGAGCCGTACTCCTCTGATCTGGCTCAGCATGTCTCCTCCTCCGCTCTGGGTCACCTGGTCCTGGTCCTGGTTCTGGTTCTGGTTCTGGTCCTGGCTGGAGGGTGGAGGAGCCTGGGGCTGATAGTGAGCACTGTGGCCCAGACTGGGGGGCTCTCCCTGGGAGGCGGAGGCCTGGAGCTGGGCCTGCTGCTGCTGCTGCTGGAACAGCTTCTGTTTCTGCTGCTGGTTCAGCTGCTGCTCCTGCTGCTGGTACTGGTCTTGTTGATGAAGCAGTTGCTGGGGTTGCTGGGGTTGCTGATGCAGTGATTGTTGATGTTGAAACTGTTGCTGTAGTTGCTGTTGATGTGCAAACTGTTGCTGTAGTTGCTGCTGCTGAAACTGTTGCTGTGGCTGCTGGTATTGCTGCTGCTGCTGTAGTTGATTGCGTTGCTGCTGATGATTTAGTTGTTGGTTCATTTGCTGCTGTTGCTGTATTTGTTGCTGGTAGTGTCTCTGTTGCTGCTGCTTGGCGTTGCTGCCCTCTAGTGCCAGGGAGGGCACAGTGGGTACAGGCACCGGGATGGGCATCTGACCAGGGACCAGCTGGTAGTACGGGGAGGAAGAGGAGGAGGGAGGTAAGGCACTGAGGCTCTGTGTGGAGGTGCAGAGTTTATTGTAACCTAAACCTCCGCCTCCTCCCACGGCGGAGGGCACCGCAAAAACATTCTCGTCGCTCCCGCCGTTTCCTCCGATGGCTTTGAGGGGAACCTGCGGGGTGCTGATGGGGATGGGGACGCCGCCGCTGATGGTGCCCCTGCGATATGCCGGCTTGGACGACGGTTTGCGGCGGATGGTCGCCGTGTGGGACGGCAGCTGGTGGACCGACCTGCCGATCAATTCGGGCTCGGCCAATAGGCTGACAGTAGAGGAGGGGCGCTTGGACTGAGCAAACTTCCTGTACTGGAAACTGAGGTCGGAGTTCCTCGGGATGGTGGAGGACTTGTCGAAGTCCGACTGGCTGTTGCCGTGCGAGAGGTGATGTAAGGAGATGGAGTCGGCGTCTCCGTGGAGAGAGATGGACTCGTAGTCGACTGCAGAGAGAAAGAAAGAAAACGTTAGCTGCTGCTCGTCAGTGTTTTCAACTCCTCATGACAGACGGATGATGCAGCAGGAACACGTAATTACACCAGCGTGTGTGTGTGTGTGTGTGTGTGTGTGTGTGGACATGCATCATCATGGAAACTCTTACTGTATCTAACTGAAAACAGAGAACCTGCAACAGGATTCCTTTTAAACAACACACACACACAAAT
Organism: Argyrosomus regius; assembly: GCA_946959425.1. Taxonomy (NCBI): domain Eukaryota; kingdom Metazoa; phylum Chordata; class Actinopteri; family Sciaenidae; genus Argyrosomus; species Argyrosomus regius. Next base: position 29,233,572 of record OX336885.1, on the reverse strand, counting down.
CCAGAGAATGTGCTGGATAACGAAGTTAACGACAGACGTGACACACACACACACACACACACACACACACACACACACACACACACACACACACGTGTGCACACACACACACACAACACACACACACACACACACACACACACACACACACACACTCAGGTCTGCTGAGTTTCTCTTTATTTAAAGTGAATTATCCGACAGTTCAGACTCTTCATGCAGCCGACAGCAACAAACAGCCGAGAAGTTTTAGTACATAAATACAGACAATAATAATAATAATAATAATAATAATAATAATAATGAAACATTTAAGTCATTTATGAAGCATCATGTCAAATATCAGGATTTGCTGCTTTAATGTAACAGATAAAATAAAATAAGAATAAAATATTTAATAGAAATGTTTTATATAATTGTAATTATCTTTGGGATAAAATAAACTTTTTATTTGACGTTGCTTTGAGCTCCTTTCACCTCCTCAGGTCTGACACTGAACCTGTTACATAACATCATGACAAAAATCCACGCGGCCTGACTGAAGTGACTTGTTTGTCAAATGTTGTGAGTTGATTTACAGATCAGAAAAATAACTGCAGCTGTTTTAATAATCACTTCTTTCAGTCTGCGAGATTTTCCTAACAGTTAATTTAATAAAAAAAATAATAAACTAAATATTTCTGAGACATCACAGCGCTCATTTTTCTTATTACATCTGAACGTTGTGAGTTGTAGAACATACGGTGATCATGATGAATCTTTGAGTTTTAATTCAAATGACGTGAATGATGACATGCAAACGATCCTAGCTGAGAGACAGACAGGCAAGAAGGCAGACAGACAGACAGACAGACAGACAGACAGACAGACAGGCTCATAAACAGACAGACAGACAGACAGACAGACAGACAGGCTCATAAACAGACAGACAGACAGACAGACAGATAGACAGGCAGTCAGAGACCTACCATAGAGGGGAGGATCTCTCTTTACAGCTGGAAGAGAAGGAAGGAAGTTTAGCCAAGGAAACAACAAACTACTGAGAGAACACAACAGAGAACCAGAGAGGAGATGATGGTACACCACAGACAGACAGACAGACAGACAGACAGACAGACAGACAGACAGACAGACAGACAGACAGATCAAAAAACACCAAACTGAGATGGCAGACAGGTCAACAGAGTCAGGTTCATCAGAAACAGTGTGTACTCACTGTGTGTGTGTGTGTGTGTGTGTACTCACTGTGTGTGTGGATGGTGTCCTCGGAGCAGGACGGGGTGGTGGTCTGGGTGCTGTAGCCGCTTGAACAGTGCAGAGAGTCCCTGCTGCTCCTCTGGGCGTCCGAATTCAACGCACCCAACGTCAGCGCCAGCTGATCCCGGGCCGAGCAAGACTGACGGGAAGAGAGAGAGAGAGAGAGAGAGAGAGAGAGAGAGAGAGAGAGAGAGAGAGAGAGAGAGAGAGGATGAGGTTTAATGTCATTTCAAGTTTTTAAACATCATGACAGAGTTTAACAGAAAGAAACAAGGTGAGGAGACAAGGAAAGGAGAAGAAAAGAGGGGAGAGGAAAGGAGAGGTGATGGGAAACAAAAGAGAGGAGACCAGAGGAGGAGGTCATCTGTGGAAAAGACATGAAGAGAGGAGATAGGGAGAAGAAACAAGGAGAGGAGATGAGGAGAGAAGAAAAGAAGAGAAGGAGAGAAGATGAAAGGAGATGAAAGGAAACCTGAAGAGGAAACAACGAGAGGAGAGAAGAAGAAAGAATAAGAAGTGGAGAGGAAACCAAGAGAGAGGAGATGAAAGGTAACAAAGGAGATAGAACAAGGAGTGAAAGAGAGGAGAGGACATGAGGAAAGGAAACAAGGAGGAAAGGAAAAACATGGAGAGAAAATAAAGGAACAAGGAAGTGAGATGAAACAGAGAGAGGAGAGGAGTGGGGAAACGAGGAGAGGAGATGAAACAAGGAAAGGAGACGAGGCGTGGATGGATACGTGTGTGTGTGTGTGTGTGTGTGTGTGTGTGTGTGTTTACCTTCCCAGACGCCGACATGGCTCGAGCTCTCTCTCCGTGGTTTGAGTAGGCGTTGTGTGGCGGGGCCAACATGCCGTTCTCCGCCCCTCCGCTCCCTCCAGCTGCGAGCTGATTGGTTGAGCCGACGGCATCCTGGCACAAACAGACCAATCAGAGCGAATTTAACGATCAGGTCGGCGTGAACGACACAGAACATAAACCCACGCTGCCATCGTAGAAGTCCCTCATCAATCATTAAACCATTTTTATGTGACAGCAGGTATAACGAGCTTTCCAGGTTAATTACACGTCATTAAAATAACGTGAGTGTCATAAATGCAGCAGGACTTCTACAGTAGCTGCTGGTCTCTGAACAGCAACACAGCATGTTAGCAGTTCAGCTTGTACTCGACATTAAAGTCTGTCAATCAGTGAAAAATGTTTTTTAAACTGAAATCTGAATTTTTAAAACCGCTAAAATGCTTTTAAAGAAGCTGATGTTGCTTCATAACGTCAACAAATCTGATGAAAACACCAAAAACAGATGTGGAGTTTGATATTTAAGTTATTTCCTGACAGACGCTCACTGCAGTTTTTATTTAAACGACAGGAAGCAGTGCATTCGTTAGGGACTATTTTTAGCGGTGGATTGATCCACATTTGGCGCTCTAGGGAGGATTTCCAGCAGCAGGACGACAGTGTGTGTGTGTGTGTGTGTGTGTGTGTGTGTGTGTGTGTGGTGTGTGTGTGTGTGTGTGTGTGTTCGTGGTCACTCCACTGTTGGTTTTGGTGTTTTCATACAGAATCTAAATACAGACGCCGTGCTTCAGTGAAACACCGACAGGACAGCACGGACAGCACGGACAGGAATATCAACACCAGCTGTAGAGCGTCTCGTTAACAGCAGAGAGACGTGACGAGGGGTCGAACAGCGGGACGGAGGCTGGATGAGGTTTGCAGGTCAGGACGAGGTGATCACATGCGAGGAGGTAAAACATGTTGATACTTTAGATTTATGGACATTGACTGAGTGAAGTGCCGAGTAAGGCATCTGTCTGTTAACAACGTTCTTTCTTCGATGATTCAAGTGATGGAAAACTAATCAACAACTAATCTGATGATCGTTCTCTAGTTACAGCTTCTCAAATGTTGCAAATTAAAGACGTCACTTTCAGCTGAGTGAAACTGCTTCTCGAGAACCGGTGGTCTATAAACTGTCTCTGTGCTGCAGGTACCATCGGCAATATGCAACAAGTGCCCCCTAATGATGTGCGGAGGAATTTACGAAGTACGTCTGACATTATTGATGAAATAACTTCATACAAAACCACTAAAATAACCCTGAAACTGCTAAAATGTACAGTTGTGCTCATAAATTGACATAAACATTAGCCAAATATGACTGATCATGATGGAAACCTCTCTTTTTATTTAGGGATAGTGGTCAGATGAAGTCATTTATTATCAAAAAATTATTTTAATTATTACCAAAATTGAAAACTTTATGGTCACAAACACAAACGCGATGTTTGGAGAGGAGTCAGCAAAGGCCTCACCATCCTTACTGTGCAGCGTGGAGGTGTGTGTGAGCTACAGCTGCACGGGACATTTAGTTCAAACCGATGGAAAGATGAATGCAGCACGTTATCAGAAAATATTGGAGCACTTCATCAGCCTGAAAGCTGCAAACTGTCCCTGCATCAGCCTGATGATACATGTAGCAAACACAGACATTACAGATAAAATGTGAAGGTAAGCGGAGGTAGGAGAACGCCTCTTCCACACTGCACCTTTAAGGCCGACAATAAACAACCTGATTAGGAGTAAACCTGCCTCCTGTCCGAAGCTGAAGCTGTCTAATATCATCTGAGGTGGTACGCAGTGTAAAATGTTTCTCTTGGATGACTTTAACAAGAAGTCAGACTGAGAGACAAACAAAGTATCAGAAGAGTCACAGACATAACAACACGTGACAACACGGGAACACGGACACGGCAAAGAAGACACCATACAGACATGAAGAGTCAGGCAAACACTGACACAAAACCTGAACACACACACACGATGATCCAGGTTTAATGGGAGCTGGTTCAGACATAAATGAGGCTCACTGAGATGAAATCTGACACATAAATCAAACAGTGCCGAGGGTGAGCTGGTGAAAACATGAGGCGGGAAATAACGTGAGATGGAGTCATGTTTGAACCGATGGAGGACAGACGGTTACACCACGGTAAAGAACACAGCACGGTACTCGTGTTGGGAGTGATGTAATAGTTTTATCTCACGGTGGTCATATCCCTGCGGCTAACGCGGCGGCTCAGCGCGGGGTGGTGGTGGCCATGGCCGGCGGCGGCGTAACCGTAGCGACCACGGCTGCCCTGACGACCGAGGCGAGAGGGGGAGTTCCCTTCGCTGAGCGACCGGCCGGCTTCATCACAGCCAATCAGCAGATAGGGGGAGGAGCAGCGCTACACACAGGAGAGGGTTAGAGCGGCGTCTGTAGGCTTTTATTTTGAAGATCCTCAAAGGAAGCAGTGACATTTTAAAATGGAGGAGTGCTGATGGCTGGCAGAGGAGTGCATGCTGGGTTATATCTGAGTTTAAAAGCATACATTTACATGGCCAAAAGTATACGGACACCTGAACAGACACAAGCTCATGAGTGAGGAGGGACACTGATGTTGGGTCACCGACAGCGTTCCAATTCATCCAAAACTCCCAAAATTTCATGCTGGGGTTGAGGTCAGGCTTCCACACCAAACTCTGGCTTTGTGCACGGAGGCATGTTGAAACATGAAAGGACGCACACACAGGACGCCGTGACATCCAACAACCCCCAACTGTAAGTCAAAGTTACACTGAAGTATGAGGTGTCCACATATTTCTGGCCATATGTATATCAAACGTATGCTTACTGCTGAAACAGCCAATGAACATTACGTCACGTGATTTTAGGGAACAAATAAAGTGACAGATATTATCAGAAAAGTTAAAATTCTGCTAGTTTTGAGGACAGAAAGTTTATAAACTGGTGTGTGTGTGTGTGTGTGTGTGTGTGTGTGTGTGTTACCTGGATGTGTACTCCATCAACAGCACAGCTGATGGAGTCCAGAGAGGGAACGTGTCTCACTGATCCAGACTGGTAGTTACTGTGAAAACACACAGACGCAACGTTTAAGGACGAACGTCACCAACAGACGGTAAACCTACACACACTACATGGTATGCATAGGTGGGTGTGTGTGTGTGTGTGTGTGTGTGTGTGTGTGTTACCTGCTGATGCTGCTCTTCCTGGACAGAGTGTTACTGGGAGAAGCCGGCGGTGTCTGATAGGTGTAGTTGAAATCAGAACCTTTCAGGTCCAAAATCACCTGAGAGACAAAAAACAAACTCTAAACGTCTCACGTCAACGAATCATTGAGTCTTTGCACGAGCACACCTGAGGGTGGAAGAGGAGCTGTGTACCTGCTCGCTGGCTGCTGGGAGTTTATTGGGCTCGGCTGTCAGGTTGGTCAGATCTTCCAGGATGGTCTGCAGGTGGGTCACCTCACCCAGCATGTTGATCTCATGGTCCTGAACACACACACACACACACACACACACACACACACACACACACACACACATTAATTAGGTGTTTGTTCTAGTTCTATAGGCTTTAAAAGGTCCATCACTCACTCACACACACACTGACCAGCACAGGCTTCAACATCCCGACGAAGCTGCAGTAGCGCGCTCTCTCTTCGATCAGCGCTCTGCACACGGCTCGCTTCTCCGTCTCCTCCAGGACGACGTAACGTACGTTGACGTCCTGCAGCGCGCTGTCCAGCTGACCGCGAGCCTCGTCCTTCCCTGCAGAGACACACAGAGGAGACACTGATGAAGACACAGGCGGGACATGAAGACAATACACAAGATACACAAGACAATTTCATTTAATTAACAATTAGTTAACGTTGTTGTTTTGTTCGGTGAGTGACAGCAACTGAACTTAACTACTGTGGAAACTTTGATTCTATGAGCAGCAAAGAGCCAAAAAACTTGGGATAAACATCTGATTAAATCCCATTTTCTATGAGTGAAAACTAAGTTTTCCCATCGCAGGAGGACAGGCAGGAGAGGGAGCAGGAAATGAAAAATAACAAATAAAACTTTAACAAATATTAAGGTAAAGTTCTGTTTTATTAAATTATTGTTGTCTTTTCTTATTTTAAACACAGTCACTCATTAAGAGGCCATCTCAGAGCTTTCAATACCATTAATAGAATAGGACAAAACACAAAACTCGTCATATAAAACACAAAACTGTGATATAATTCTCTGTTATGAGTAAGTCTGTGTAGAATTACAGCATCATTAATAACATGACAAACACTCTGCGATACCCAGATCCTACCAGGAGGGGGCAGCACAACACTACACAGCTGATGTAATGGCAGCTACTGAAGACACACACACACACACACTCCCACAGTGTCAGCTGTTCGTCACACACGTGCTGCCTGACCTTGTCCTCCTCATATTTGTTTGAATGTGCGATTATTAGAACAGATACACACTTTAACATGAAAATCTGACCATGTATGATTTCTGCATTTACAATAATTTGACTGATCATGTGATCTGATCATGTGATTCAGAGCTCCTTAATGATTTCATGCCAACAAAACATGTGAGACGCAGAGAAACGGTGACACTGCAGAGTATCAGACCTCGCTCTCTTCCTCTGATGTGATTTACTACGTTGTTTACTGGCGGACTCCGCCACCGACACGTGATCCCAGCACACGAAAAAAAAAACCCGAAACCCGGTTCACCGCTCCAAAAAACCTTGAGTCTTTCTTCGACAGAAACCGCCGAGCCGATTTAAAGATGGATGGAAGACATTTTGTGGCTCTTTCATCACGAATGTAACAAAACTCTCATCACTGCAGTCGGTTACCAACATAAACGGACAGTTATATGTTCAGCTGTTACTCATTTTCAGTGTTTGGAACCACAAAGTTCAATCCAGCAGGAGCAGTGTGATCTCCCCCAGAAATATTTTGAAGGTCCAGAGTGTCTACGTACAGAGCACGCCAGACATGAAACATAATGTTCATAACTCTGTTTTCACTCGTGTGCAAGCACCTAAAAATAAGAATAATTATGTTGAACCGCCTGTTTGTACAGTAACTACAACACTAGATGCCACCAAATCCTCCAGACTGGACCTTTAAGACCAGAAAATACTGAAAATTCTTAAAATGACATCCAATCTTTCTCCCTTATTGTACATTTCAGAATGAATGAATGTCAATATTTATCATTTCAAAAGTTTCTCTGTCCGTTATCAGCGTATGTGACCCGGAGGCTTTGAGTTTCCACATCATCACCACGGTGAAACACGTTACTGCGTCACAAAGTCCTGACTGTACAAACTGTGATTTAACGTGAGCGCAGAGAAACTTTTACAGGAGACCAACGTGAAAACAGTCTCATATGTCTTCTACTGTGCACAGTGAAGCTCAAAACATCCAGCTGAAGAAACAATGAGGAAAAACTGAGCAGAGGAGGGCATTTTGAAGTAAGTCTCCATAAGTCCCCATGTTCAAATGTCCAACTTCACAGCAGAAATAAACATGTTTACAGCCTGGTACAAAAAACAGTTTTGGTCTCTATAGCTAATTTCCCCGTTCATGACAACTGTACTGAGGGTGAATTTATATACAACTCACCTGTTCAGATTATATTAAGGCTTAAAGTTATGCAGGATTAAGAGCGTGGACGCTTTGATTGACAGGTGGCTCAGCTCATTGTCTTTGTCCATTTTTAGATTCCCTCACCATACTGTGCTTTAAAATGACTACAAAAACCTGCGGGTGACGTCACGGATACTACGTCCATGTGACCCGACGATGGAGCTGGAGAAAAGGATAACCGGAGTTATTACAGTACATCCTCTGGGGATCATGACTGTCTACAAATTTAAAGGCAATCCATCAAATATTTGTTGGGACATTTCACTTGAAACCACAAATGTTCGACAGTTTTGTATAAAAACTATAAAAACAATCAGCTTCAGTATTCGAAGCTGAATAAATCAAAAAACTCTGAATGAAATCTTGTTTTTGGAACCAGGCGGAGACGCACTGACAGAGCTGAACTGTAACTGTGTGGTGGTGGACTGTTTAACGTGGTGGGTTCAGACCTGCAGGTAGAGAACAGACACACACACAGACACACACACACACACACACACAGACAGAGCTCTGACCTGCAGACCACCCAGCTGTGGAAACACTCCTACTGCATGTAAAAATAAGTCCGGAGATGACGGAGGGAGCGTTCACATCCACCAACACGGAGGAGTTTAAGTACAGCTCGCACTGCTGCAGCCTCCGCCATGGTCTCATTTACTAAGCTAGGTACTTGTACTTCTTTTTTCTTACTTATCTTGAGTATATCTAGTACTTTTACTTGTAAGGGAGTATTGTAACGTTGCAGCTTCAGTAAACATCTGGAATACTTCTTCCAGCACGGTTTCCCACAGGCACATGAATGCAGATGATTGTTTTGATCTCTGATCTCTGGGCTTATCTGTCCACCTGACATCAACTGAGCTGTTCTTTGTCAAACGCCGACATATTTTTCTAGCGAACGCGCTCAAAACAGAAACCTCTTTCTGACTTCAAGAGAGTGGAAGAGGCAGAAAAACAAGAGGCAGACACAGTAAATCCTGTGGAAAACAGTGAGAAGCAGTTTCCACAGCCAAACACACACACACACACACACACACACTGCAGACTTTGTGCTATAAAGCTCAACCTAAACATGACCTGTTCACTAAGGTGTGTGTGTGTGTGTGTGTGGGAGCACGGCGAGGACAGAGGATAATTTCCCCGTTGTTAACAGAAGCTCTGTGACGTCTAGCCTCTGTGGAAACACACACACACACACACACACACACACACACAGGCTGCGTGTTGTCAGAGTGTGTTTCTACAAGGCTCTGGCTCGACACCCACGAAAACACAAAAACCTGAAGTCAGAAGCTCCGCGCCGCACAGAGTCGACTCGTTCGCTCTGTCGGAGGTGAATCACAGTTCAGGCGGTGCTTATTCTCACCAGCTGGGAGACGTACCGTACGAACACGTCATGTTTGGATCCAAACGTGACAGTAAATGTTACAGAAGTGACTGAAGAGCTAACAAACGTGAGTCTCAGTGATCCTAATTTAATTCTACTGACACAAACAACCAGCCGAGTCATGATGACAGGGACCTCTTCCAACGCTGTGGCAACATCCAAACATCGTCTGTCAATCAAACCGTGTGGGCGGGACTGTGACGTCCCCCCGCCTTGTGTTTTCTGTTGAAGTTCGAGCGTCTCCACGAGAAACGTCGGCGTCTTGCTGCTCGTGCTAATCACACAAATCTCCCTCTTTTGTTTATCTCGACTGAGAACTTAAAACAAAGTCTGATTATGGTTTTTTTTTCTCCGTGTCAACAAATCCCATGTGAGTGAATCAACTCCCCCTAACAACTGTTGTGAGTGTCAGGGTTCCCGCACCGTCATAAAACATCAAATTCAAGGACTTTTCAAGGACGGTCCAGGCTCACTTCCCTCTAATTCAAGGTCCCGACACGCCATAGTCTGAGACTCTGCTCTGTCGAGGCAGGAGGTGCATCAAACAATGACGCAGCTGCAGAAGATGCAGACGTAGCCCAGTTTACTACAAAACATCCTTAAATGAGCCATGTCTACTTTCAAAAACTTTCAAGGCTGCTGAAATTCCCAAACTTTCAAGGATTTTAAGGATCCGTAGGGACCCATGGTGTGCATTCAAACCCTGATTATTCCTTATTCCTGTGTGCCACAGAGCTCTATTGTTGTGCTAAACTATTAAAAACACACCAGTGAGTCACACTGCTGCACTGGTGACATGTTCCTTCATTACCACAAACACACACACACACACTGCAGTTTATTCTGAGGCAGTCCCACACACACACACACACACACACACACACACACACACACGCACACACACACGCACACGCACACGCACACACACACACACCACCCTGCTGACGGATATATTCCCCGGAGCGCCAAATGTGGATTAATCCACCGCTGAAAATAATCCCCGATGAATTCACGTTTATCTCGTGTTTGAGAAACATTCGCTGAAAACTTCAGTGATCAGCTGTTTGAGGAGATTACAGAGCGTTTATTAAGAATCAAACTCGATATTTCTGAGCCGTTTTTAAAGATTTTCATCTTCACAGTTGGAAAATGTTGAGAGACAGACCCGCACCCTGTCAGCTTCAGTCTTTATCAACATAAAGAACGTCGTTAAATGCCAAATATCTACTTTTAATTCGCTAAACGCGCCAACAGAGAGGCGTGGAACATGTTTATTAATATGAAAACATTTAAGCGACGTCGTAACCAACAGTTACAACCACTCATTAACCTCAGAGCCTCGTTAGCTGCACTTTCTTTAGCCATAAACCAGTCTGTTAGCATTCCCTCACTCACTCACACAGGTACTGATGGCCTCGGGCTGGGTTAAATGAGGAATAAAGCCTGCACGCATGCTTTCATAATGACTGCAGGTTTTTCTTGCAGCGTGTGTCGTGTTCAGTGCAGTCATATAAAAATGGATTACTGATGTTCGCCTGGGTTTAAGGGGGAGTTTTAGAGCTCTCGATGGCAACAGAACGAGGTCGTTTTGTACTAAAAAGACTGAAATTTAGGAAGACGTGCACTTGATTTGTGACTCAGTTGATGTTGGCAGCGATCACTTGCATTGAAAACACGTCTCTTTATGGCCGATATGAGCATTTCTAGGAACCTAGACCTCTGCGTCCTAATTAATATCTTCCACTCTGTCCATGAAGTGCCTTGTAGATGTTTGCTGGTCATCTTCAGATGCCAGTAATCACTTTGTGACGACACACAAATGCTTCTGCAGTGAGATTTTTTATGTGCTTTCTGCTGTTTTCAATCATGACTAATTTCCTCAGGAAAAGGCAGAGCTCTCGCTCGCAGCGGCTGTCCGAATGTTAACCTGCTGCTTTCAAAGGCTTATTCATCCCGAGAGTCTAGATCGCCTGAGTCAGGCGCTGATGACGGCATCAGTGTCAGACACAGGTAGTTTAAGCTCAGGTGATAAATGGGTTTGAGACACGAAGCAGCTGTATGCAAAAAAACACGCCTGGAGATTCAAATGAGAATGTTTGACACACTTTAGAGTGAGGCTCCTCACTGCCGCTCGCCTGTGTGAAGGCAATTCTTTCTAAAAACATTGAATATGTTGGACAACGATATATTACTGAAATGTGGAGTTAGAGGTTCAAACAGTTTTCAGTCTCAGGATTTTGTGGGCGGTCCTTAAAGGGTGGCTCGATGACACGCTGAGGCCACCCTGAGCAGAGAGATAGAGATGAATTCATCTCGCTCAGAGTGAGCTCAGAGTCATGTCTCATTTTCTGAACTCATCTGACACGTTTCAGTCGCTTCAAAATTCAAGTTTGGCTGGGTGGTTAATAACACTTTCTTCTTTGGTCTGACAAACTCAGAACACATTTATTCTGACTTCACACAGACTTTAACTGCTCTGTCACCTCCTCCACCTGCAAAATATTCTCTCTTCTCTCTTTACTCCTTCAGCTTCTCCTCTTTCATCAAACTTCAGACCTTCTTCTCCTCGTCCTCCTCGACTCTCTCTCTCTCTTGTTCGACATCTCTTTTCTCCCTTCTTCATCTGTTCCTCTCCACTTGCGAGTCACATGACATCACCTCTTTCCTCCATCATCCCCCTCCTCTGTTCTTTAATGCCACCACTTGAGAAAGAGATAATTACATCATCTATCTTTCATCCCCTCTTCGAAGTTGGGAATTCTGGTCTCCATCATCATATACATTTCCTTTCCTCTTTCCTTTCCTCACACTCACATGTTTCTCCTCCTATCTCTCTAACCACAGTAACCGCTGTCGAGTCATGGAGAGGATGACTTCAACCCCCTCCCTCCATCCTTGTCTTGTCCTCCTTCGTCTTCTCTGCGCAGTCACGCTGATGGACGAGGTCAGCCGTCATCTTTGATGGTCTCCAGATCCTTTTCTTCACTTGAGCTCGAACCCCTCCAAACGAACGGCACCAGACACAAGTAACTAATAGATAAGAAGTCATTGCTAGCAGGCGTTCAGGCCGCTGCGGTGCAGTGATGGAAGCACGGCTCACGTTTGTGGACAGAAAAAGACGCTTCGGGTGAAACATTAACACAAAAACTTGCATGAAACCACGATTCTATGACTTCAAAATGACCACCACGTGCACGCCGAGGCTTTAATGTCTGAAACACGTCAGTGTGCTGAGGGTTACGTCCATAGGATAAAGAATAGCACCGTTTATGTCTGCACCTCTATCCCTCCTCTCATCATCTGCCTCTCTCTCTCTAAGCAGTCGGAGATTCCCTATCTGAAGTGGTTACACACCACATAATTACAGAGCGCGCACACACACACACACACACACACACACTGAGAATCATATGGACTGATTAGTGATAGAACAGATGTTTACTGTTATGAAGTTTTTCTTGTCATTCAAACACACTCCATCGTGCTGCAACAAAGATGAACTGAAGTGAACTTACAAAGATTCTAACTGCAGGACTCGTCGTAAAAAAAAAGAATTTTAGGATTTGAACGCAGGAATCGACGCGCAGCTGTTCAATGTGAAGCGTGACACGTAGTCTGATGTTGATGTAACGTCAGCATGAAGCTGAAAATGACTTCTTCATATCGACACAGCTCATCTACAACACGACAAACAGGAAACAAAGAGTGAACGACTGAAGAACCTTTGTTAAGAGCAGTCTGCTTTTACCAGCAACAGCAGTTTAGTCCTTACTCATTATAGGGTGTCTACACACACACACACACACACACACACACACACACACACACACACATATATATACACACGCACACACACAGCACTGTACAGCAGAGATAATTATAACGTGAAGCTTTGATTGGTGAGTGTGCAGAAACAGTTTTGGTACACTGTGCAGGGAAAAGCTGTGTTCTTATGGATGGGTGTGTGTGTGTGTGTGTGTGTGTGTGTGTGTGTGTGTGCTGTGTCATTACGTGGTGACACCATGTGAAGCTGTGGCTCTGTCTCTCTCTGCGTTCGCCTTTGCTTACTTGTTTACTCGTCGTCTCTTTGAGTCACACGGTGGACAGAGACACAGATAATGATCACTCGGGTGATTCTGGTTCATCGCACCGTGGATTCACTTTATTCTGACGCTCGACAGGTTCAGAGCTCACAGCTGGGTAGAAAACAAAAGGCGAACTGTAACATTAGTACCCCCCAAAAGTCAGTTATAAACATCCATCAGAGTTTACAGCCACGCTTCCTGCATCAACTCTGACAAACTGTACTTACTGTAGTTGTGTGCACACAGTAATTAACCCACTAGAGCTCAAAGCGCTCGTTCTTTATCACGGGTTTCCACTACAAATCTGACAAAGCGTCCCCTGGTTTACAATCTTATGAAAGCTGTAAGATTGTGTTGTGAGGGAGATCCTGTGAACAGCAGGACTTACGCTGCTCTCACTGCCGGAGACGAAGGCTGTTCTCTGGGGGACAGTTCGCCGAAGAGTCGGTAGGGAGGACTGAACGGGTTGCGCCGACTTCTGGCATAAATCTGAAGATCTTTTCTCATACAAGTTGCCAAAGACGCTACCTACTACCACATTAATGTTTGTTAGATTGAATTTTCATCACATAGATAAACAGCGGGACTTAACCAGCTCTCACTGCCAGAGATGGAGGCTGTTTTCTGGGCTACGGTTCGCCAAAGAGTCGGCAGGTGGTGGTGACTTTTTCACATAAAGCCGGTGTTTTTTTTCCTCATGTAGCTGTTCTACATTAGTGTTCTGTAAACGTTCTACACTATTTACAACGGTTTTAGTTTTCTGACGTTTGTTGACTTAAACTCTGTTTAAAAAGCTACAAATGCCACAAATTTAGTATGAAAATAAATAAACAAAAACTTTTGTGATTGTCAATTTTCTGTTTTTGAGATTTGGGTGACGGTTTCCACTAAACTGCAGCAGCATTCATCAATGCTACCGGGGTCTAGATGGTTAACATTATATAATTAATATGGACAATTAATATCCCTCCTGAGCCTTCAAATAAAGCATCATCTGAATAAACTGTCGGCTTGTTTTCAAGCTGTTGGACTACTCGTGTTTCCTCACTTACTTTATATTAAACTTGTCCCACACAGCAGGAGCTACAGAGCACGGATGATCAGTCATATTTACACATGAATACAGAAAACATGTCCTAAACTATGAAAAATAACCAAAAGTTGTAGAAAAACCAGAGTTCTAACATGTTTCTGACCGCTCACGCTGCTTTAAACGGTCCAGTGATTCAGTTTGTGATGACTGAACCGAGAGAAGACAGAAAAGGGAACCACGTCGAACGAGAGAACGAGGAAAAGAAAAAAGAAAACACGTAGCACAAAACATGTTCAGAGATGTTTAACCCACATCAGACATCACTCTGTTTACCATGGGCGGGTCTGCGCTCAGACTGTGTGTGTTTGTGTGTTAGTGCGCGTGTGGTGTGTGTGTGTCCGGACTATTTCTGTGTCGTGCATTTGCGTATTGGATTTGTCGAGAGGGAGGACAGAGAGGATATTTGTTTAAAGGCCTCGAGGTTTCATTTTGATTGTGGTGTGTGTGTGTGTGCGTGTGTGTGTGTGTGCGTGTGTGTGTGTTTGGGGCACGTGTTTTGGGCGTTTCCGCTCCATTTCGACCATATATGGTCATCTGCAGTCTTTCCTGGCGAGCTTTCAGCCTCCTTGATTATGGGATGCCGAGGCCAGGTGCAACCATGGCAACCACAGGGTGTGTCTCGCTTTGATAGCGGAGGGAAAAGGGTGTGGCCCAGGTGCCTGCCTGGCAGTGTGTTTGGGTTGCTATGGCAACAGTCCAACCATCAGGCCTTAATGTCACCGCAGACCTCGGAGCACAGAGAGTTCCTCCGACGGTCTGAACTCACCGCAGATGAAGCAGCTTCAAGCCAAAGACTCAAAGACTTAAGATTAAAACAACAGTCTGATGGTTTGAGCGTCAAGTGTGCAACATTTAACACAACAACACTCCGGACACTGTTCAAACAACTCGTCAAACAAACTTGTCACAGATTAGTCTCAAGTGTTTGCTATCAAGGGCTGACAAGTCTTAAGTCAAGACTAACAAGTTCAATGCAAAGACCAATAAGTCTCAAGTCAAGATTAACAACTCCAAGTCAAGTCCAACAAGCCTCAAGTCAAAACTATTAAGTGCCACGTTCTTAGACCAGCAGGTCCCAAATCAAGACTAACAACGTCCAAGTCACGTCCAGTGCCAAGTTAAGACTAGCAAGCTTTGAGTTAAGACCAAGTAAAGACTAGCAAGTCCCAAGTCAAGACTAACAAGGTCTAAGTCAAGACAAACTAGTCCCAAGTAATGACCAGCAACTTCCAAGTCAAGATTAACAAGTTCTGAGTCAAGTCCATCAAGTTACAAGTCAAAACCAAGTCCCAGGTCAAGTCTAAATAGATTCAAGTCAATTCCAACAAGTCCTAAAGCAAGACAAACTAGTCCCAGATCCAAACCTACAAGAGTTCATGTCAGCACGAGTGAACCCGGAGTTAAGTCTGAACAGACACATCAAGACGAACAAATCTCAAGTGAAGACAGGTAAGACAAGACCGGAGTACAACAAGAACAAGCCAGGCTGTCATGTGAACGGCTCCATCATGTCATACTACTCCTGAAATGTTACAGACTGCAGCCAGAGGCTAAAAACAGAGTCAGCAGATAAAAACGATCAGGAAAATATCGACACGGCGAGCTTTGATTGGTTTGGATCCGTCGTGCTGAAGGGGATCAGTCAAACAGCATCAGAGAAAACAAGACGACAAAATGGATGTGACAGTTATGTTAGCAAAGAAACAAGTTCCCGGGGGATTATTTCTTCCCTCGGGGCGTCAGGTGACTGACAGGCGGCAGAGCGTAACATCACGCAGCAGAGATCTAAAGACGACGAGGGCACGATCAAACAGAGTCCTCGTGTTTACTGTGCAGGATTATCTCACCGTGTGCAACATGCTTTTAATATTCAGCAGGTGGCTTCTCTCTTCTTCTGTGGTAAACAAGCTGCAGCTTCACAGCTCGTGTTGTCCTTTCCCTTTGTTTGATTCACATAATTTAACCTGACGGAGTCTCTGACTGATGGAAACCTGCTGAAGTCAGGCGCTCTTCTTACCTTTCTTCACTTTCTTCTGCAGTTTGATGGTGTCCGATGATTTCTTCTTGATGTCTGCTCTGGCTTTTTTGTACTCTAAACACAAAAACAAGTCGGCAGTGAGGAAGAGTTTGTGTGTGTGATTATATGTGTGTGTGTGTGTGTGTGTGTTTGCATGTTGGCGTACCTTTAGCATGGTCTTTGTCCAGCTGACTGGCCACTTTTTTCCACTCCTCCATCTTCAACTCCAGCGGAGTGATCAGACTTTCTGAGAGAGCTCTGAGAGGAAGAGATTTAAAGCTTCGATTAACCGTCGTGTTTGACCTCGTTTTGTGGAATTAATCCTAAAAATTAAAACTAAAAACACTTCATCTGTTTTCCAGTGAGTCTGGGATTTAAACCAGTAACTAATTATTAATTCATGCAGCGCTGCAGCTAACAGTTATCTATATTTAGTTATTTGCTGATTATTTTTCCGGTCAGGAAAGAGTGGAAATTATCTGTCAGAACACAAAAAAAGTGACATCAAACATCTTGTTTTGTCCGACTAACAGGCCAAACAGATAAGATGTCCAAAGATACTGAACATAAAGCAGCAGCTCGTCACAAATGAGAGGCTGGAAGAAGAAAATGTTTGACATTTCTGCCTGATAAATAAATAAATTATCCAAATTGGAGACAACTGATTTACCGTCTTTTGATTAAATGATTAATTCAGCCCTGATTACTGATGTACGAGTGTTTTCTGAACTTTGTTTTTGTAGTTTCAACACAGCCGGTCATGAGTCCACATGTTCCTGTTTAACACACATTATCTAAATCAATGTCTACAAAGGGATTATCTATAATACTATATTGCACTTTGTTTGTGTAGCTGCAGTCGGTGCGCTCGAGGCTGAAGCAGGACGACTCAGGTCACAACAGTTTTTGTTTTTGTCAGAACTTTGATGTGAACTTTGAGTTTTGACTTCCAAATTAGTGATTTACATAAACGAGTTAAACTTCTTCTTGAAAATGTTCCCACACACACACACACACACACACACACACGCAATGAATGATGTTTTTTTTTAACAACTTGAAGGCAGCGGAAACAAATAGTGAACACAGCACTGACATGATACAGTGAAACAGTTTCTTATTTACACGTTCAGCAGCTACCGAGCAACGTTATCATGTATTTGTGGTCGTGTTCGTGTTTCCGAGTCCTCTGCAAACTCCTGAGGGAAATATCGAGTTCTTTAGCTGCTAAAGCCTCCGCTACGTTCGTCAGCTAAGCTGCTGACTGCGTCCGTCTGCTGTTTGGTGCTGCGTACGTTGGATTTTCTCCGTAAACGGCTGCCTGCTGCAGCACAAAAGGACGGTATGAGAGCTGTGAGAGTGGACACAAACGAGTAAAAGTTGTGGGCCGGACAGCTAAACAATCGGCAGATGAGTGAGGTGACATTTCTCAGCTTCATCACTACGAGCGTCGACAAACTGTTGAGTTAAACGAAAAGTCAGAGCAGACTTTGACACACGTCATTACGCTGAGATAGCCTGAGAGCTTCTTGTTATGTGTGTTCGTGTGTGTGCGTGTGTGTGTGTGTGTGTGTGTGTGTGTGAATCATCTGACTGACAGTTCCTCTAATGAGGACTGACACGCATGACGGAGAAATGGCTGCGATGTTGCGGACACGTCACATGCCGTCACACACCCACACACAGTTTCATGTGTATGAGCATATGTCGGTGTAGAGTAATTAGAGCGTCTAGTTCTCACACTGTCAGATAAAAAAAGGTGCCATCACACCATCAGTCACACCTCCACCTGTCCTCCCTCACTAGTAAACAATGCTTGTGTGTGTGTGTGTGTGTGTGTCTTACGTGGTGAACAGTTTGAGTTTGGACTCGATGCTGCGGTGTCTCATACACATCCTGGTCAGCGCTGAGCCGATGTCCTTGGTGGCACCTGTAAACACAAAAACATTTCAAAATAAAGCTCAGTTTGGAGCACTGAAACTCCAAAATAAAAGTCCAGCTGATGATCTAAAAGTCTTTAGCACATGTTTAAACACACACACTCTTGCGAGTCAGCGGACTGACGTGTTACCTGCTCGGCACGTTTATTTCCAGACTGACGACTTTATTGCCGTCTCTCGCTCTGTTTGGTTTATCTGCACACATCCACAAACTACAGCCGCACTGCTTCAGTACGCTCACGCTAATAAAGCTTCTTTTATTTGAACTACGCACATAAAAACGAGCTGCTGTCGTTTTTCTCTGAATCTCTGAATGATATTCTGGATTGTAGATGATGTCTGAACGATAAATATCTCGTCTTTGTTGTGTATTTTACTGAATATAAGTATATTTATACTTCACACTGACTGTACAGAAACCTGCAGCAGCTTCTCGTTCACTCAGAGCGGCGTGCAGCGTTTCTTCATTCACAGTTTGCTGCTGTCGTCTGTGAGCAGCGTGTAACAGGAGATGAACTGAAGCTCTGCATTAAGTCTGTTTAACAAAGTGTGTGTGTGTGTGTGTGTGTGTGTGTGTGTGTGTGTGTGTGTGTGCGCGCGCGCGTGTCATCATTGCTTCATAAAGTGGGATTAAGGAAAATCAATCTGATTAAGATCTTATGATGAGTGTTGTAATGTGTGTCGAGACAATAGGTGTGTGTGTGTGTGTGTGTGTGTGTGTGTGTGTCTCATTCTGTTAATGAATTATGTAAGATAGAAACCTCTTTTCACAATCAGCCTCGGTGAACTGGATGGAACAATATTAGGTTACACACACACACACACACAGTAGTCCTCTCATAATAAGATACGCTGTCTGAAACCACTTCAGGAGCCACACACACACACACACACACACACGCACGCACACGCACACGCACACGCACACGCACACGCACACACACACACACACACACACACACACACACACACACACACACACACACACACACACACACAAAAGACAGGAGCCGGGATCGAACCGCCGATCTTCTGATGAGTCATAATAAAAGTACCGTGATGATTTAAATAAATCAAATGGTCGCTGTACGATTGAAACTTTTTCAAACTGGTGAAAAGGAATTTGTTATAATCGGGACAACAGCAAAAATATGTAATTTCTTTATTTGATATATAACTCATGAGTAAATCGTATCGTATATTTATCATAATAAATATAATCCTTCTTTTTAAATACATCAGAGCACGATGATCTGTCCTGTTGGCTCACTTCTGATTGGACCAATGTGTGTCTGTGTGTGTGTGTGTGTGTGTGTGTGTGTAAAGTCTGAAGCTGCGTGTGTGTCAATCAATGTTATTATTAATTAATGAATTAATGTAACAGAGGAAGATTCAGATTTGGTTCAACGTTCAGGAGGAAACAAATGTTGACACGGACGGAGAGAGAGAAGGAAAGAGACGCATCACCACAGTGAGTCCTCTGTCATCTTTACACACACACACACACACACACACACACACACACACACACACACACACACACACACACACACAAGCCCATCATAATGGTTTCTTTGTGGCTCTCAGTCTGTTTGTGGACGCGACACTTCCTGTTAAACTGACCTCTCTGTCACACACACACACACACACACGCACACACACACACACACACACACACACACACACACACACACACACACACACACACACACCATGTCGTGTTTCACATGTTTTTAGGGTTGCAAAGGGATGGAAGGTTTCCAGAAACTTTCCATGAGAAGTTAAGCTGGGTCATTTGGCTAAATAGATATATTCCAAATTGGAAACTTTCCATAGGAATTATGGAAATTTATGGGAATATTTGGTAATTCACTGGAAATTGGGGGTAGCTGTAGCTTATTTAGCATCTAACTCATCAACTATCTACTGTATGAAGACATTTTCACGTGCTGTTTGCAAGTTAAACATTAAAACCACACATTAGATATATTTACCCCGTAACATCAAAACTTACTTTTAAATGTGTGGCTGCAGTAAGCAGTGTGCTGTGAGGAACAGCAGATATTCAAGTGTACCTGCATGAAATCTGGTTGTTTTAGTCAAGATTATGTTAAAATATATTTTCCCAAACTATATTTAAGTTTCCTGTTAAAGAGCCAACCTTTAATTTTTGTAAATTCCCTGTTATTTCCCATAAATTCCCTGTTAATTTCCATAAATTCCTGTTTATTCCCATGGAAAATTCCCAGAATTTTTCAACCTTACATGTTTTACAAGATTTCTAATCATTTCAGAGATCATGAAAAACTTTCATTTGAACAAACAGAACTTCAAACATCGTCCTCGACGCAGTTTTTAAATCTTTCCTTTAAAAGGTGAAACTTTGTTTCTCGCGTCTGTTTTCTCGCACACGGGTGACTCATGAAAAAGCAGATGTGGCTCTGAACGTCTGACAATAAATCAGCTAACTACTTCAAAATGCTGTGAACATTATGACGCTGTAATATGAGATCAGATTACAGATGAAACTATGAGTCAATTATTCATCAAGTCGACAGAAAACGAATCAAAATGCCAAAAATCTTCTGAAATCAGTGAAGAAAAAATGATGCTTCTCTGAATAACTTTTTAATTTTGGACTGTTGAAGCACTGAGCATGAAGTTTGATTATTAAAATATGAATAACGGGCAGGTCGTCGCTCAGACTGAACACGGACTGTCATCAAACACGTCTCTGCATCACTCGGCTCCATTCTGTGCAGGAACAAAGTGACACAGCAGATTTACAGTGAAGAGCCTGTGAGTTCACGCTGACTCATTACAAGTCATTTGAATATCTAAATCTGAGAGCTACACACACACACACACACACACACACACACACACACACACACAGATATACACACACACAGGCTGCAACGCTGAGTCACTGCTGAGTTACGTAAAATAAAATAAAAACGGTACAATCATAATGAAAGGTGTGTGTGTGTGTGTGTGTGTGTGTTCATCCAACAGCTCCAGCAATAACAGGAAGTGATGTCAGAGTGAAACCTGGACTGTACACACTTGACGCTCGTTTGAAGGCGCTCCCTCCCTCCCTCCCTCCCTCCCTCCTCTCCGTCTGTGTTTGAGCAGCAGCTCTCCCTCCTTTCATACATCCTCTCCTCCCTCCTTTACTCCTCCACTCCTCCATCTTTGTCCTCTATCTGTCCTCCTCTCTCCCTCTCTCCATCCTCCTCCTCCTCCTCCTCCTCCTCCTCTCCATCCTCCTCCTCCTCCTCCTCTCCATCCTCCTGCCCCCACTGCCCCTCAGAAACAAAACATTCATTATCGGCAGGAACATGAGCAGAAACGTGGCACACACTCAGGCACACACACACACACACACACACACACACACACACTCAGGTATGAGGCGTGTGTTAAACGTTAAAGGTGTGGCGAGGTGTGTTTGCTTTATTTGCCTGTCTCTCCCTCCCTCCCCGCTGAAGCTCCGAGCTCAGGGAACATTTCAGTCTTGAAAGCTGAACCACAGCGGCAACACGACCTTAATGCAGCTAAAGACGATCAAAAGTCTGTCATGCTGTGTGTGTGTGTGTGTGTGTGTGTGTGTGTGTGTGTGTGTGTGTGTTGAGGTGAGACTCTACAGGTAAAAACACATTGGTCTCGTGCACTTTTGGGCTATTCTGCTTCCACAACACGTCAGACATCTCCAGTTTTAAACAACGAACCTCCCAGTTTGACTCCTCTCTGCACTCTGAAGGATTTCACAGACGAGTTTGTTCATGTATGAATCATAATCACGATTTATCATCACACTTTATTCCTCAAAACAAAAAGAAAAGAAAAACTTCTGAACCCGATTTAACCGTTTCTGTTCATGCAAATGAGTCTATTTCTAATGATACTGCCTCATTTGCATATTTAAACATTAAATTTCCAAAAACCTGAAACTCAAAAACGAATTGTCTTAGTGTGAGTCATCAGCTGGTGAAGTTTCATGGCGATATCTGATCAGTTTATAGTCTGTTCATCAGTTATGATAGCGCTGTACTGAGAGGTGTCAACATGATGTGACAACAAGCAGGAGCAGTCCAGGTCTTTGCCATCTTTGCCTCAGTCACTGAGACAGAGTAAATATTTACAGAGCGTCATTAAAGGCAACATTATAAAGTCAGCGTGACGGTGCGTTCACAGACGTTTATATTCATTTAGCAACACACGGATTACAACGTGACAGAGCCACAGTGTGTGTGTGTGTGTGTGTGTGTGTGTGTGTGTGTGTGTTGCAGCCAGGTGCTAAGCACTGTGGGCGTTTCTTTTCGCTGCGTCTGTGTTCAGACACGTTTAATGGATCCCAGAGTCGACTGGAGATGACTTCAGAGAAAAAATGTAACCTGACAAGATCGGACAGAATCGGTGTGGGAGTGAGTTTGATTTCACATTTTGTTTTTTATCCTGTTGATTCACGGATCAGAAAAAACTAAATAAATGATCAATGTGAGGTTTTTATCAGATAGAAAAAACGTAAATAAAGCTAAAAATCTGAGATTTAATCCTGTAAACACGCTACATCGACAAAAGTGTGTGTACGCATTGACTGCATTTCCTGTGTGGTTAACGAAGCTGATTTATTTTAAATTGAGACATTGTTTCCGCCCGTGTTTGCCAACTCACAGTCTCCTTCTCTGCTTTTTCTCGTGCAACACTAATCTCTTAATCATATCACCGCCATAGTTTGGTGGACGGGTGTGAAAGCATCGACAGGAATGTGCGTCAGGCTTCCACGAGCTTGTGCACAACATACAGCGCCAACGCTACATGTGTCAAGATTTCTATAGGTAGCTTTACTGGGAAACTCCACCAGGGGCATCTCCGTCACAACGCTGTTTTAGTCCGTCCTACACGCGACTTCAAACCCACCAGGAGCATTTCAGAAGCCTCCAGACTTTGTTAACTTGCTCAGATTTGGTCATTTTGTCTTCGTTTACGTGCTGCTACGACGAGTAAACAGCTACAAGGTTAGAGGAAGTGTTTTATTTTGAAAATTAAACACTCTGTGCTCGCAGCCTCCGTCAAATTTAGAGGGGCTACATATTCACAGCAGCCGAGCACAGACCTGCTTCTGAGTAGGGTTGCAAAGAGGTAAATCTGGTAAAATCACCTGCGCAGGTAGGGGGCGTGGCCTCAATAAGTAAGCAGTGTGCTATGTGCATGTGATCGAGGTATAGCAGATATTCAAGTGTACAACTATATTTAAAGGGCCAACCTTCTATTTTGTATATTCCCATTTATTCCCATAAATTCCCGTTAATTCACATGGAAAGTTTCCCACTTTGAAAATTCCCTGAATTTTGCAGCCCTGCTTTTCTGGGTCACACTGGAAACGGTGCTTGTGGAGGAGTCTGACACATCGACTAGGACGGCCGTTATTAGCTTCAGCGGCTGCAGCGAACAGAGAACACGGCACATAAATAAACTATTTCTTTATGCACAATATTCATGTTGAAAGAGGAGAGAACTGTTACAAACACACTACCACCATAGGTAAATATGAACAAAGTGTGGCATGGCTGCACGCTGTGAGTTCAGTGTTCAAGTTTGGGAAACAGTTCAGACTAAAAACTTTGTCTCGTCTTCGCTCTCTGCTGTTTCCACACTTGTTCTTGTTCTCGTCTGTGAAGCCGACAGTTTGAACTCTGCTAATGACGTGAAATGTGAATGACTCGACTGAAATCTATCATGAACTCCTCCGGGGTGGAAAAAGAAGACGAGGAAAATAAAAAGCTGCTCCAGTCGGTCGTTTTGGGTTTTTTTTAAGTTCCCTCCATTTTCCAAAAAGACACAACGCCAGAGCGACAGAGAGGGAACTGTTCGACCCTCCTACTAAACCCAGATTTTCCAGCTTCGCTCTCCTCCTCACGGCTCATAATGTGGCCCTTTCACAGAGAACTCAGAGAGAGAGTGTGTGTGCGTGTGTGTGTGTGTGTGTGTGTGTGTTAACTCCTGTCCATCTCTCTGCTCAGGTCACTCCACAAAGACTTTACTTTCCCTCTGAATGTGAGCGGTCAGGTAGACAAACGTCCGCCTGGAGTTCAGTTTGAAGAAATGTGATGTTGAGACTAGTCTCCATGACAACAACTAGAGTCTATAAACAGCAACAGACTCTCTCTCTCTCTTTATATCGATGAGGTTATTGATTAACTGACCGGCTGATCAGTCAGTCGTGTCTGTTGGTGGAAGCGAACTGTCTCCTCCACCTCCGCCATCCAAAACAAACGCACGGCGCAGAGAGCTGACCTCAGGAAACCTCCGTTACAACTAGTCAGCACTCAGTCAGACATCTTGTGATCAATGTGTGTGTGTTTGTGTGTGCATGCTTCGAAAGCCTCATGATTTCAAAGACGTCAGCTGTTCCTTGGTTGCCAGGGAAACCTGTCATGTGCAACCGCCATTCCAGAGAAGAGACAAGAAGAACCAGATTTCAAAAAATCAGCTGGTTGTGACAATATTTATGCCAAGTTTCAGCTCTGGTGCTGTTCTTAGCATCATCGTCAAAACAAAGCGATCGTCTCCGTTTCACTGAAATATGACAGCGTGAAGACCTCGATCTGCTTTAATCAAACACACAAACACACACACACAGCCAGCAGAGAGACACACTGACACCTCACAACTTCTATTCAGGGACACCGCGATTGATCAGCTGTCGATCTGTATCAGCCGATCAATGGCCGGGTGAGTCGACGGGCGGCGGTTGGAGAAACAGCAGATAAAACACGGATCAAGTCCAGAGGAAAGCTGTCGAAAGTATTTTCAATACCGCGTTTTTAAAACGATACAATGCTGCAGTCTGACAGCATCGAAGGCACCGAAGCTACAAAACAAAAACAGCGTTACAATCAAGCAGCAAACTCTGCGGCTGTGAAGCGAAGCCGATGCAGAAGTGCCGAAAACTGCACTCCCTCAAACGTCCACTTGAGGCTGGCTCCAGAAGTGAGTCACTCTGCATAAGTCCCCATGTTAAAATGTCCAACCACAGCAGAATTCAGAATCATTCAGCCCGTCTCAGGTCCACGTCTCTGCAGGTTTTTAGATCAGAGGCAGGACTACAAACATGGCGGGCGGCCAGATTTTGCCAGTTTTATCAGTTTTTTTTCTTTCAGCTGTTTCTCACACACCAACGGATGAAAAAGAAAACTTAAGATTTGTGTCGCATCTTCTGAAAACAACCGTGTCTGTGAAATGATGAGGTCAGCGTATTCTCGGAGGTCATCAGATTACGAAAGGTGGATGACAGGAAGCAGGAAGGAAACTTCTTATTTCCTCATTTACTACAAAGATTTAGTGTCTCTATGGCAACCAACAATGTTATGATAATATCATCATCATCATCATCATCATCATCATCATCATCATCATCATCATCATCATCATCATCATCATCATCATCATCATCATCGTATTTTTGCACTACAGCTCAGACACTTGATGGTCCGGGCCTTCACACACCAGCAGCAACAGCTGATCTGTTTCTGTTGATGTGCCTTACAGCTCCGGCTGAGCACCACACGTCACACACACACACACACACACACACACTGAAAAACTACAGTCAGAGTCAGCTGATACGTTCCCACGCAGAGAAACTCCACCTCCTCCGTCAGCGAGATGCCTTTGAGCAAGGCACCGTGCTCCCGGCTGTCGATCCGTTTGTGTCGGTAAACAATCTGCAAAACACAACAAAAGCCTTTTCCCCGCTTCCCATGATCACAGAAAGATGAGAACATGGGTATCACCGTGGCAACCGACCACAAAACCCACACATGGACCCACCAGACCGGTTCTCATACACACACACATACACACACACACACGCGCACACACACGCACACACACACACACACACACACACACACCTGCAGGTGTTTTGTTGAGGGGCTGAAAGAGCGAAAACAATTAAATGTTTTTGAAGGCTGACAAGAGCTGTCAACGCAGAGTGTGTGTGACAGAGTGTGTGTGTGTGTGTGTGTGTACACACAGTACATCAATCATAGAATAGAGTTAACTAGTGTCCTCCTTTAAAGGATTTGTCAGTTTTAAAACAACAACAACTGTAGCTTCTTCTTCTTATGATTGACACCTGGTCGCCACGATCTTAGAGTCCCGCCCTCAAACCCTGCGTTTTTATTGGCTGGGAGCTACACACCCACTGCCTAAAGGTTTGTGCTCAGAAACACAGTAAAAATCACACAGTCCCGGTGAGCCATGAGCGATGATTGAGTTATTGTTTGAGGAAAACTCAACTTATCGTGCCTTTACAGTCAGCTGGTAACTCTTTGTCCGTCTCAGATGAAAGGCTGGAGAAGCTGACGGAGGAGGAGGAGGATTATGAAAGACAGCAGGAAAAAATTAGAGGGCGAGCGAGCGAGCTAACCGCAGATTTGTAAGAGCTTAATTAGATTAATGTGCGAGGGAGGACAGAATCGTTACGGGCGATTCGAGGGACAGCGGCAGATTCTCACGCTCGGAACGGTGGAAGCCGCTCGTGTCTCAAAGTGAGAGCAGAGCCTCACCTGTTCAGTTTGACCTGAAGGTGAAGGGTCACCCTGTTAGACCTCTTCTATTTTCAAAATAAAAGCACAGAGTCTTTATGTGTATATGAAGTTTCTTTGAGATCCAAATTCATTTAAAAGCAGTTGCGAGCTTGATATAGCGGCCGTGTTAGAGATCCGAACAATGAGGCATAAATTATGCCAACCACATGTTGCAAATAGTCATATGATCGTTAATCGCTCCTTACAGAGAGGTGATGTGTTCAGATGCTGACTGAAACTTTGAAGCAGACATGAGCCTGACGTCTGGACGTGGCCCTGCAGGTGAAAAATGAGTTTTAAGCGACCTCTCGAGATGCAGAGCGCCGACTCAGAGACGAACACGCTAAAAATCTGATTCTACCGCCGCTACAAGCCCAAAACAGAGCGCTCCGAGTTTGTTTGGTGCTCTCTCAACTCTTTTGTCATCACTACACTTCCACGGAGAGGAAAACAGCTGTGAAAACACACTACACACTACACAGGTACACACACACACACACACACACTGTGTGAACGGTGGAATGTGCTCGGTCAACATGCACACTGCGTGGAGGCCTTATTAGCTTTGAGTCTTGTGTCCAAACGGAGCTAAACCAGGCTGGGACGGAGCGGGATGGAACCAAATGGATCGCACTGATACATGTTCCTCCGCTCAGGCTTTATCGTGTTGTGTATTGTCTTCCTGCGTCCATGCATGCCGCGCTGCAAAGAAATAAATAATACCCAGCGGGAGGACGGCCTGTCTTCACTGTCTTCACGCGGTGCGTCAACGGGAAGCGATTAATTAAATAAATCAAAAACGAGGGGTCAAATTTGGCAGCACAGGTCAGGCTCAGCTGGCTTTAGGTCTCAGCTAATCCTCTGATCATGCACGTCCTTTCTTGGTTTAACCTGTGAGACGGACTAACAGTTACTTTAACAGCATTATGTGCA